>CAFUXE010000103.1:788335-803945 GCA_903364295.1 Serranus cabrilla | reverse complement strand
AAAAAAAAAGAGTCATAAGTGATGATTAAGTGGGATTATTTTTGTATGAGTCTACACATTGTTGTCTAGGAAAAGCCTGCACAATATTTCCTTTAAATATACTTGTTTTATGGTGTTTCAGCCCAGTTATGCTCCTGGAAGCTGGCATAACGAGAATAATGAGGTTTTTTTTGCAACTTCAGGTTTCAAACCTTTCATTGAAATATCTAGAAAGTTGTGTCTTATTTGATCTTATTTTTTATAAATTTTCAGCTTTTTTTAGAGGTTTTTTATGGTGACATTTTCCTATTTTATAGCATTTTAATATTCTGTGATTTCAGGAAAAGATTTGTTGATTAAAATTTAATAAAATGGCAGAAAATTGTGAAAATCTTCATAAAACCTGAGGTGATTTTTTCAAGTATCCAGAACTTAAAAAAATATTCAAATTACTACCAAACTAACAGCCATTTCACCTTTGAGAAGCTGGAATAATATATATTTTCTTTTTTGCATTTTACCCTTAAAAAATGACAAATAAGGACCATACTCAGTGGTTGCATATTATTTTCTGGTTCATTATATAATCTTTTCAACTCTTTTTGAAGAGGTATTTTATTGTGACCTTCTCCTGCTTTATAGTATTTTAATATTCTGTGATTTCACCAGAGACTTGTAGGGAAATTACAACCCACTTTGATACTTTTATAGTGCTCTGGTATAATTTATTATAGCATTGCTATGGCTCTTGAATTGTAAATTGACTGTAGTCATAAATGGTGCTGACAGGGACGTGACTATTTCTGTGTGCAGGCCTTCTGTCAGAGCGGCCTCATGCATCCAAATCTTTCCTCTTTTCAGTTTTATTCTCTAGGAATTTTATATGAACAGTGAATACAAACAAGTAGAAATAAAGACAAAGTCCAGACTCTCGAATAGACACACAATCAAGCGTTTTTATTCCAGTTCCTTTCTGTCCAAAGGTCCCGTCTGCATTTTAGTGACACGTACACTGAAGCAAAACACACAACGTCACACAGAGCAGGTCTGCAAAGAAATAAAAGTTCTCACAGTGGACGCACAAACACAGAAAGATTAGCGAGGGAACAAAAACACTGTTGTTTCCAGTGCGGCCCGACCGTGCTAAGACCGATTTAATCATGTCAGCATTTTAATGACAAACACGCAGGACAAGACAGAAATAAATGTCAAACAGCTTTCCATCAGTAACGCTTACAACACAGTCCATTTCTTCTAATGAACACTGATTAGTCGGAGGGCGTGTCTGTCAGATCTGCATCTCCTCTTTCATGATGTTTCTGACCTTATTTTAAAAAAAGTTTCTCTTCCTGATGCCTTTCTGGTCAGAGTTGATTCAAGTAGTCGGAGGTTGTTGTGTACAGTCTCAGCGGACTGGAGAGAGATCCTGAATCAGCAGGAGCGGTGCATTAAAGCAGGCTGGGCGTCGTGGATCCAGGCTCTGTCGTGCTGCTGCTGCTGAGACACTTCACAGCTCGGACTGCTGCCTGGCTACAGTAACTTAGCTGACGTTAGTGCTCGATTAGTCCACCAGGCCAAGCCTTTATTTATCCTCCCCTAAAACATGCATGTGTATATATATAAAGTCTGACCTCTTTTTTCCCTCGCTGTCACATCGTACACGTTTAAAATACAATCAGCACACACACAGATTAACCATTTCAACTCCTAACAAGTTGATGATGAAGTTATGTCTTTTTTTGAGAGAAAGGGGGACGTTTCTGTTCAGGTTTGGGCTCAAATAATTCACCTATTGTTGTTCCCCTGTCTGATACTGGGGGTCTTAATGAAGGAAAACTGGCATCACAGTCTGTTTTTTATTTTAAAAAGTGTAATTAAATGATCTGGGTCACCAGGCAGAGAGGTTTCTCAGTGTTAGAGCCCGACAGATACATCGGTGGACTGATTTGGTCTATTAGATGCATATTGTATCGGTTTATATGCTGTCTGATATGTGCCAGTATGATTTTTTTTTTTGCACATTATATAATGTGGAAAATGTTGCTTGCAAGATTTAAAAATTGTGGTATTTTTTTAGATATTTTTTTAAATAGTCAGAAATTGACTGACTGATCAGCATTTTAGCTATTTACTTTTTCCTATTTTTTCTTTATTTTCTCAGTTATCATTAATAGAATTGGCTGACAATGAAATGCCTTGTTTTTGTAATATATAATAATGTGTAACAATAAATAAATAACATTTTATGTTTGAGAAAGTAGCTCTCTGGGTACATTTTCACAGGGATTAAAGTCTATTTTCTTTCCAGCTCAACAATCGGCCACCATATCAGTTATCACTTTAAAATCAGCATCAGCATCGTTCTCAAAACCCCCAAATATCTGTCGGGCTCTAGTCTCAGTGCCTCAGTGTTTACAGTGTAACAGAATGAGCTTTTTTTGAATTAGAAACACATATGTACAGCAATAGACATTTGTGTAATAAAGGAAAACCTGATCGAACATTTGCACCACCACAGGGAACAGTTTGATAATAAAATAAAGAATAATAATAATGAGAGGGTCTGCTGCAGTCAGGTGAAAAAGTTGCAGTTTTGGAGAATATTCAGGCCTTTTTTTTATGAGACTTTTGTTCTCCTGCATGATGAATTTATCTGCAATGTTTTTTACCCGACAGCATCAGAGAATCCAACAGTGCTTTGTCTTATTGGCTCTGAAGAGACTCGGTGATATTTATCATGTCCACAGTGACAGCAGTGTCATCGTGATCTACTGTATCTCTGTGCTGTTGCCACTAGCAACAGGTTTTAGTGAACACGGGCAGGGCCGAGGGTTTTTCTGCAGTCGCTTGGAATTTCCACTTTGTTTATCTGAGCCAAAATATTAAAGATCAGACAGTCACCTTTTGTTTACAGGCAACATGTTGTGCCGTGATGTTTAAATTTTACTGTTTTGTTGCTTTAGTCCGTCATCCGTGACTGGAGGAGCGGTGCTGCAGCGGACACGGTGAACCTAAGAAAACATAGATAAGATGAGTGAGACTTCACAGGGCGGATGTGAGGAGTTTTACCTGCAGCTGTGGACACAAAGAGCAGGGAGCGGGAGAGGGGAAGGGAGGGAGGACGTGGTGCGTCTTGGCTGAGGTTGGATCTCTTCCGGGGCGTGGCTGCACAGCAGAGTGAGAATAAAATGTTCTGTGCTGTAGTAAACACGACCACATAGTCATATCTCGTAGACATGCTTGTGCAAGTGGGCGTCTGAACAATAGTAACGGCTGCCACTTTGCATCTCTCCCAGTAATATAGTAATGAATAAACAGAAAGGTCAGCAAATCTGTGCATGTCTGGAATAACATTAGTTTTGTTTCGGTGCAGCCTCTTTCAAAGCTGCTTATTTAAACCATGGGGTAAATTACTGCAGACGTCTGTATTTGGGGAATCTTCCAGCTCTCTCACCAGCAATTTCTCTGTGCCAACCCTAAATTTTACCTCCCTGTCAGGTTCAAACATCTTTACACTCTCATCGCTTCTCAGCCAAACACCCTCACTGTCCAACCTGCACATTAATCCGTCTGCACGTCCTCTGACCATGAAACACTTTGCCTGGACTCTCATTCACAGATGGGGCTGGTGAGAGAGAGAGAGAGAGAGGGGGACACACCCTGCTCGAGATGCATTTTCACATCTTTCAGTCTACTTGGCCCAAATTATCTTTCTTTTCTTAATATTGAACAAAAGCGCACGGCGTTCTTTATCTTGGCTGTCTGTGCAGATCCAGAACAGGACAGGACGTCTCCCCCGACAGTCCGGGACGATAAACAACAGCACTTGGCTGGTGTTACACAATGCTGCGGGCCAGTGAGGAGTCTGCCTGTGTCATCTGATCCTGCTGCTTATGGCAAGACTAAAGAGAGAGACAGGAAGAGTGGAGAGAGGGAGGACGAGAAAGGGAAAGTGTCAGGGTAGGGGAAAAAAGTTAAAAAAAAAAGAAGAAAGCTGAGAGAGTTAATGTGAAGCCTCGTGTGATTAGATCAGGTGTCCCTGCTGATGATTGTAGTTTTGGTTTTCCGAGGTGGTGCTGCGGATCAAACGCACTTGTGTAAGTACAGTAGAGGGGTGAGAGAGGAGAACAAGAGGGCATTTAAAGAGAGCTGAGAGTGGGCTTGGCGGCGGTCCAGGCTGAGTGAGAGGGGGCACAAAAGAAGCTTGTCAGAAGGCCCCGCAGTTGTTTTTCAGTGTCAAATCGTACCAAGAGCATGCTGCTATTCCACTCCATACATTTGCATTTGAGGCACGCCGGCAATTCCCCTTCAGATCAAAGGACTTCAGTCAATTTAAAATAATCTGCTGTAATGTTCCCTAAGAGATAACGCTGCTACTTTATCAGGTCAGAGAGGCAACTTTCCTCAGGTTTATGATTTTTAAATCACACCAACAAACGTGGACGTTAATCAGTGGTTCCCATACTGGGCCCTGGGAACCACCGGGGGCACTTGGTGGTTTCCCAAAGGCTCGGCGCTCTAACTGCCTGATTTTCTGCATTTCTTTTCATTGGAAGTCTGCACAAGTCCAACCATATCACTCTTTATCTGAAGCTTTAGACTGATAAAACAATTCTCTACAAAAGTCTGGCCAAAGGAGGACCTGTCCTCTAGTGCAGAACTTTTTACGAAAGATTAAAAGTGAAAATCTGCACACGTTAGTTGTGCATGCTGAGAAACCTGCCATTTACACATAACACATAACATCCTGCAGCTCTTTTATACTTTGAAACCTGACTGACCTTCATGGTCTTTGCAGATAACACAAGTAGGCCTGTCACAACAATATCGACTTATCGAGCTCAGCAAAAGATTGTTTACAAAGAATGTCACTAAAATTTGAGCCAACATAAGAGCAGGGTTTCCCCCGACCATCATGAGACTTTAGCTCAGCAGAATAACAGAAAAAAACTATCCTGAGACGTGTTTTGCTGTAACTTGTGGTTGCCATCATATTTTCATTATATCAGTGGCATTTCATAGCTTTAAAATGACAATAATATCGTTTATGGCAGTTATTTCTGGGACATTAAATCGTCCAACATAATATCACCGTGACAGGCCTAGTTATGTGACAGAGTTTAGAAGCCACTGACCTGTTTTCTTGATAAATCCTGCATGACGGAAAACAAGTCAAAGGTCCCAAAGTAAATTTATTCCAGTTTGGGCCCTCAGCTGGACGGGACCCCGTGTGGATGCTGTGGTGGTGTCCCGTTGTTCCCTGTGATGGAGCTTCTTTCTTCTCTCTTGTAACATTTTGTGCCCCCACCCTGCACCCAGGTCCCCTCTCACTTAGAGCGTCTTGCGTTTGGGAAAGAAGGCTTTCCGAAACGAGGTGGTGGTGGTGCCCCGGCTGAAGGAGGCGCCCCCCAGAGCGATCTTGGTCTTCCCGCTGGTGATGGTGGAGGAGCCCAGAGACGTCGTGCTCTTGCCCCTGGTGATGGAGGAGCTCCCCATCGCCAGCTTGGACTTTCCCCTCTTTATGGTGGTGTTGCCCAGGGTTAAGGCCGTCTTCCCCTCGGTGAAGCTGGTGTTGCCCATTGAGGAGAGGCTCGTCTTCCTGACCCAGATTCGACGACGGGGTTCGGGGCTCACTCGACGCAAAGCATCGCACACTCATGCAGCACGTCCCGCTCTGCCCCTCGGGGGTAATAGTAACATCAGCTACAGTGCAGAGCAGACCAGAATGCTCTGGATAGCGCGACCCCCGTGTCGCATAATGCCTTCGTTGAGCTGATCGACGTGGGCTCTGGAAGGCCACATACCACCCATGTGTCCCTGTGAATGGACAGAGGCAGCCGTAGGTGGCCACAGCCTATCTGGGGGGACGGGGACAGTGGAGCGATTGTCCCATCTCCACGACGACACCGGACGGTTGAAGGACACATTGTTGCAAAGGGGGCAATCTGTGGTGACATCACTTTCTTCTGAATCCATTGTTCCCTATAGCCTCTGATTGTAAGACATAGCCTCTGTGTACGACTGTATATACCATATGTGACATGAGTGGCACAGTGTCAGATTTGATAAGAGAAAGGACGAACGCGTTCATGTTCTCCACATGTCGTCCAGGCTTTGATTGCACCTCTCGTTTATCTGTGTTGTCCCTCCATGTGAAATAAGGGTGTGGTCCCTTCAGTTGGTGTTTCTACCCATTTGCTGATTTAAGTCTTTAATTTCCACCATTTGTGTCATTTAGATCGTAGAATATCCCACAAATCTATTTACAAAACAATCAAACCAAGCCGTGTTTAGACATGTTACTTTTATAAGCATTGTTACATCAACCAGCTTTTACAGTTTTTTTGTTAAAACTGTGCTTTCTGGCAGCAGCAGCATAGTTATGGATATGCAGGGAATCTTATCAACATGCACAAAAATACCACATTTATACCAAAGATGTAGACGTCGATGATGCACAATATACAGGAGGACAGTGCTGATGAAAAACACACACTCTCTTGTGTCTCCACATACATCCCACATGGCTGTTTCACACTCTCCCTCCCTGCCAAGTCGACACACCATAAACTCATCGCGGTTACATTTGCATAACACGCTCAGCATGGCTGGAAAATCTCACTCTTGATTGCAGACCCATTAGATCTGCAGCTCGCAGCTTTCTTACTTGTGCAAACAGATGATGTAAGGAACAAAACATAGCAGCTTGTTTATTGACTCTTAATGCTACTGACCTGCTAAACTGAGCAGATAGAAACATCCCAGGGTTTTTTAAAGTGTGTGCAGGAATCATGTGTGAAAATCCCAGTAGGTGTTGCTGTGCTTTTCTGTGCCCCTGATGAGGGTGGTTTTGATCATAGACACAGACTTGGTCCCATAGGTGAAGGTCAGAGTGGTGAGAGAGCTCGTGGTCTCCCCTCGAGTGACGGAGGTCGTGCCGGCCGCTATTTTGATGCCGCACAAAGTTACGGTGGTTCTGCTCCAGGAGATCGAAGATTTGCCCCAGGAGATGGCGTACTTAGTCCTCAGGATCGAAGCCCTGCCTTTGGTGAAGGAGGTCTTGCTTGACAAGAATGTGGTTTTCCACTCATTGTTAGAGTCTTTTTTGGACTGCTTGGCTGCTTTGGGTGTCTTCGCCCTCGCTTCAGGGGTCCTGTCCATCTAGGTGTTCTTGCGCTTGGACATCAAGGCTTTGCGGAAGGAGGTGGTCGTGGTTCCCCGGGTGAAGCTGGCCCGTCCCAGAGCCACGGTCGTCTTTTGCCTCTGGATGGTGGAGTCTCCCATGGAGGTGGTGGTCACTCCCCTGAAGATGGAGGAGTTGCCCATGGCGACTGTCGTCTTTCCCCTGGCTATGGAGGTGCTTCCCACTGCCAGGGCAGTCTTGCCCTCGGTGATGCTCGTGTTGCCCATCGAAGCGGAGCCTCTCACTCCGAGCCCGTGCCTGGATGCCGGCTCCCTAACATGCAAGCTGCATGTCCGCCTGTCCTGCAGCAGGGTCAAAAGCCAAACTAAAGCTGCAGCAGCGGCTCCCCTAAATAGATCAGACCACCGTGTACAGATGAGGGGGAGGGAGTTATTTGATCATTCTTTGATGCTGTCCGGTCCCGCAGAGAGACACGACCCAAAGGGACCTGGAAGCACAGCGTGCACAAAGGCTGAAAAGACAGGGGGTTAATTGTATTGTTTTCATGATAACACTGCCAAAGCACTGAAGGGGTACATTGTGCAGTACACAAGACAATTGGGGTGACCTCAGTATGATAAGATGGCGTGGTTCCCAAAAAAGAAAAAGAAAAAAACCCTCCTCCCTCTATTGTTGCAGGGTTCAAATACAGTAGTACATTTGTCTGCTTGTGTACAGTACTCGGCTGCATCTCAGCAGCTTGTGCAGCACAAAAAAAACTGTTCAAATCCTTCACATTGAATTCTCTGCCGTTGCCTTGACTTTTTGTAATTCCTCTCTCTCTCTCTTTGTGCTTCTGTTTCAGATTCTCTGTAAAGACTCTCCTAGAAAAGTACACAGCAGAGCCCATAGATGACTCATCCGAGGAGTTTATTAACTTTGCTGCCATCTTAGAGCACATCCTCAGCCACCGCTTCAAAGGTAACACTGCAGGTAACATATAGCACGGGAAAAGGAGCACGGATCAGTTTTTATGAATGCATGAATGAAACAGATGAAAGTGGATTAGATGTGGACAGGGCATGAGTATGCAGCTGCGTGCCTGCAGTGGGGCTCTCCTGACAGCAGAGTGGGCTCATTGCTGTGGTTTTGTCTTGCACCAGGTTCAGGAAGCTGGTTCAGCTCAGATGGACAGCGCAGTTTCTGGGAGTACATCCGGCTGGCGTGCAGCAAGGTGCAGAACAACTGCATCGCCAGCATCGAAAACATCGAGAACATCAGCACGTCTCGAGCCAAGGCAAGGATGTCTGTATGCTGAAGTGTGTGTGTGTGTGTGTGGGATATTGCAGCAAAGAAAGCCTTCTGTTCCCACTCACTTCTTACATTGTCCTACAGGGGCGAGCATGGATTCGAGTGGCGCTGATGGAGAAACGTCTGTCTGAATATGTGTCCACCGCTCTGAGGGACACAAGAACAACCAGGTCAGACTCACGATTTAAAGAGACAGACGACACGTTTAGGATTTTGTTCATTTTAGCCACATGTCTGCTCTTTCTAATCAGTCTCTTTGCAGTAGAGTTCATGCTGCTGCAGATGTTTAGCACCTTGAAACACAGGCAGGATCTGAGCTGCATCAGTACTTGATCTGATAACCACCTCTTTACCTGACAGGAGGTTTTATGATGATGGAGCCATTATGCTGAGAGAGGAGGCTCAGGTCCTGACCGGCATGCTGATTGGACTGAGTGCCATTGACTTCAGGTGACTGCAGACTCTGAGTTTCAGTTACAGTTTCATTTAAATGAATAAAAAATGCAAATACAGACAAAGGGAGATCAGTGTATATTTTATAATAATTATTGGGCATGGCCATTCACATGCTTAAAAAATGAACTTCATAAATTAGAGATCTATACATTATGATGTTTTGAAAAAGCAAACACATAAATAACAATATCTGTCTTTTGCGGTCTCCTCCGTTTAGTAAAACTCTCCGGGTAACACCATGAAGGTTAATATGTGTTTATGAATAATACATTGTGAGAGGATGTATATGCACTTTAAGTTTAATGTATTTGTGTATGAATTATGTAGGTGAAAGTCTGACACATATACAGGTTAAAGGCAGCCATTATATATGTTATAGTTCATGCACTGTGTACATATAAAGCTGGAGGTTTTTGCACATGTGGCTTCCGTACAACATTTAAATGTTTTGATATTTAACGTGACATAAAAAGTTTCTTCTGTCTGTGCAGTTTCTGCTTGAAGGGCGAGACTCTGGACGGGAAGTCCCCGGCTGTGGTCGACTACACGCCGTACCTGAAGTTCACCCAGAGGTGAGACTGATCCTCCACTTTAAACATCAAGTCTGTGTTCATGTGCGGCGCTGCTACACTGTCGCCTCTCTGCCGTGCAGCTACGACTACCTGAGCGATGAGGAGGACCGGCGCAGCGTGGACAGCAGCAACAGCGAGGAGAGCGTCCCCGAGCACCCCTACATCCCGCTGGTGACCGACGAGGAGAGCTGGAGCAACAAGTGTCGCAAGATGGAGCAGAGGTTCAAGATCGTCTACGCCCAGAAGGTGGATCCACCAGACACTCACACAGGTAAAGCTGTTTGAAAACCTTTGTTTTTCACACCCGGGTCTTTGCTCTCGTGCTGCAGGGTTACCTGGAGGAGCTGGTGCGCCTGCGGGAGTCGCAGCTGAAGAACGTGGAGACGGAGAACAAGCGGCTGAGAGCCAAAGTGGAGGAGCTGACGGTCCAGAACCAGCAGGAGAAGAAGGAGCTGGAGGCCGTGGTGCTGGAGCTGCAGGCACAACTGTAAGAAAACACACACACACACACACACACACGTCTGCATTTAGCTCATGAAGTTATCTGGATTTATTGATCTGCTTCTTCTTCTTTACAGCTATATACATGTTGATCATGAGTTAAAGATTTAAAGAAGTTTAATAAAACAGAAAGAAACAGATGTTTTTCTTATAGAGCATTGTGTTCTCTAGAAAATAAATGATGTCTCTATTATCCTAATTATTGTAACTTGTGGTTCCTCTTCAAAGAAGTTGAAAAGAAAGTGAAAAATGTTTGCACATGCAATGTGTGACAACATATTCAAATAGAAGAATAATACATTTATTTGAATTTAATTTAATTTATAAATAAATACATTTTGATCAACATATAATGCAAGTAATTCAGAGAGTATGAAGACACTCTTCATTTAATGTTTTTTTAAAGACTGAAGGAAGATTTTAAAGTTATTTTTTAATGCCACAAAACTTGAACTACAGGTCAGAATAGTGAGAAAAACAAGCTGGCAGAATGTGACCATTTGCTGCAGGACATGCTGGTGTTTTTGACATACTATGTGCTGGGACATACTGAATATTTATTGTATATTAAAGAGCGTGGTAGTATTGGTAACCAGGTGTTTTGGATATGTGAGGGTGCTACTGGGTGCTGCAGCAACATCAGAAACACATTAATAGAATCTGATTTCTTCTCCTACCACCTGTGATGTTCAGGTACGTGTTTGTTTGCTGAAATTCAAATCCTACTCTGTGCTTCCTGCAGCTCTGCCCTCATGCCCTGTGACTCCTCTCATCTGGCTAAAGATCTCTCCATCCCGCTGGTCAAACAGTGGTCCACCATCACAAACAACCAGGGCGACGTCAAGCTTTTCCGCAGGTAAACTTACAAGGACTGTTTGTCTTTTTATTTTATTATTTGTAACTTTACTGTGATGCTGTACTGCACAGAAGAAGGTATCTAAATATATCCTGATCCTGTTAGTAAAACCACACAAGTAAGCATGCTTATAGACGTAATTAATGCACAGAACTTCAGATATTCGTGCCATGACGACGTTTTTATCCATCTAGAAGGAGTTTCCACAGTCTGGAGCAGCTTTCTGCTGAAGTCAGTCTGAACTCCGACTCCCAGCAGGCTGATGGGAGACAGAACGGAGATGCTGCTTGGACTTCAGCAGGTAAACAGACTTTTCACTGTCATGTCTGAGAATATTTCTCAAACTATGAGAATCATGTCCAAAATATGGTTGTGCCTCCAGTGTTTCGTTCGTTTTACTCGTCCGAGGTGGCTCTTTACTTGCCCTGGTTAACCCCTATTGTTGAGCCCTGTACACTCCAACAACATTTCTGTTTGAGTGGGAATATATTTGCACTTTTTCTCTGCTGCATAAAAGCCTTTCAGAGGCAGCCACCCCTGCACATGTACATACGTGCTCGTACAAAGGCAGGCTTGATGGCTGTTGATGGTGCTTCACGTGGGCAGGCTGAAGTATGCACGATCGGAGGCTTCACGTCTTTGTGCTTTTCTCTCTGTTTCGTCCCTGCAGGGAAAGATAACACTCCCTCCATGCTGGGTCTGTGCGGCTCTCTGGCCTCTCTGCCGAGCTCCAAGTCGCTGGCCAGCCTCAAGTCCAGCGAGTGTTTGGTCAACATCAGCACGGAGCCCAGCCCGGCGCTCACTCCCAGCTAGGAGCTCCAGACCAACAGAGATTTACCCCCCCAGCCTGTCTGCCTGGTGATGCTGCGTTGACCATAAACCCGACCAAAACCCGCTCCCACGACCCCTCCAGCTCCATGAGGAACAGGAACGCCATGACACCATCTCTGGATTTTTGTACACATGACAGTGAAGTGAAAGGATCCATCTCGCCTTATCCGCCCGACTCTTCTCTCGCACTTTCCCACAAACACTTTGTACTATCTGTGAATCCCTCCATCCGACATCATGCCAATCCTCTGCAAGCATCCCATCCTCCTCCTTATTTAAATATCAATATTCTTCCCCACAGCATCATCTTCTGTGTGTTTGTGCGCCTCTTTTATTGTCCAAATGTAACCAAAACAGCACTTGCAGCTCTTTGGATGCAGCCACTTTGCAAAGAGAGATGTGATGATCATTTTAAGAGATTCAGATTATCCGTTTGAGGTAGAGGACGGGTTTTTACACGCTGTGACGTACTGAGAAGTATCGGTGTGACTGAATTGTCTCTGGGGTCTGCCGCCCCTGAACGTGCATATCATTCCTGCTTGAGTAATCAAACACTGTTCAAATCTGTGCAGCTATTTATTGAATCTATGAAATCTTAAGCTACCACATACATTAATTTATCTGATTTTATCCAATACAGCAGTAAGTTCTTTTTACACGTATGCATTGGAGTTATTTTTGTTTGTTTTGCGTTGCAATAAACTGCCTTTTTCCATTATGTGTTTGTGTGTTTGTGTAGATTACAGCAATATATTGAGATTGTGCAAGAAACAATGCCAAAAGCAGTTTTCTGTTAAATGAATAATTCAGAAACAGGAGTTTAACAGAGGAGTTTTATGGAGCAGCCAGTGTTATAGGACTCACATGCTCTGGCTCCATCTTGTGGTTTCACATTATAAGTTGTGACATTTTGCATGAAAACCCCAAAATTAATGGTTTTACAGACAAAACATGGGTAGCTAAAGAAAAAAATATATGATAAAATCTTATTTTAATGACTTATGTTGAATACAAATTATTCCACAAACCACTCAAACAGCCCTCCAGGCAGGAAGGAAAATATGGATTTGGAGTTTTTAGGGGAAACTGTCCCTTTAATAGAAATGTGGACAAAGTTTTACATCCCTCATTAATGACTTAAAACACAGTTCACTCTTTGCATTATATGAGAATTTGTTTGAATGTTCGTAACTCTCAGTTGAGGCTTTTGTCCATTGTTTGTTTTGCAGCAATCATAATAAATCTAAACAAAAGTTATTGTTTGAATGTGTGTAAACTGTCCAGAAAAGACATTTATGATGGTCAATCAAGTTACTGTGAGAACATGATAAGAACAAATATCTAAATTTAGGAAGGGAAATTATTTGTTGTGAGACTATATGAATAATGACATGATATGAAACAGAATATTATTCAAATTTGTTTTCATTTTATTGAATGAAAAGCTGATATATATCATAACGTGCTTCAGATATCTCCCTCTAAATGCACTTTGAGGAAAGTGACCAGACCAGAAAAATAGAATAAATAAATAAACAGAGAGATTTAGAATTAGAATATTGAACAACAAGGAGAAAACTGTATGTATAAAAATTAATTAAACTTTAAAAAAGGATATTATTATTATCAAGAACTCCATCTTTAAGACTCTACAATAAAATGCAACCAGATCAAAAACACAATTTAAACTAATTAAACTTTTGATACATTTCTGAACATCTATAATAAACTACTTTGTGTGTAACATTTTTATCAGAATATTTTATATTATTTTATATTATTTTAGTTTTACATGTATATGTAACCCTGCTCGTGCACATGTGTTTTCTAAAATAAACCAAATAATAATACATTTAAATTAAATTTAAAAAAAAAGTTTGGGCCCCCGGAGGCTCTGCAGTGACCTTTCGGGATCCCTGAACCACCCTTTGAGGACCACACACGCACTGTGAATAGACTGAGGGTTTGGACGTGGGTTTGAAGGGGAGGAGGGGAGGGGCGAAGGAAAAAAATCCTGACAAAGTGGATGGGAGCTTTAAGTTTTTTGGGGGTGGCGGGCGGGGAGTGTGTGTGTGACAGATGGGTGAGAGGACCAATCAGAGCTCAGTAGTATTCTGCAGCAGCCAACCAGCTCGTGCACTCATATACTGCACGAGAGAGTTGGTGCACAGGTTTAGCTGTTGTGTTGTCAGTTTGCAGACAAGAGAAAGCAGCAGCGCAGAGTCCCGTTCAGGCTGCAACATGACGGATACAGCGCGTTAAAGTGCACAGCTCGCTCTGCTCCTGCAGCCCGAGAGGAAGAAAGCAGCTGGAAACCATCATGGTCCTCATCACAAAACAAAGCTCAAGCTGGGGGCTCAACAAGAGGCCCGACCACAGCTCTGGATCTGCTCTGTGGATGAAGTGAATGTGGGCAGAAAGAGAGCTGCAGTGAACGACGGGAAGGAGAAAAACCAAAGCCTGCTGTGTGTGTGAGTGTGTCTGTGTGAGTGTGTGTGTGTGTTTTCTTAAGCGGAGCCGGAGTGGGGGATGTCGGGCAGAAGTGGAGGAGCGCCTCGGGGGTGCAGCAGCAGCAGCAGCAGCAACCCCAGCCTGCAGCCCCTCAGAGCCACAGTCCCATACCAGCTCCAGAGGGGCTCCGCGCTGCTCTGCAGGGAGGTCAAGACGGGTAAATACACACTGAGGAGGGGGGTCAGCACTCACCTCCATGTGGTCTCTGCTCAGAGGGACTTTGGTGGCACTTTAGGATCAATATCTGACTCAGGAAGTTAATTTACCAAAATCAACTTCTCACTTTTTCATTGTGTTGAAGGTTTCAGTCAAATTTTCAAGCTAATTTGTTAAATATTTTATTCTCCAGTTTGAAGATTTGCTGCTTTTCTCTGTTTTATATGATGGAAAATTTAATGTTTTTAGCTTCTGGACAAAAAGTATGTCTCTGAAAAACTTTTTTTAGATAAAACAACTAATTCGTTATTTGATAAATCAGACTCGTTTTAGTTCATTAGTCAGTAGATTTGGTCTTTTACAGCCTGACTGATATGGTGTCTTTGACTGATATCGATACTGATTTAACAAGGGAAAAGCCAGTATAGTACATTTTTGAGTTTGAATGAAAATCTCAATTTTTTGCAGAAATTTTTCACTGCTATGACTTTACAAAGTTACTCACAAGGCTTCTTTCTTACACAAAAAACTTATTTAAGATTATGTACCATCAATATACATTCTACTCAGAAATAAAGACTAAATAAAATAAAATAAATATGTAAGTAACACTCAATATATCAGACAATACCATTATGTCGATGACGGGTCGTCATTCATTCATTTTTATGCTTTTTTCTCGCTGAATAACTTATTTTCAACAAACTTATGAGCACATATCACGATTTTATATTTTCATCTTTATTTAATCAGACGGTCTTATTAAGATTAGGATCTCTTTTCAGAGAGAACCTGAGAACAAGAACAAACTTAAATCAGATTCTAAAGCTTTAAAATCACCAGACTCTAGTTTGACGGCATCACAATCGACTTATTCTAACGTTTTACTTTCCTTGTGGTCTTAAAAGTAAAAATTCCAACATATTATGAGGAAGTAAAGTCAACAATAAGGGCTGCTAACCCTGAAACATAACACTGTTCTCATAATGTTATTTGGACACTCGGTGGCCCCGCTGACCTTTGACCTCTGCTGCATGCTTCACACTGACACAGCAGCAGCTTCGACTTGTTCTTTAACTGTATCCATGCAGGTCACATCTGCATGCAGAGTGTTTATTTATACATGCCGTCTGCCCTGCAACATCACATACTGTGAGTGTGTGTGTGTGTGTGAGTGTGTGAGAGTGTGTGTGTGGTGGATGTACTTGCGGCCTGTGGTGACTGTTGCTGGTGTTGTGCAGTCGGATGGCTTTGCTCCAGGTCAAAGGCACAGTCCACACCTGCCAGAGATTACAAAGAGCTGCCAACACACAC
>CAFUXE010000103.1:774356-785669 GCA_903364295.1 Serranus cabrilla | reverse complement strand
CATATTTATTAATGCTGCTTATACAGAACAGATTATCCCAGATTAGAATAAATAAATACATAATTTCTAATAATAATAATAAAATAAGAGAGTATGGACCTCATGTTGTAAAATTAAAGTTGTTTGTATTCTGTGCAGTTTCCTTCATTTTTTAGAAAATGAACATAAACTAAACTTAACATCCAGCCTTTTAAATGCTGCTTTTCCCTTTTTCCTAAAACTGTATGTTAAAAATTATTTATCAGACAAAAAAAGTCATATTTTTTAACATTTTTCAGGTCAAAATAACCACGTTGCTATTATTGTAAACAGGAATTAAGAGCACGTTAATGAAACACAAGCCCACCAAATGATCCCTCAGCCTTCTACCTTTGAGTCTTTTTATAGGTTTGTGTCCCATGATCCCCTGTTCGTGTCGTGGGCAGGGTGGGGTTGTTGGTGTTGGATGAATCGGTGGTGGGGGGTCGGCAGCTGTAACTCTACACCGATGTCACCGTCTGACTGACTCATGCCACAATCTGACTTATTTAGCCGGGCGACGCGCCGGACGGGACAAGATGGTGTCTGCGTTTGTCCTGCAGGACGAGAGGTTTCCCTGAAACCCAAAGAGCAGCTCGTACAGACAGACATGACGCGGGAAATGTGTAATAATAGCTGCCGTATGCGTGGCATGGACTCAGAGTGTTTGTGAGGCGCCTCCACTGTGAGTATCTGGTCCCGCGGGGTCGACCCAACCTGGGTTTCACCTGGTGAGGATGAACTGCCAGCCGCCGGCCAACACGACTCCCTCTGGGAGGAAATCCAGAGTCAACGTGAAGAAACTGGTACGAAAAATATGAGTTAAAGTTAAAGAGCTGTGAGTGACAAAAGAAGAAGTGCATAGAAACCTTGTTTGGGTTGTTTTCCCTCCACAGTGCATGACTTTGTGAAAAACAAGTATGTGCAGTGAGGTGTTGATGCTTGCTGTATTTATAGTCTGTACAGTGATGTGGTTTGGATGTTTTCGTGTGGAAGCAGCTCGGGGTGGTTTCCTCGTCGCCTCCCTCTGTACAGCTGTTGTGGGGCAGGTGTGCGAGGCAGCTGTGGGGCTGCACTTCTGGCTGTCAAGTTGTTGTGTTGTTTGGAGTTCAGCGGGTTTAACAGAAAATGAGCGAGAGCTCCAAAAGGTCGGCCTGAGCTGCTGCCAGGAATTTCACACAACAGCTCCTAAAGCTTTTCCACACAAGACTCTTTATTCACTCTGTGATCATATTCTTTTACCCCAAAGACTCCGAGTTCCTGGGCAGAGGAGACTCGAGGGAGGAGGAGCGCCGGCGGACACAAGCGCTCGGCGTCATGGGGCAGCGCCGAGCACCTGCGGGAGGCAAGTGCTGCACGTTCTCACTGTTCATTAATCAGCTCTGTGTGTTCACTCCCTCCCCTGAAACAGGACCAGGCCCTGAGGGGGAGAGCGAGTAGCTCTCCCTTTTCAGAATGAGTATCTGACGTCACGCTCTGCCCTCAGGTGGCCAAGCTGAGGAACCAGCTGCAGAAGCGCTCGCGCCACGTCCCTCCCCCAGCAGGCTACGAGCTGCCGCCCCACCCCCTGCCGGCAGGTCACGCGGCCGGCATCACTCAGGTAGCCCGCCGCTCTTTTGTCTCCTGATGACATGCGAGTGATAAAAGACACAGAGGACAAAGTTTCCCTGAGTGCTTCGGATGCCAAACGGCCTCTCGGGCAGAATAAGACGCTCGTAGTAACAGGGATATAAAAAACAGCCGCGCTTTTCTTAGAAACAGCTGTCGTCACGTCTGCTGTGTGACTGCCACACAAACCCTCATATCACTCTGTACTATCACTGACAAGCCTTTAACTATTATATATTTAAATTATTTATAATCCTTTAAGGTGATAAACAGCATTAAAATAAAGCACTAATGGTCAGGGTTGCTGTTTCATAAGAAAATACACAACAAAGCAGTTGGTTTCAGAGCTTTTGCCTGGAAATCCTACAGAGTAAATATAATGAAAGAGTTAAAGAGGCTCTTTGTCTCTTTCATTAAATAAACTATGTAGGATTTTCCTTAAAAACTATGTAAAGACACACAAATACAGCGGTTTTCAATGTGGTTGTTTTATGAAAATGTTTGTCATGTAATTTTCTTGCTGTTAGTTTTGTTCCTTGTGTTCTTTTACAGTCTACACCAGAACTTAGTCTGATCCTTTAACATCCCTTTAACATTGATTATTAGGCTTTTGGGATCATGGTGTATGCTGATTCTGTATTTTCAGCTGTTGTGTTAATTCTAGAGTTGGTTTAACGACTTTCTTTTGCTTTTGGAGGTTTTACTGACTGATGTGATGTTAGGGGAGAGAAAATAAAATTTTTCAGAATAGAAAGTAGTTATTTCTTTAATTTCTTGAAGTGCACACTAAGTATCTGACGTGTCTCCCTGCAGACGCTGCCCCTGCTGCCGCTGAACAGACTCGCCCCGCGGCTGCGGCGCAGCGTTGAAGGCCTCAACTTGGAGCTGGAAGAAGTTTTTGTTTCAGAGAAACCCGACGATCAGCACGAGGTGAGGACACCCAGCTGGGCTGAAAAATTAGTAAACGATAAACTAATTTAATTGAAAAAAATACAAATACATATGTAAAAAATGAAGCAAAAATGACCAACAAATGACAGTGAATATTTAACAGCTTTAAAAGGCAACATACTGTAGATTAACTTTTTATGTTAGAAATCCAACAACAATAAATATGGAATATTTTAATGTTTAATAGCTTTTTTTATATGGGCAGAAACACAGATACTCATTTTATTTAAAAACGGAAATTTGAGAGAGGGAATTTGTATTATTTGTCATTTTATTAAATGTTGTTTTCTCATTACATGATACCAACAGAGCAAATTCAGCATCTTATTACCAAAAATCCAAATTTAAATGTCAAAATTTTGCCCTGATGTCACTACATCCATAGCTCAGGTTAGAAATCATAACTGTGAGATGATGAGTTTATTCCTCATAATCGTGAGGAGAATGATTTATTAAAAGTCATGGTCCTGTATCTGCTCTGACTCCTTCACTTCCTCCTGAATGTTCCAGATCCTGGACATCCCTGACGGCCATCGGGCTCCGGCTCCCGTGCAGAGATGCAGCAGCGGCTCTCAGAGCGAGCCGTCCCCGGGCCCCCTGGACCTGGACCCGTCCCTCCTCTCTCCCTCTCAGTCCCCCTGTCCTCTGGATCCGTCCCTCCTGTCTCCTTCAAATTCCCCATCGCCCCTGAACGCCTCTCTGCTGTCCCCCTCTCAGTCTCCCTGTCCCATGGGCGACCCCGGTGAGACTGCACTGCCTTTATTTTCAGACTGTACGCTGAGCTTTTTTATGGTTATGTATAATATTTTGGGTGTTTGTCCTTCACAGAGCCAACGGACTGTGAGACGCTGTGTCCCGCTCCGTCCACGTCGCTCCCTTCTTTTGCACTGGATCCTCCTCTGCTGCAGCCCTGCTCCTCCGCTCCTCGTCCCAACAAAACCTACAGCTTCCAGCGTGAGCCTCCAGAGGGCTGCGAGCGAGTGCGAGTGTGCGAGGAGGCGATGTGAGTTTTCACCTTTCAGACTGTGGCTGGAATGAGCCACTAGAGGGCCTGAAGGCAGGAAGCCGATAGATTAACAGAGTATATTATTCAGTTAAACTCAGTTTATTTATATCCAGCATATTTAAAAACAACAGTTGACCCAGAGTGTTTCCAGTCGAAGCTGATGGATTAGGATCTGTTTACAGGTAAACATGACAAGAAATTAAAGGTAAAAAAACAAGAAATAATATAATACAAGATAGAGAGAGAGATGGCAAACCCAAAACAACTTAACAAGATGAATCATAGTCGAAGTAATTAAATTGAAAGTTAAAATCATAAGAAAATATTCATAAATAAGATCAAACCACAAACACAACACAGGTTTTACAGCACAGATTGTCAGAAATCACTGATCATTTTAAGTATTTAAACATTTTAAATACTCAAATATTTTAATAAAATTATTTTAATAAAAAAATATCTTTTTTATTTAAAATAAAAATACAATTATTTTAATAAAAATACTTAAAATACAATTTAGATTTTTTTTTGTAATACTTAATACTTTTATCAAGTGAAAAAGCCAAAATATTCACTTGTCACAACTTCTCAAATGTGAAGTTTGGCTTTTTTTTGTTTTTCTGTAATTCTCAAATGAATCTATTTGGTTTTAAATCGTTGCAGAAATTTAAATCATTTAAAAATAAATTTTGCAATGGAGTAAATAATTAATTGGAATAGGAAATTGGGAGGAAAAACGAGACGTGTATAACAACATTTAGTAGCTAACATATGAAATGATAAAAAGGCCAAAAGGTGAAGTACAATATAAATCTAAAAGATTCATTTATTTATCAAGAAATTACATCTTAATTTAATCTAATTAAGTTGTGATGGAAACTTGAACACACAAAAAAATTAATCCTATTTAATTCACTCACTTGTGGATTATATTTTCCTCTATATTTTGACATTTTATAGAATAAATAATGTATAATTTATTAAACTTTCCATGTCCGTCTCTCTGCCTGCAGGGCTGCCTGTCAGGACGAGCCTCTCCTCCAGCCGTCCTGCCCTGACCCCAATAAAGTCAACTTCACCCCCCACGGAGGCTCCGCTTTCTGCCCCGTCAGTCTCCTGAAGCCCCTCCTGCCCTCCATGGACCTCCTCTTCCGCGGCCTGTCAGTCTCTCCGGTCACTGGCTGCCCAGGTCAGGCCTCCCCCACCCGGCACCTGGGCATGCAGTAGGTGCACGTCCTCGCCGCGCCGCGCCTCAGGACTGAACCCAGCTGCACTGCCAGGACCTGCAGAAAACTGGATGTTTGTTTTTTATACGCCAACAGAAACCTGCAGCCACCACTGCTGCACCATGCCACGATCACTGTGATCACAATAAGACTTTAGATTCATGTTGTTTTCCACCTGCAGGATGCTTCGTTTCAGCTGATATTTACCTCATCAGCACTTAGACTGAAGTTCTGGAAACAGTTTTTGACATTTTTGATGAATATTGTTTGCGTTGTTGAGAAGACTTTGTTCTGCTCTGGATGTTTTTATTTTCAGTGTCAAATAATTCAAAAACCCAAGCACTTACAACACTTGAGTATTACTTTCTTTGCGATCCCTTTAAAGAAATGTTAAGATTGTATGAGCTTGATTTTAGAATAAAAACTTGATGTGTTTGTTGCTGAAACTTCAGTTGGTTAAAAATGTTTTGGGCCCGTAGTTTAATGGTGGCCTGCTTTTCTACAAATGTATTTCTAGGAAGATATATATTTTTGTATCTTTGTTAAGGAAGCTGGTGAAACTGTTTTTGTATTTGCTGAAAGAAAACAACTTGTATTTCTGTTTGTACTTTTCATGATTTCAGCAGGAATTGATGTTTTATTAGCTTTATTGCCCACAGCGGGCATTTTTCCAACCAAACTTTTGCAATTTTGTCAACATTTTAAGGATTTGAAAAGGTCAAAGCTGAGTTTTTTGTTTGATCAGTGCCTCTTTGGATTCATTCTGGTCAAAAAGTGTTATTTGTTTCCAAAAGGGATTTGATTTTTTTTGTTCAAATAGACAAAAACATACCTATAGTTAAAAAAAAAATAGGTATTACTTGTCAGACTGGATTGTGCACCCTTTTCATACTGTTCATGTTTAGTGTGCTGTTGCCCTTGTGAAGAAAATAAAGTACCCAGACATTCTGGGCATTTAATTACATCTTCTGTAATACTTATAATTCCTGCGGTTTGCTGTTTGTTGTTGCTTGTCTTTGACACGTGGATTTGCTGTTTTTAAATCGAAGCCCCGCCCCTTTCATCCATACCTGCTCTGTGATTGGTCGAGAGAGTATTTCTTTGCCCTTACATGGACCAATAAATTTAATCCACATCCTAGGACGACAAAAAGGCACGCGACTTTTTCAAGGAAGGACCTCAGATTTTGGTCATAGCTGCCTTCGCAACTGCCACAAAACCATAACGTAAAAGGCTTTTTTGATTATTATTTTTTTAATTTTATTAAACGTCTTTAAATAAAAAAAGGGCATTATCATTTGTAGCATAGTAACAATAAACAAATTAAAAGAACAAAGGAAAAAATATAGTCAGTAAAAAGAAAATCAGATTGTTTTTCTATTTTTAATATTTAATATTTTATTATTATAACTCCATACTTCATACTTCATACAAAACTACATTTTGGGGCAAATATTGTATTTTTTATTCTACAACATTCATTTGAGAACTGTAGTTACTTTGCAGAATTGGATTATTAAAAAATATAATTCAACGAATAAATGATAATGTATTATTATGGATCACGCTACCCAGCAGTTTATACAGTAATTTATATGATCCCCACCTTAAAAAGCTGCCACATTAATCTGATGCATATGTTAATACATTAATAATAATCAATATGCAATATGACTTTTACTTGGAAGAACTTTTTAAAAAAACATAATAATGATAATAATAATAATAATAATAATAATAATAATAATAATATGTTTAATGCACTATGACTCTTACTTCTAAGAGTATTTTCACCATAGTAATAATAATAGTAATAATGTATTGAAATATTTTTGCAATGCAGAGGGCTATAAATAATCCTCCCATCACTGTATCTGTCGTATTGTTTTTGTTTTCTTTTATTTAACATTGAATACATTAAACACACCACAATGTATTTGTGTATTATTTCCTAATTTAAGTATCTAATTGTTCAGGCATAGCTGTTGGCACCACTGAGGTCCTTTCATAAAACCGATTTTCCTGACGCGGAAGATTTTTTCCACTAATTGTAGGTTTTAATTTGAGAAATGAAAACACGGACTGTACTCTGCTGACAGCACAGTTGCAGACACTCAGGTGGGGATGAGGTCTTTATAATATTACAGCTGTGCTGAAGGAGAAATTTAGATAAAATCGAAATGACACATGTGCAGCTCCAGAGGATTCAAAGTACCGCTAGCAAGCTTTAGCAAACAAACAGTTTACTGTGCACAAGAAGGTTTGAGGGAGACACCTTTACCTGCCACAGAAACCACTCCTAACGGGACAACGCGAGCACCATTTCCGGGCTCGTCACATCGGCTATAGTGGAGCGGGACGTCGGTGTGAGGGGCGCGGGGAGCGGAGCGGTGTCAGTTAACATACCCGGGCTGGTGGACGCTAGCATGGCTGCGGGAAAGGGAGCTGGTAAACCCGCCTCGATGTGGGACAATATGCGGGTACGGTTCATTGTTTGCTTCCTCGGAGTCTTCGTCTGTTACTTTTACTACGGAATATTACAAGAAACCATGTAAGTAACTTTTAATTAACATGCTTGGTTAGAATTCCAGATTTCGTTCTGTTCTCTACCAAACTCCATTCAAAAAACTTCCGATTTAATGTTTGCTTGCATATCGATATTTCCCGGATGAATACAAGTTTTCTTTTAATTTGACAAAGCGGTGTGCAATGCAAAACAAAGTACTGCATGTTGTAGGACATTCAAACTATTCGTTATGTAATCTAATACGAGGCATATGGCATTGCCTTTTACCATTGCCAAAGTCAAATCTGACATTAAATCGTCAAACTTTTGAATGGAGTTTGGCGCAGCATCTATTTAACTAAACCTATTGTGTCGTCATCCCTCATGGATAGCCTTTGTTATGCGTTTACAGCAACAACAAAAAAAGCCCATTATTTAAGTAAAACTTGGCTAACTTGCTTGGTTCATGTTAGTTATGTCCTGTGCCAGACTCTATTCAATAATCTGTCAGTTTAATGTTTGCCTTCATGTCGACAGTTCTCGAATGAACACGAGCTTTATTTTAGTTGGACATAACTATATGGATTGCACAACAGAGTACTGCATATGTACATGCACTCAAACCTTTCATTGTGCAATCTCATACGACATATACAATATTGATTTACCAACGCAAATCTGATGTTAAATCGCCTAATTTTTTAATGGAGTTTGGCGTGACATTGTGGTCATATTAGAAACATGCAAAGTATGGACCCATGCACTTTGAGCAGATGCTGCTCATTTCTGGTTGACTAAAACGATCGGTTGAATCCCTTATACGTGTTTTTTGTTACATATATACAGCTATTGTTTCATACTGTTAATTAAATGTCTACTAACAAATAAAAACAAAGATCAACAAGACACAGTGGTTATTTGTGGTTCTCTAGAAGGAGTAACTGAGGCGTGACACACATGGTATGTGGTCACTAGACAGGGATCATATCTGGTTTCAAAATGATGACTCGAAACTGGTGCCTCACCTCAGCCCTTTCATAAACCTAAATGATTGACTTCCATTATATCTTGTTATAAAACGACTAACATAAAGGTTTCTTGTGAGTTCTTGGTGAAAATTAAACATTGACATTAACAAGCAAGCTACTAGAGATTCCTGATCCCCGAGCTAAATGTCACCACCACCCACCCGACCCTGTCAGTTGTAATTTAATGCATTATGGTCTCTCCTTTCTCAGTGGCCTTTTCATAGCTGGGACACTCGTGAAAGTACTCCACTCTTTAACCCACAATCACTCCTGCTTCTGCCAAGCAGGCTGTTGTCGGCTACTTCACTCTCAGATTGTCTGTGATCCATTTTACTCAACAATCATTGTTGCCTCTCTGATTCTTCCAGCACTCGAGGAGAATATGGTCAGGGAGAACAGAAGGAGAAGTTCAGGTTTGCCCGGACGCTGGTCTTCATCCAGTGCATTGTCAGTGCTCTGTTTGCTAAGATCTGTAAGTATGTTCTGCACAGTAAAAACACAAAAACAAATTAAAGTGGTTCATGTCGAAGCATATTCCTGAAGACAAATCTTCTTTATATCAGTGATCCAGTTTTTTGAGGGCTCCAAGCCGGATCACACCAAGAGCTGGCTCTATGGGCTGTGTTCCCTCTCTTATCTTGGAGCCATGGTGTCCAGTAACTCTGCCCTTCAGTATGTCAACTACCCCACACAGGTGAGTCTGCCCTTTCAGGTTATTTGGGCCACATGCTTAACATGAGTTTGTTAATGCTCCATGTATCCTAAAGCTGTTTTTGTTGTTGATAGGTGTTGGGGAAATCCTGCAAGCCTATACCAGGTAAATCACTTTTAGATATCCCTCTGCTTTCCGCCTGCATATCACCTGAATACGTGCATAACACATGCATAATTTAAATGTATAAGAGGAATAACATTACCACAGTTAAAGGAATAGTTCAGCCACATAAATCATCATTTGTATATTAAATTACTCTCCCTGTGTTGCCTTGAATTTAGAATAAAACTCTTTCTTGCCTCGTTAGTGAACAAATAATCAAAAAACACTTTGGTACTTGTGTTGGATTATCAAAGTCTCATTTATCCAGTAATTCTCTTTTTCTTGTTTTTGCTCAAATTTAACTATTTTGAACACTGGCACAGCCTGTGCATGTGTGCGCTACTTGTTGCAGTTGAACGGGACCCTTTTTTTTTTACTGTAATACATCAAGAATGTTCACATTTCCTGTTCACTGTGGAGGCATGCAAGAATTTTTTTTATTTGTCTGGTGAATTTAAGGTTATACAGAGTCAGCAACTGATAAACAGATGATCATTTAGAGTGTGTGTTCCTTTAAAACTATTCCTTGAAGCTGTTATCATGTAACAACAATACCTGAGTATTGTTGTTAATTAGTACGAGCTACAAGATACATTTCATGCTTGCTCCAAACAGTAACTGAGGCAGATTTAGCCTCAGTTGAGATCTGTGTCAGTACTGACTAACATAGAAGCTGCCGGGTCTCATAATGCTCATGTACATGTTTCCACGTGTCTATACGATGCTCCACAGACGAGACATTGTGATATCTTTCCAAACTGATCGAGGACACACTGAGTAAACAAATACTTTCTCATGTGTGAGAGGACAAGCAGCAGGTCACCACCTACAGTTTGGTTTTATCTCTAGTTACACACACAGAAACACACTCACACACACTTTCACAATTCATATGTTCCACTTCCAGGGGTGAAGACACTGAACCTGATGATATAATAATCAATAGTAAAAATCAAACCGACTGGAAAAGCGGAATATTGTGTGATTTGCCAAAATGAAGTTTCGGTTTATTATATATTATTTTAAAGAAAAAAAGACTTCTTATACATACTTACATTAAAAAAATGGTTTCAAGTTTCAGTTCTAATAAAGCATTTGTTAAACCAAGAAAACAATTCAGCTTTTATTCTTTTAAGGGTCCTTGAAACAGATGAAGATGATATAATGATGTAAAACCGTGATAAATTCTGAGATGGGTATTTGCAGCTCTTAGGTGCAATTTTAAAAATCAGGGTTTTTTCTACCATTAAGCACAAGTAGAGAAAAAAAACAAAAAAGAAGCTGTGCTACTTTTCTTTGGGGTCATTTAGGGACTCACTGCTTCTGTGTTTTACCAAGGGCGGTAACAGCTCCTCCTGATCCAAAAAAACAGAGGAATTGGACTCCGGCAGCTAAATTTAGAGCAGAAAAATATCCAAATGACTACTTACTGACTGAAATAAGTCATAAGAACAACTATCCTGGAAGATTTGCTGACATATCGACTGGACCCTTAAGAATTTGTTCCTACAATCCAAATCTCGGGTCAAAAACAAAAAACGAAGTGCAGATCTGTGTTGAAGCACTTTCTTTAATTTAAAAAACTAATGCAGTGTTTTGTTGCATGAATGAATGCATTTATATTCATCAAATTTAACTCCTTTTTTTATTGAATTCTTGCAATTTTATTCATCCATCACATGATGAGACACTCTATAAATAAAATGTAATATTATTATTTATCACAAAATAGAGCTCTTTTCAGAAAACTCAAAGACACTTTACAAGTAAAATAACTCAACACAAATTTGAAGAAAAACGTAGCCACACATTTAAAATGTATACACTAATTAAATATTTAAAACATTTCCTCACATAATCTGAAAAATAACCCAAAGCAAGTTCAAGCAGTTACGGATGAAAGTCAGTTTTTCAGTACAGTCACGGATGTGTTTCAAATCTAACACACAGTATTCAGAAAAATTAGGAACAAAGATCAAAAGTAATATTTGTCCCACTGCCCTGGTATCCGTGGCTAAAAGCCGTCCTTCATGCTGTTGTTGTGTTGTTGCAGTGATGATTCTCGGTGTGACAATACTGAGGAAGAAGTACCCGCTGGCTAAGTATCTGTGTGTGCTGCTTATTGTGAGCGGTGTGGCGCTGTTCCTCTACAA
>CAFUXE010000103.1:754872-772558 GCA_903364295.1 Serranus cabrilla | reverse complement strand
TGGAGAGTTGACACCCAAATTAAAAAAAAAAGGGTTAATCTTAATAACAATCTTTGGTTTATGTAACTTCCAATGCTTGAATTTTACTCTTAAAATGCTGCTGGAATAACAGGAAATGTGTTCATATATCCCTTTCTGCATGAAGTCCTTTATGTTTAATGACTGAGTTGTTTTTTTTAAATGACATTCATGTTATTTCCTTCCTCTCTGCTCTCAGCCGTCTTGTGGACAGGAGAAGTTTGGGAATTCCTCAGTTTTACTGAACGCCACCCGAGCATCATCTACAATATTCTGCTGTTTGGAGTGACCAGCTCTTTAGGCCAGGTGGGTGGACGGAGCCACTGTGCCTTAAACCTGCATTCTTTGTAATGACCAGCAGGGGGTGACTCTACTGGTCGCAAAAAGAAGTCAAAAGCCCTAAATCTGGCTTGATTTATTACCTCTGTAAATATTTTCTTAATAGGTTTATGTTCTCAAATGTTAGTTTTTAAGTCTTCTTCAATACAACAGCATGTTCATTTAGTAAATGATGTTTCCATTTCGAGGTAAAATAGACGATAAAGCAGCGTATGCTTTAGAGTAAAGCTACTTTGTATTGATCAGGATACAGGATACATGGTGTAAATGACACTATTTAAAAGATAATTTTGCAAATAAAAAATGAAAACAGTTTTAGAATAAAAGCCCCCTGATGAAGTGTAAATCCTAATTACATTCCTTAATGTGTGTCTTTATAAAATCCTTTGTCAGACCTTCATCTTCATGACGGTGGTGTACTTTGGGCCTCTGACCTGCTCCATCGTCACCACCACCAGGAAGTTCTTCACCATCCTCGGCTCCGTGATTCTGTTCGGCAACGTGATGAGTTCGATGCAGTGGACCGGCACCATCCTGGTGTTCCTCGGTGAGGGTTTATCCTGGTTTAACACCCATCTTCAGTGTCTTTGTTGCCCCTTACTCCTCCATTTTCCTATTAATGCACTTTATCTCTGTAAAAATCAAAGCAAATGTGTGCAGAAACATAATTGAAGCTTTCAAATGTTTTTTGGGGAAAGTGACTGTATGTTATAACAAACAATTGGGTCCAATTGGGGAATACTTAGACTTCCCACGCAAACCATTTGGTTGAGTGGTAAATTATGCATTGAGAGTATAGCTGAAGGGGAGTCAGTATGTGACTCACACATAGACAAGATGACGAGATGCTCAGATTTGTCATGCTTTTATTGGTTAAATTGGAAATGTTATTGCTTAAATCCAGGGTGTAAAATCATTTTCGTCTAACTGCTGCATAATTACGTCTGTTGTCTCTCTTCAGGTCTCGGACTGGATGCTAAATTTGGCAAAACTCCCAAGAAGACAACACACTAAAACATCTGGAGGGAAAGCAGGAGAGACTGCGAAACACTCTATAGCCAGTATCTTATTATCATAAGACATCCTGTACAGGCAGACTGTAGTGCCTATCATGTGTTTAAGTTTGGTCTTATTTTAACTTAACTGTATTTAAAAAGAGAGTCCAGCTTCTGTTGTGTACTGTTGATATGTTGAAGAGACGCGTTTTACTTGGGATCAAGTCCTGAATGAACTGTGACGAGCCATTAACTCTTTGTTTTCGACCACAAGATGCTTCTGTTGGAGGGTTTGGACTGGCTGAAAGACACACAGGAGGAAAATACTGTATGTAGACAAATCTTTATGTTTCTGAAACCAGCTCACCTCCCTTGGATGGATGTTGAAACCAAACAAGGCCTAATATTTCGACGTTTCCAGCATTTAAACTCATGAACTTACCACCAAATAGGGCTTTGTTTACAACTTGTTGCTTGAATATATGTAATTATCACATTTTATTTCTTGGCAAACAATCAGCCGAGCATCATGTCATTTATAAAATATAAACCGTTCTTTTAGCCTGCTGTCCAATCTTACTGTTAAATTGTTTTTACTTTTATTTTCTACAAGCTGAAAATGACTTACCATAAAAGGGAAATTGTGATATTTCATGGTGATTTTCTTTTTATTGCACATACTTACACCAGTCAGCCTTTTCTAATCAAATAAAACATATGTTAGAAATTAGAAATGTGTTACAAAGCATCAGTTAAACAGTGGTGTGATCATTTTTATAGATTATATATGTTTTAGGTATATTTTTCTTTATGACAATGAGAACAATGATGCACAAATTATCATTCCCTCCAATACTGAGAATCATTGCAATATCAGTCACAATATTCACAATTAAATTGATATTTTTCTTGCCTATTTATATCTTATTTAGCTTGTTTTTTTTCAGGACTTTCAATTGCACCTATGGATTTTTACACAGTTAAATCACATTTTTTTTCCTGAGGTAAAAGATCTGACTACTTCTAACACACTCATTAGACAAATTGGTGCTATTGAGAAAGTTTTGTATTTTTGAGCAGGAAAAAACAGCATTAAAAATAAAAGCTTAATAAAATAAAATTGTTTTTTAAAAAATGAAGGAAAAAAGATTTGAAAGAGTTTATAGCTGTTGCTATTTTTTAAGTCTTGTCCCTAGTTGGGTTTCTATTTTTACACAGCTTTCAGTTTCATAAAACCGCACTACACTATGGAAATACAATAAAATACACTGCATACTTATACATGATAAATACATAATGTCAAATAAGAAAATGCCCAAATAGCATAAACGCAGGGAATCAATAGAATGTAAAAACCCCTAGTATCAAAAAATCAAAGAAAATCTGTTCTTAAAAGGGTGGAATAATTATTATTTAGGGGACAGCTCCTTAAACGTTATTGATTAAAACTAATTGGCTTTGTTGGAAACAGCGCCCCCTGCTGTCACACTGTGACAGAGGCAGTCCGTCTGGTCACACTGATGAAAGAGACAGGAGGAGCGGTGAACTATTCGTTGTTATTCCTGTTATCTCCATCATGTCACGTACATTCATAAATTAAATCGACTCCTATTTTTAATTAAATGATGGCTTTTTAACCATGTAAAGACGATTAACCCAATGCAACTGGGGGTAGAATTAATAGCACAACTTTATTAAAATAAAGTAAATAATCAATTATGACTATGTTGACAGGATTTAATACAAATTATTAAAGATACATTAACATTAAGTGTTTAATTTAAGCTTTTTAATGAGAATAATATCCGTTAAATATAGGTGTATTGATTGATTTGGTTTTTGGGGTGAAATCTAGTGATTGTAGCAACGTTTTAAACACTTTAGCTTTGCCGGATTAAAATCCATCGTGGAAATACAAGATGAAGCGGCAGAGCACCATATTTACAAAACCTTTAAAAATGTAACTGTGAATACTACATTCAGTATAGCCCAAACACTCTAAAATGATATATATAATAATTAATAACCGTGTATTTTGTAACTGTCTGTCAGGCACTATGTGAAGCACCCTATGTGTTTTTGACGGCCTTTCTTCCGCCTGATCTCGCAGATTAAATTGCGCACCGTTTTGGCAAGACTCTCCGTAATCCATTTATTTCTGTACAAAGTCGGCCATCAGGAGCGTCAAAATGCTCGCCACAGTCCGCAAACAGCTAAGGAGCCACCCAGCTGTAAGTACACACATGTTATATTCAATTAAATTAATGTGAGAGGTTAAAATTTAACCTTCATCACCGTTATCAGTGAATTTGTGTTGCTAACTTAGCCTAGCTAAACTAGTTAGCGTTAGCTTAGCTAGTACTCTGACTTTGACCGCCCTGACTTTGAGAAGTTCGGCTAAATATGAAAAGATGCTCAACTGTTAATTTACTTATGTAACAGCTATGAACCAATAAATAGTTTACTAACAGAGCAAATACCAAAGACCTTTTATCAGTTGATGTTTTGGAGTCATTTCAGGTCACGGCTTTACACACAAAGTCGATATGAGTGAGGGTCCGCTGTGCTGTAAATAGCATCCAGTGCTACTAGTTAGCGAGTTAGCTGGCTAGGTAGCGTTAGCAAGTAGCATTTCTAAGTGTTTACTCTGAATAAAACGTCAACGTTTCCAAGATGTTTGTGTATGGCTTGTTGTCAGACTTGAGGAAGTTAAGAAAGAAGGTGAAGAAAGGCTGTCATCGTAGTTAAGCTAATGTTGGCCTGTCAACAACACATGACAGCTGTAGCCTGCAAGGGCAAATACAAATTGACAGATGTAATGTTTAATATTATTCAACTAACAGGTTATAGTCAGAGGTCACTTTAAAAGCTGCCCTGGCTAGATGTGCAGGGCAGTGTTTAATGTTTACACAATATGTCAGCAGGCTCCATGTTGGCTGTTGTCGTGCTGTTTTTGAGCTGTGACATGTAGTCATTAAGTTGATGCAGGGTTCTTATTTACCTGTCTGTCTCTTCCAGCTGATCCCCCTTTTCTTCTTCATCGGTGGAGGGGCAGCCATGTCCATGATGTACCTCGCTCGTCTGGCCTTGAGAAACCCTGATGTCTGGTGAGGACTCGAGTCATGACAAAGGACACCTTTAGGGATCTCTAAACTAAAGAAATACCTTGTAGTTGGACATAGTTCAACATTTGTACTATTTGACAACATATTCCATTAGTTGCCTTTTACATAAATGGGAAAAGTTTTGGGGTTCTGTTATGAGCTTTCATTGAGATTTGCAGATGAGGAAAAGGGTAAAGAAGCTGATCGTTATTGTAACTAAATATGTTCCCGTTTGTTATGAATGACTGTCAAGTTACATTCTCTGATGATGAATGTCTGATTTCTCCTCTCCAGCTGGGATCGCAAGAACAACCCAGAGCCCTGGAACAAAATGGCCCCAACTGATCAGTACAAGGTGTGCCTCAGTCACCTCTTTGTAAACTTTAATTATCATGCTGTGATACAGTCTTAATTTCCTGTGCCCAGGAGGGTAAGTGGTTATAATGAGGGATCATAGTATGGATCTCTGCCAGAGTTGCAGCTGAGCCATGGATTATTCCCTCAGTTGGATTAATGAAATTACATAATCTGTTTAACGCTGACTTGTTGTAACAAATCTGATAAAGTCATTACCGGGTCACATTCAGGACGATAAGAATGCTGAACTATTCAGAAACAAGTGTTTTACTTTATTACGAGAATGTTTTCTAAACTGCCTCATGATTCTGTAACATGGCTTTTTGTTGTGTTTGTTCTTGAGCAAAGATTTGTTTTTTATTCCCAGTTTTACGCAGTAAACCTTGACTACAGCAAGTTGAAGAAGCAGGGCCCTGACTTCTAAACATCTCATCGGCTGGACCAAAAGTAAAAACAAGATGAGCTGATCCGCACAACCTCATTCTGAACTTCCTCCGGGAGCCTGAGGGATACAGAGGCTAAACCCCGCACAGTGATTCATATTTAAGATTCCACATCGCATCTTATCGGCTTCTCGAAGCATTGTCTCTTTATTTCTCATTTTAAGTGGTTGTCAATAAAGTGAAGGAGTTTTTTCTCCTCCATACAGAGAAAGAACCCGTTTCATTCATTCGTTCATTTTGTTTTTGGGCGATTTGATTTCCATGTTGTTGCTCTTGGGTCATGTTTTTATTTGCATTGTTAATCTAAGGCATAGTACATACATATCTGCATTACCACCCTCCACGCTCTGTTTACAGTTATGTTATGCTTGGCTGTTGCTATATGGGCTTTGCCTTCACCCCATTTCACCTTGTCCTGCCTTAACCCAGCTGCTGGTGAGTTATGTGCCACACTGTTCTTGGCTGCGATCCAAAGCCTTATCGGTATGGCGGGGGCAGACTTTAACCTGGTCACATTTGAGCAGTGGGCTCCCTCTGGTGGCAGCTGCGACGGTCCAGAAGATGTGGTGATGAAACCTCATCAGTATTTAGTCCAGTTTACGACCTGCCAGCTGCCCCAGCGCTTCTGCTGCATACGTTTCCAAGCTTCCAGAAGACTCTGTCTGAAAGGGAAGAGTGAGTGAACATGACTCTCGCTGCAAAGGTTGACTTCTGTTTGTTTAAAGCAATGACGAGTTCACGTGTGGCGCTCCGAGCGGCGGGCACAGTGGTAGGACATGTGGAGGTGTTTCTCCTTATAGAATGCCATCGCTCTCAGCCAGATGAGTTTGTAAATGTCAACAGGTCGCGCTGTCCCATATGCAGCTCGGGGAAAATGCGACAAGGATGAGCAACCAACGCAGCGCAGAAAATGTCAAGGAGACTTTCATATTTGAATAGAAGCCCACATCTTAAGTCTTCGCCCACTCTCTCCACGGCTGGAGTGCTCACATGTCTCTTGTTCTTCACCTGAATTAACTTCTGGCACAGCATGTAACAGTTCTTCAGCCTGGAACAACATTTGAATTGTTTCAGCATGTTCGCCTTGTTAATTCTAAGCAGTGAAAATAGCCATTATCAGTTCAGTAGCTCTTGGAAGTGGAAAAAACACAAAATACCTTTTTTTTTTAATTCTTGAACTCATTTATTTGTTGGTGTAACCTGTGGTTTTCATCTTAATGGAGGCAGAATGAAAAAGCAAGTGACATGCTGTGGCTGGATGTTTGAGGGTGGAAAAAATAATGAATCATTCTCTGATGAGAATTATTCTGTGCTGCCGGTGGAGGGTTAGGAGTTGTTGGCTTTGTATGTCTTTGTGGAGGATGAAAATTTTAATTAACCACACGAAATGATTTCATCTTGGAATTTGAAAGGCTTCAGGTTTGCTGAATGTTATGCATTTAAATTACATGACATAAATAAGCAGAAGTTTACCAGTCGGGGTCTGTGCAGCCGTGCTTCCCAACCTGTCAGATCAGATGAGCTCATGTATCCCCGATTTACCAAATCTGTAACATGTTCATACATCTATATAAAAAAAACCCTAACATACTAATAGCGCTGGGTGATAGGTCTGACTCTGTGAGCTGAATGTTTCAACCATTATTTCATACATTTTTACTAATTATCATTATCATTCATCCAATACTTGAAGTGTATTATTTGAACTCTTTACCCATCATGTTTATCAAATAATGTTTCAATTGTTCATTCATCACTTTTAGCTTTCTATTTAGACCATTTATCCAATCCTTTTAGCCATCTACTGCAACAATTTATCTAATTTTCAGCTAATTTTTCCTCTATTTATCCAATACCTTTGACTAAATTATTAGACCAACATGTTGAAGGTTTATTCACTACTTCGAGCCATTTCAACCGTAGTTTTGATGGTTTATCTGTTGCTTTAATTGCCTATTTCAACTATTTATCCATTACTTTAAGTGAAGTCTGTTTCCCTTTAGTCCATCACCTTAAGCTGATATATGTTTTTGCTTTCAGCTGCTCATCTATTTCAACATGTTATCTTTTATTTTCTGCTCATGTTTTGAACTGTATAGTCAGTGCCTGTAAACTACTTCAGCCATTACTTCGGATTTTGACCGTTTTTCCCTGAGCCTGCTTTAGCTAATCATTTTTACTTTTAGCTGTTTATTTATACCATGTAGTCATTAATGCTGCTCTTAGCTACCTATTTAAAACTTCTGTTCTTACTCACTAATACACTAATATATGTAGGAATGTGGATGAATTCTTTACTTAAAGCTTCTTTCCTTTTTATCTCTTTCAAATTAGTTGAACTACTTTACGATCGTCCCATACACCGTCTGTACCTCATGTCAGCAAGTACACAAATCACTGTGCAGTGCAAAAGATCTTGACTGTTAAAAAACTACAATGAAAATCAGGGCTTTGGTACACTTTTTCAACCTTATAAAATGTTTTAATATTTTGTATCTGTGATTTTATAGGTCGGCATTGCTACAACTGAAGAATAAACTCCCTTGAAATAAAGACTTTTTGTTGTCATGACTGTTTAAAAAGAGTTCCCTGGATGCTCTGAGGCTGGAACATGGACACTGGGTTTTAAGCCCATGTTAGCATGCTAACATGCTGGTGTTTATTATGCTCCCCATCTTAGTTTAGCGTGTTGAACATTTGCTTATTTGCAATAAACACAAAGAACAGATGAGCCGGATGGTAAAGTCTTTAGTTCAACAAGTATTTTCCCCTGATTGTTGCACTATATGGGAAGTTAAAGGATCACCAGGAGGAGAGTGATGTCTGTACCAAATTTTATAGCAAGCCGTCCAGTATAGTTTCCAGACATTTAATTTAAAACCACAAATCTAAATTGTGGTGGCGCGAGAGTAAAAGTACATTGAGCATTACACAAAGTCTGTGAGCTTCATCCTCTCGGGCCCATAAATGTCTGCAGGAAATTCTGCGTCAATCCATCTCGTCTAATAGCCGAGTTGTTGACATATTTCAGTCTGGACCGCAGTGGTCGGGGCCGATCAACATTGTTTTATGCAGATGGTTAAAATGAATTTGTAGAGCCATAAAGACCACATTTATTTGTTTATTACATTTGGCTGCAGAGATGCTGATTCAGGATTATAATGCTGTGCAGAGAAAATAGATTATCCTTGCATATGTTCAGTGTTTAGTTGCCCGACATTAATGCCCTGTAGCTGCTGACGGTCCATTACTTCTGGCTGAGGAGTTTTCCTCCAGTCGACAGCGACGGTCAGCTTTTGACAGACAGCCAGCGGGTTCAGAGTTCAAACGGCTTCGTGGCGGTGCATTCTCCGAGGACACTGGCTGTAACACAACTGTAGAGCGGATCTGACCTGCATCTTTACCCTCCTCCTCCTGACCCTTGACCCCTCTGTTGAATCCGGCCCTTTCCTGCCGCACTGCAAAGGTAACATTGAAAAAATAATGAGGGAAAATAATGTGAGGCAAGGCGCAAGGCGATTGCTGCTGCAAATTGTCTTCTAAAGGTCATGCCAAAGGTCGGGCGGACCAGAAACAGAGGGAGTGCAGAGAATCCTGCACCATTCATGCTCACAAAGTCCTGACTGAAGCATCTTTGTAGTGTAGTCTGAGTTTTAAAGTCTGTGTACGAGGAGGAGCGATAAACAGACTTGTGCCATCTTACTCCCACATCCACAGATGTCGTGGTTGCTGTTCACTTATATAAAAAAGCCATATTATATAGTTTGAATTCAAAGCAGCTTTACTGTCATTCCATCCATATTATTGCAGTTGTATCCGTGAAGTGCACATTATGCAGCGTGGACCGAGAACAGTCTGTCAGCGGCAGCTCGACTCCTGTGTTATTTTTTCAAGTATTTTTAGTCCTCTAATTTTATCACTGTGATCGGGAAAGTTCAGCAGTGGAGATTATGCAGCAATGCAGATGACATTTAGCTCGCTGAAATGACTGCTTTTTATTATTTATGAAACCATCACTGCCAAGAAAATAATCTTGAGTTTTTTCTTTGACAGCTTTTCTTTAACCCACAGAAGTTATATAACTTATCTTGGCTGTTGTTAATCACAGATTGTGTATAAAGGTGGATGGCACGTCTCCACTTCAGTGAAGCCAAAATACCCCTGATGCCTAAAAAACAGTCCTATAGGTTGTGTATAATACTAATTACAGATAAATATGACAGGAGCAGGTAGTATAAAGAGCAACAAAGTCCACGTATGGAGGAGTTTGTTTAGATGAAACACCATATTCTGCCCAGCCATCTCACTTATGCAGCATTAAATAATTAATTGAAACAAAAAAAAATAGAACTACCCAAAATGACAGAAACCAGCTTTAGGAAAATGTATTTGACAGGTAGCTTTAGTTTTTAACTTGCTTCATATCCCATCCACAAACATGGAGGGGGCGGGGTTTATGACCTATACTGCAACCAGCCACCAGGGGGCGATACAGATGTTTTGGCTTCACTTTTGGGGAGCTGTAGCGTTTCAAATCACATACTTTTTCTTTTTACTTTTAATATGTCGGGCAGTCGCCCTCACAAAATAAGTATTTAATATCTTAGTTGTGGAGTATAAAACAACAAACAATGAACAGAGATTTTTTTTCCCATTTTAATTAAAAAATATTGATTTGTGCAGCCTTTAAGGTGTTAAGTTTAACCAATCAATATTTCTGTTAATCCATGGCTTGTTGTTTTCAGTTTTGGGATTTTTTATATTGCATGTTTTTATTCCTTTATATATATATTTTCCTCAGGAAACTTTCTCCAAAAGTAGTCTATACAATAGCTGCAACAAGCACTTTTTCTCTATCAATCTCATTTAATTGATCTCTCATTCAAAAAAAGAGGGTCTTTAAACCAACACATTTACAGATATGCTTTTGCTTTAACTGTAGAAGTCAAATCACACATTTAGAAACTTTCTGTTGACACCTCCATATGGACACAACACTCTGCTGATGAGGCATCATGTTATCATACAGTCTGGCCTGTAAGTGATAGCGCCTCTACTTTACAGTTCCTCTTATCGCTAAACACTAAAAGATTATGTCAGCGTATCTAACTCCTGTTTTACTCTCTGTGAACTTTAAATCGGCTGATAATAAACTTTCTTTAACAAGTGCTGTCTCAATCAAACACGCAGTATAGAATAGTTTCACTTCATGGCGACAAATTAATTCACCCTCTTCAGTTTATTATTGTGAACCCAAGAGAAAAACAGTTACAGCTTTCATCCACTTTTATCTCCGTGTCAATATTGCCTCTGTAATGCCTTAGTTACGTCTCAATTACCTCTCTATTTCCCTCAGTCAGACACATACACAGACATACACACTCACAGATGCATTACTGAAGGAATAAACTGCTCTCCCTCCCCTGCTGTGAGCTGTGTTGAGTAATGAGTGAAAGCCTTTCTCCATCTGATTCTCGCAGAGAGAGTGTCTCTCATTTTTCGCCATTTGGTGTTCAACCCTGAGCTTCTCTCCACTCATACTTGCTGTGTTTCACCCCTGCTTTGTCCTTTTGTTTTCTCCCTTCCTCTTTCAAGAGTTTTTCAGCTTCCCGAAGCCCAGACATGGACACACACTTCTTCTTCTTCCGCTGCGTCGGAGAAGTTTTGTTCCAGCAAGACCACATTGATCCTTGAGCTTGCTCACTCAGGATGACAAAGTGCCATTTGCAGCAGATGCACACAAAGGTCAGGGTTGTCGAAGTATTTTTGCATGAGGGATTGAGTAAGGACGCTGCAATTTAACAGCCATTTCAACAGGAATACCACAAGAATTAATCATCTCCGATATCTCAGGGACAGAGAAGCTGTGCGAGCATGCTTTATGTGGTGTTTCAGAGCATGCATCACTCACTTTGGAGCCAATTCAGCGCTGGGCTGGCTGGATGGTTAGAGATTGTCTCATAAATACAAGGTCTCAGGTTTGATCCCTGAAACAACCAGTGTGTCTTGTTAAAGTGTCCTTGAGCAAGACAGTGAATGCCTCAGGATAGATTGTCAGCCAAATGTGTGAAATGAAAACAGATAACTGAGTTAAACAGCTACATCTAGTGTTTCATTATCCTCTGATAGGATGGAGAGAACATGAGGAGTGGAAACAACAACTAGCAGACAAACCAGATCCAAGTTCCCATCATCATTGGCATCTGTGTTTTGATGAAATCTGTTTTTTTTTCTTTTTGCATCCATGGTAGGAAAGCAGGTCAAAATTTAAATAGCTGAAAATAGAACATCTGGCTGGGCCTTGTCAGTCAGCAGTGCGTAATGAAATATGGAAATTGGGGCGCTCTTCAAAGAGATGCGGGCCTCTGGGTGCCGTCCTGGGTCTCCAGCAGGCCCCTCAACAGCCCCGGCGGAGCCCCGCCCCTCTGAAACGTGTGCTACATTTCCAGGTGCTGCCGCCGCGGCCCAGTCCACCGCCAGTGCCAGCTCGTTAGTGCTCACAGCCTGGTGGAGCTGGCAGCTGGCATCATTAAACTTCAAACCGGCTTTCGACCCGGGGTGCCGCCGCGGGGAGAGACCGCCCGCTCATCCGCCTGCCAACAGCTGATTAGAGCCACGCTGACACCAGCAACCAGACTCCATCCACATGCTATCCAAACAGCATATCCACACACCACCAACCACACCACAAACAATCCCAACAGCAAATCCACACACCACCAACCACACCACAAACAACCCCAACAGCATCCAAACATCAACCTCTGAGGACAAACTGGAGACCGAGACGCCAGAACGTCCCACAGGCCTCCAGGACGTCTCTCAGCCGGAATGGGAACAATTTGCTCGTGTAGTTTTTATCCATGAGAAGAATTATAAAAAATAATTTGGAAGCATTTAAACTCAAAAAGTCGGGCTGGGTGGCTGCTGATGTTAACAGTGGAACATCACGATAAATGATGATATCGTCTGCATCTAAACTGATTCAATCATGTGGGAAAAATACCAACTACAGAAGCTTCATCCACCATGATGGATTAAAAGTTGTCATCTTACCAACTGTGACGGTCTTTTGCAAGGAATAAATGCATTCCATAGACTATGAAAAAATACCCAGCGTGACCTCTTCCCAATGGGAGCTTTGTTGCTCTTTATACCACATCACCTGCAATGGCCGCCAGGCTGCTGCCTAACATTTGTGTCATAAAAAGCTGCTTGTAAACCTTCTGAAAACTGGCTGATAAAAGTCTGATGGAAGCACATTCAGGCCCCTTTTTCATAATTTGAAACCTATCTTTGATCAGTTCCATCAGGGCCATCACCTCACAATAACACATATCACTCCTTATCAAAACTTTAAAGTCAACCTCTGTATCAGGGACAAAGCAAACAACATCTGACTGGAGTTGTTTTGTCGTCGTGTTCAAATATTGGCTGTTACTCCCTGAATGCTCTCAGCTCAGAGGGAACACGGTCCCTGAATGCTCTTTTGATATGATTTCCTTTACAGATATTGCCTCCAAATAGATTGTTGGCCGTTTTCACCCATTCTTTGCCTTCCATTCAAATGATGAAACAAGATTTAATTTGCACTCAATCAGCCTTAGGTATGGCAGAGCGCCCATATCTCGCCAAACCCCAGTGACGCACATGAACACTGGTCCCACTGGAGCCACAAACTGGTTCGAGCTCCATTATCATCCTTTTGTTTCCTTGCATGTCTGTTCTTTCTTTTTTCCCCACTGCTGGGCACAAGCAGAGACTTGGTAATTTCCACTGTGATTGAGTCATGAATGATAATGGCTTGATTATTTGGCGAAAATTGGTCTCTTTAGATTCATTTCATGTTCGGTGATAATTGAGAAGCTTTGTCGGTCTGGATAATACCAAACTGTGGACTGGCTGCCTTTACACATCTCTCAGTCTATTCTTTGGGCCGGTGGAAAACTCATTTCATTTTTCCGTGCTCTGGGAAAATCTCCAGATAATTTCCATTAAATCAATGTATTACAATACCGCAAGGCTTTGAAAGGAACCTTAAAATCCAGCGCATGAAACCTCTGAGTCCGTCCCCTCCTGAGAGTAAAGACTGACCTCCCATGATACCCTGCAGTTCAGCAGAGAGCTCTCGAGGAAGTTCGTCCCTCCCTTTGGACTCCGGGTCGTCTTTGAATTGTGCACTCTGTCACTCTTCAGAGCAGCTGCCTGAAGGAGGCCACTGTCACTCATTTACAGTAAAACCCCACATCTGAGAAGCCTTTTTACAGGATAATCCACAACCCGAAGCCTTATCACACTACAATGCATTATAACTGTGATTATAATGGAGAATGGAGACACTTTATATGAGGCACATGTCTAAAATACATAAAGAACATTAGTACAATGTTTCATAATCTGCTTAAAGCACTTTATTATACCACTTATAAGCAATCACAGACATTCAGAATGCTTTTTAACATCACTAATAACACAATTAATAACCACTAATAATATAAAGTATCACAATAGTTCCTAATTTATGGTCACTGACAGACATTTGATTCTCGTTATAAGTCATAATGGATGTTTATTATTATAATATACAATCCTATGGGCATGCATATATAATGTATAATATATATAGAATTCATAATAGAACAATTATACCAATATTTTACCTTATAAGTCATTATAAAATGCTTTATAATGTGAAGTGGTTATAAGAAGACATTATGGATGTTTATTACTGTAATAATATAATACTATAAGCATGCATATTTATGCTTATGATGTATAATATACATAGACTTCATAGAAGAACAATTATTATAATAAGTAACCTTCATCATCAGTCATTATAAAATGCTTTATCCTGTGTTTATGAGAGCCTATAACTATAATTCATTGTATAAATGTTTATAATTCATGGGCTGTTATTTTTTAAACTTGTGCTTCAGAGAGAGACGACCTGCGTCCAAAGGACCGGGGTCGGACTCAGACCCGGGCTGCTGCAGTGAGGACTCGGCCTCAGTGTTGCGCTCTCTACCCGCTGAGCTACCACGGCGCCCTGAGAAGCCTATTTCAATATCGATAACTACCTTGGGATTTGGTCCGATTTGTTTATCGCTGAAAAGAAAGCTTTTGCTACAACCATAACTTTCTCCCTGAATGGCAGAGAATCCATTAATGTGCTCTAAAGGCACCTCTGGGAGCAGCTGAGAGGAGAAATAGCCCTGTTATGCTGCTTTTGGAGAGAGGACCTTAGTCATAATTCAGATCTATTGTTAATGAAACAGACGCTCACAAATATCAAGGCCCAAAAAAGGGAAGAATTTATTAATTTTCAGGGAGATAATAAAGAACAGGTAAGAGGTCTGAGAGAGGAACTATAACTAGCTACATTTTGAGTTTTCTCTTTTCTCTTTCGTTTAGACCGCCTCCTCTTAACGAGAGCTGTGTGCATCGTTATAAAACAAATGAGCGGGAGGTTAATAGGAGGTCCAGTAGAACAACTGGTGTGGGTGGCACACTTCTTAAAGGACCCCTAATGAGCTGTCGCCGCTTCTTCAGAGACTTCATGCAGTGATTTATCACAAAACGAGTGACATTAAGGTCACACAGCCACCCTGTGATGGACTCCCGTACTTTGGGGTTTTGACACGACCTTTTGACCTCACCGTGCTCTCTTTATCTCGCTGCCACACGGGAAACATGCATCACTTCGGCTCTCCTTAGGGAGAATACAGCTTCACATCAATATGTACGACATATCCAATTTGGCAGCTCTCCCTCACTCTCTCTCTCTCTCTGTCTCATTGAAAAACGAGCCGCTTACATGACGCCTCCAGTCTTGATGATTTCAAAGCTGGCGTCGCTGAGAGACCTTGAGAGGGCATGTTTTGTCTGAATAAAGAAATGCCTCCGCTCAAGCAGGACTTCAAATAAGTTTACTAATAGAGATCACATCTTCCTGGAAATTTGGCGATCCCTGTTTGATAGATGTGCAGCTTCCTGAGGTAAAGCTCATGCTCTTAAAAATATAAGATGCATCCAGTGTTTATGGATATTGTACATCATGCTGGCTGTCAACATGTCCATTATTCCACATTTGGCTCCATGTGTGAGAATGTTTTGCACATTTATTTCTGTCTGTTCAAGGACCTCTAATATTTGATCTTTACTTTTTGATAAATCATTTTTTTTAATCGTCACTGACTTCTCCGGCCAGTAGGAGCCACAAGCCATCAACATGCTTTAGCTACACAAAAAAGGCATTTCCAGCCATCAGCTAAGCTAAAAACTGGTCTTAGCCTCGTCTGTTGCAGGTAACATGTGGCCTGTGCAGAGCATGAGCACCACAGAAACTCCTGCATCTCATTTCAGCGCCACAGGATCGTTTGTGTCTTTTCATGTTACTCACGCGAGATGCACCAGTGTAAACAAGTCGCCATTACTTTCTATCTTCTCCGTCGCTGTGGCCAGAATAAACCACTATAGCTGCTTTGTATCTGCTGTGAAAGTGCCACACATGTTGGAAAACCTAACACTGTTGTGTGTGGATTACTAATAATGTCATCTGGAGGTGCACACAGCTTGGCGAATTTCATCACCTTCTGCAGAGCTGTGTCTGGCTGACTGCCAGTACAGCGCTGCTACTTTGGTGTGTTCCCAAAATAAATTGATTTTGTTGTGACTTAATTGCAATAAACGGATCAAAAGTATGCTGAAATAACTACGGCATGATGCTGATGTGGAGAAATGATGCTTTGTCAGGTCTGATAAGCAACTTTAAATAGTTTGGATCATATGCAGGAGAATGTCAACGGCTGGTGGAGATCTTATTTAATTTCTGTATACATCCAGTTTTGAAAACAATATTCAGAAGGTGGTGAAAACATAATTTGTTTACAATATTTTCCACATCGTATGCTCTTTTTTTTCTCATTTGGAGCTGATGCTAAGAATCTTTTCCTTAATTTTACAATGCACGACTTGCATCTATCCTTAAAAACATGAAGAATAAAACTTCAGAGCAAAGATGCTGTTGTTTCTGAGAAATAGGCGGCGGGGCGACCTCTCTCTGTAAGTGGTTGACCCTCGTGGCGGTGGAGAGCCGGGTGCCGGGCGCCCTCGTGCTCCCCTGGCAGGATGCCCTCAGGCCGGGCCTGGAGAGAGCCGGACAGCCTGGAGGAGCAGCGCTGGGCCCGGAGCAGAACCTTCGGACTCCATCTGTCGCTTTCTGCGGGAGAGAAGAGGGAGACGGGGAGAGCCAGAGACAGGTGGGCCCACCCCCCACCAGCTGGCACCGCAACCAGCATCTGCCCACAGCCACGGCAACTTTCCTCTCCCCTCGTCATCGCTGATCAGACAGCCACAGCCTCCTTTCCGCTTTAATCACTCACCTGCGATTCTTTAAGGCGCTTCCTATAGCGGGGAGCAGAAAAATGAGGAGTGCTTAAATTCCAGCAGGCAATTCTGATCAAAGATTTTGCTCCACCGCCTTATTGTTCTGCTACCGCAGTCTACAGTTCCACAATTCAATACTAAATCAATGGCAGCTAAAGTGGAGCACCAGGGGCCTGCAGAGGGATGTAAACAAAAGACAAATTAGGAAAGGATTTTTATGCTGTGAGACAACTGAGATGTGAACTGTGGATAAAGGGTCTGCAACTTAAGTCAGAACACACACACATAGATATATATAGAAATATATATATATATAAGTTGTATATTTAGTTAACAAGCACCAACAGTCCAGGTTTTAGAGTTGATGTGTGTGTCAGGTGTCGGGCTGTGGATCTGGTTTACAATAGAGGGGTTAATACAGGGGCTACAATTAATATATTGCAATATATTGCCGTACTGTGATGTATTATGATTTAAAAAATTTGATTTTAGGCGCACAATATACATAAAATCTGAGTAAAATGCAGTGAGAACGGTGGGATCGGCACTATTTATCACGACTCTCAGAGGAACTCAAACAATGTCACAAAACTTATTATCATGTTAGTGTATATAAGTGTGTTACATTTTCTTACAACCCTGTCAAAAGCATTTTTATTCTGGTTCATTTCAACTACTTAACATACTGCTATGTACTTAAAAGAAAGTCAAATCACTTGAAATGTATCATGTTTTTTTTTTCTTCTTTTTTTTTAACTTTCAAACTTTCTATCATGTTTTTTTTTATGTTAAATATAAGTATAACTGAAACTAAATGTAGTGGAGTAAAAAGTACAATATGTACCTCAAAATGTAAAGGAGTAGAAGATAGATTTAAATAAAATGGTAATAATTAAATCAAAGTAGAGTTCCTGAGTAAATGTACTGAGTTACATTTCACCTCTGGTCTAATAATGATACAATAATGATAATAATGTCATTGTTTTCTTCACTGCAGAGCTTCACAGGGCTGCACACACAATGTGTAGAGGGCCCCAGAAGC
>CAFUXE010000103.1:703859-754329 GCA_903364295.1 Serranus cabrilla | reverse complement strand
CAAAACTTATTATCATGTTAGTGCATATAAGTGTATTACATTTTCTTACAACCCTGTCAAAAGCATTTTTATTCTGGTTCATTTCAACTACTTAACATACTGCTATGTACTTAAAAGAAAAAAAAGTTAAATCACTTGAAATGTATCATGTTTTTTTTTCTTTTCTTTTTTTGAACTTTCAAACTTTCTATCATGTTTTTTTTTATGTTAAATATAAGTATAACTGAAGCTAAATGTTGTGGAGTAAAAAGTACAATATGTACCTCAAAATGTAAAGGAGTAGAAGGATAGATTTATATAAAATGGTAATAATTAAATCAAAGTAGAGTTCCTGAGTAAATGCACTGAGTTACATTTCACCACTGGTCTAATAATGATATAATAATGATAATAATATCATTGTTTTCTTCACTGTAGAGCTTCACAGGGCTGCACACACAATGTGTAGAGGGCCCCAGAAGCTGTGGTCCCAGCTGAGGAGTGTCCTGTGTGTCAGGACGGGCCGGGCCTACAGGGGGCGGTACAACCTCTCTGAACGTGTGGCTGTAATGATGCCGGAGCTCTTTGACTCTTTAACGACAGGTAACACAGGACACACGGACTCAGTGTTTACTCTTCTGCCTCTGAATGACGCTGGAGTGAAGCAGCGCCTCCTCTCCTCCCCCTGCCTAATTCTGCTACATCTCTGGTGAGCCGGGCTAATTTAGTTGAAAATTGATACAAGGATGGGGATAAAATGTTAAACAAGACAATCCAGCAAGTGTGATGAGGCTGTATGCAGCCAATTAGGCCTACAGGCTCCCATCTGATGTCGAGCGGGCAGCAACTGCAGGCACATTAGCGAACTGCAGAGCTTTTCGTCTGTCCCGTAACATAATTACACCCTCACTGTAACATTTAATCAGATTCGTGTCAGATTTAACGTCCTTTTAAAGAGCAGACAAACAATAAAACCAAAAGGGCAAAATGCAGCTTGTAGATCTATAATTTCAGCAACAATCATAAAAGTGTGTTTGGAGGTTCTGTTTGGTGTCTCACATCACATTCAGGCCCAGAAATGTCACTTAATGTTGGTGCAGCCGCTGGTTTACCAACTAATGTGTCAGTATGGGATGAAACATAACAACATCTCACAGACTTTATATGAGGTTTAAAGGTCTAAAGTGATACAGGACATTAACTGAAGTGGATTTTCTTGGTTACAATAAAACAAAACAAAACAAAACTGAATCTAAACCAGTTGTTTAAAGTGTTTTTTTTTTTTCCTATTATTGAGTAAACTGGAACTTAATGTAAAAGTACTAATACCACACTGTGAATTACTCAGCTAGAAGTAAAAGTCCTGCATTCAAAACTTACTGAAGTAAAAGTACAAAAGTATCAGCATCCAAAAGTAAAAGTACTCAGTACCAGGCAAGCCATTAAAAATAACTGTTATTGTGAGGCTTTTGTTTTCTAGGTTTTGTTTGTGTTTCCTGTTTTATTTTGAAAGGTTCGCTTCTCAAGTGTCATGCCTTGTTTTATCTGTTGTGACGTTCTGCCTCGACCTGATTTGTTTCACCTGTGTGTAATCACCTTCCTGTCCTCCTCAGCCTGTTTCTCTCAGTTCATCTTGTGAGCTTTGTTTGCTCGTGTTGCTTCGAGTGTTTTAAAGATATCTTTTATTTTAGATTTTCTGGACTTGTCTTGGACTTTTGCTCCATTTCATCTGTCGTCATGTGAGCATCCAGGTGAATTTCTCTGGTGAGTAAAATGTCATTTACCATGGGGATAAATAGCTGAGCTAGCTAGCTAAAGTTAGCTGTTGGACTGCAAGAAAGCTGCAGGTGTGAGTGCCTCCTTACACTCCTTAAAGGCCAACCTCCATCTGCACTCTTTTCTGGATGTTTTCAAATGGAAACAGTGTTCAGTAAGCTGAGAACATTAGCACGAGCTAACTCAGTGTTAGCCATGCTGGATTTGGAAATCCTGGCACAGAGTATGTACCGTCGTTATGTCAGATCTGGATAAGCAAGTTTTTTGTTCTGCAAGGTAAAATTGCTGTTTTGTGAATGGAGTCTGGTGGCTTTGAAGAAAGCATCGTCCCCGTCCTAAAGGGCCATCCATTTTTTAATTTGTTTATATTATTTTGTGACTTTTGGTCTCTGATCTGAACTAAAGTGGCTTCTGCAGCAGCACATTGTTCACCTTGATGTCTGTAGCCTCCTCTGCTGCTCCAAACTGCAAACGTAACATGACAGAAAACATTTGGTAAAGGATATATATTTAGCAACATCATCATCCAGAAACACATGCCAGGTTATGTGGAAAAAAGTAGAAAAAACATAATGGACTCACCTTTTAAAATTAAGGCCTTATAACCCTCTGGTAAGCTTTGGTGACCCCCAGGTTGGAAACCAATGATCTACCAGATAACTTGTGTTGAAATCTTGCTTATTTTTGTCTTCACAACATTTTCTTCCTGAACGTATTGCTCTCTTTTGTTTATCCTTTACTATACTTTGCTGGTGTCTCTCGGGGTCCCTTCAAAAGCAGAGGAGTCTCAATTTAAAAGCTTGCTCCATATTTCCTGTAATCTTTGAATGAGCTTTAAAGTGAACAGCAGTTGGTGGATAACTTCCCCCTAAAATATCATGCAAATCACGCCCTATATATGGCTTTCATGTTAAATGCAAACCACAGTACAACTGGGAGGGAAAAAAATAAAAAAAGAATTGACGATCATACTTAACTTTTTTATTTGAAGTCCAGACATTGTGTACTTTGTCACTTGTGCCGAGCTTATAAACAGCTTGTCTGTGCAAATGTAAATTCATCATCTGAAAACATCGGCGGTCACGTAAAGAGACGAATGAGTGATCAGTGCAAAATAATATTGCTTCTGTTTTGTTTTCGTCTGCATATTAACTCCAGTGTTGTTTGTCTCTGCTGCCCGCTGGGTTTAATCTCAGCTCTCTGTGGACCTCAATGTCCATCTATTCCCGATGATTAGCCTTAATAGATGTGCAGTTGGCTTCTGTTTGATGACCCAGGTTGTTTGTTGACAAAGGCTTGATACGTCCTTTTATAAAATGCATTAAGCTACAATAAGATGGTTTCCTCCATGCAGGAGGAGCAGAGCGTGTGTATTAATATGCAGCCCTCATATATAGAATCTATTAATAAATTCCCTGTTGCTCATTACAGTGCCTTTAATTGCAGTCTAATGTGATAAGACTTACAAACTAGATTTATAGCAAGAAAAGTGGAAAGTAAATGTGCACTGCACCATGTGTGACGAGTTGTACAGAGCACTAAAATGCTCGTGTTGGAATTGAAATTAATGGGTCAAAAACATTCTGATTATTTTGCTCACGCTCACAATTAACTGTAAGGTTTCGGATAATGTTCAGCGCAGTAATAAATGATATGTGACAGGCCCGCACGTCTCGAAATCAGTGGAAGTTAAATGAAGCAGAAATATATATTTCAAGGTGTGATAAAACACCTCGATGAGGACACGGTATTATTATAGATGCTCTGAAGCGTCTGATCTCTGCTGCAGGTAACAGCGAGCACAGAGAGAGCAGAGGACATGAAGTGAGAATACGCTGATTATTAGAACGGAAAGTTTATTTCGAAAACCAGAGAGCATTTCAGATATGAAGAAATGTAGAAAATAGGTTCTATAATAGGATAGACATTGTTTTAAACAATGGGAATCGATGAAAACTGGAGGTTCATGGAGCATTATTATTGTGACTTGTATTTATATTATGTGGAACCAATATATATTTATTTATTTGTGATTCACAATTTTAATGACATTTCTTCAGTAAACAAAATATTCTATATTCTATACAGTATACAGCTCCGGAGAGTAATTAGGTAAATAAGAACAGAAATAAATGCATAAATAAATAGAAATAAATATATACATAAAAAAGTTAAAATTAAAAAAAGTAAAATATACAAAAAAATATATAAATAATTTAAATAATTTAAAAATATATTAAAAAATTGTAAAAAAAAAAATATACAAATAAAAAATATAGTTATATGGTAAATATTGTATACATACATATAAATATAGCTATGCAACCTCTTTTCTCTCCACTCCAAAGACATTTAAAATCTAATACCTTATTGTAATATGCAGATCTGTTTTTTTCCACATTTTAAACTGTAATCTTCCCACCCTGTCATCCTTCCATAGGAGACTTGTTTCGTAAGAAGCCACAAATATTACGTGGAACATAAATGTCGACACTTTAAATAATATGTGAATCATGTAGCAATTTTTAGCTGGATTTCCTTGAAGCTAACGCACCATACACTTCCACATTTATTAGGCACATGCACTAAAATGCACCAAGATATTGAGAGCTAAATGTGGCGCATTAAAAACACACGGGCTGTCAGTTCACTGCCATATTTGCACTGTAGTGGAGGAGACAAATGTCCCAAATCTCCTTCTTTCACACTTTTATAAGAAGTCTAATCCCATTGCTAGTTATTGCCTTCATTTGTCTCCGGTATCATCATTACTGGAGGTGATTGGCAGTCCCCGGAGACGCTTTTTGGCGGGCTCTCTCTTCACTTGAAATGTGTGAGCCAGGCGTGGTGGAGGCGCCTCCTGGCACCACGTAGTACCTATCGTCTGATCATCTGTTATCTCTGACTGAACATATTGGATTATTGATTCGAAGAGGGAATGTGTTTTTGTAGGCGTTCAAAGACCGACATTAGTCTGTAGAAGCCTAACATGCTCATTGTAGCCTAACTGTGACCCAATAAAACGCTCAAATTCTCTTTCACAATTTCCAGACTGGAGCTGTCCGTGGTGCTGAATCTGATATAGTTTCCTTTGCAGATTGAAAACAAACAGGAGAAACATGCTGCAGTGCTTTAATTACAGCCTTTAACACACAATATGTAATATTCTTCCACTAAAATACTGAGTTTGGTGACGTGGTGAAGTAGTGTGAGATTATGGGAGTTTTCACCACCAATGCCACCATTGCAGTCAGCTCCTCCTGGTTAGGATTCCTGCAGTGTTCATCATTCAGGAGGTTATTACAGAAGCCGAATTATCCGCAGCGCTCTCCTCCTCCAAAACAAACAGACTTGGTGATTAAAACTGTTATAAAATTCAGAATGAAGCAGTTTCACGTTAAAAATCTCTGTTTCATCAATGCTGTTTGGTTCACGCAGACGTCTGCATGTTGGGCTGCTGCTCATGTTTGCTCAGCTTGTTTATTTAAAAACCTTCAATCCAGAATATTTCTTCTTGACATTTCTTCAGTAAACAAACAGCTCTGGAAAGTAATTAGGTAAATAAAAATATAAATAAAAAAATACATAAATAAATAAATAAAAATAGAAAAATACATAAAAAATTAAGTTCTAATAGTAAAATAAACAGAATAAATACTAATAAAATAAAAAATATATAGTATAGTAATAATAAAATAATTATAGTACAGACATATGGATAAATATAGATACATATTTTCTCTATAAAATACATTATTGCTGCTCATGTTTGCTCGGCTTGTTTATTTGATAACCTTCAATCCAGAAGGTCAGTTTATATAATTACTGTTCATGCTTTCTGTTTATGTCTATATGACCAAGAAAGTTAAAGTTAAGTAATTTCTATTGAATAGAAATGTGTAATTGTAGCAAAAACACACATTTTAGATACACATCATTTACTAACAATAGCAGTAATTACATGAACTATGAATTAAATTAGGTATGTTTATATTGGCTGTAGTTAGATGAGTTTCCAATAGTCTTTTCATCTCAATTTAGTTTGATTTAATTACATAAAAATGTTTCAATCACTTGACTCAATTGGATGGAAACGTTGTATGTAATTAAACCTGAAAAATCGACTAAATGTTCCTGTAAAGAAGTCGCCTTCAGCAGCAGAGGTGAGCAGCAGGTTACAGAGATAAAATCACTTCTTTCAAACTGCACACCTCCAGTTTTCATTTTCAGATTCGTCTTCAGCTCCATCCAGCGCCGACTCAACTGATCACCCGAGGCAGTTTACCACATTTTTTGCTTAGCTCATCTCACAAAAGGCTCTGGGTTTTTTCCTACATGCAGTAAAACTCCCCAAGACCTGTAAACAGACTTTAATGTGTAGAATTGGTGAAGTTTCCCTTTAACAAACATGCAGCGAAGCTCCTTCATGTCAGCTTTAAACACACCAGGCTCTTGCGTAACTGCCTCATCGGTAATTTTTCCCACACAGAGGTCCAAACAAGAGAAGAGGTGGTGAGAAATTAAAAAATGTGCAAACATCCACAAATGCAAACTCTAAGCTTCACCATCTGGGAGTGGGATTAGTCTCCGGACTGTTACTCAACCTCCACTATTACGGGCATCCCTTGCACCAAATGTGCAAAAGTGTGCACAAAGGGGTAAAACGAGCGGATAATGATAACACAGGAGGCGCTTTGATGGTTCCTCAGGAGGATCTATGAAGTCAGACAGCCTGAAGATCAGCAGAGGAGTCTGTCAACAAGAGGGGAGCAAAATGAGAATACATGGCGCCGTGGCAATGAATTTTATTGATATTTCTCCTGCTTTTTGTGTCTGTGTGTGTGTGTGAAAGAGGGAACGAGTGAGACAGATTGACCAGAGACACCAGCCCGCTCGGCTGCCAAGTCACATTAATTGTATATCAGTAACTGGCTTTCATTCCTCCAATCTGCAGCAACTTGATGCTGCTTCAAGTAACACCATCATTATTTCAGAAAGGCCTCTGAGAGAGACATCCGACGGTTTCTATCTTTAGGCTCGGTTTGGTTTCAGCTCGTGTTTATCAGCTTTAACTGAGTTTATTTAAATGCACCTTGTAATTAAAATCAGTTCCTGCTTTGTGGCTTTCACTCATTAGTCACACTAGGGCTGATAGGATATTTTGTTATATTATTCAATTTCAGTAGATATTCCTGCAACACCAAAACTAAAAAAGCCTTACCATTCAGTTTCTATTCTGATCTTAATCTGATTACCAAAGTGTTTTAGCCCTGAGTCAGATATGTGGTCAGTACTGTCTTCATTTCATTTTAAATCACATTTCAGTCAAGCTGTACAGTAAAACTCCTGCACACTGTATTTTCCCCCGAACCAGAGAGCGGATGATTGGAAGAGTTAATGTATATTCATGAACTGGGAATAGGTTGAATCACTTTTATGTTATATCATCTCTGTCGCTGATTGATATAATCAGGCAGAGAGATTGCCGCTCATAATCAGGGATGAGACGAGAAAAGGCCGGTATTTATTTCAGTGACATGTTGCCAAATATTCATTAAAACAAAGCGTATTTTCTCCCTCAGATGGTTGAGTTTGAACTCTGAACTCATTTCTTTCTGCGCGTTCCCACGTTGGCGTGCTCTCCCTGTTTACTGACGTCTCTCCGGAACAACGAGGATCAAAGTGTGTCTGGCTGCAAAATCCTCCACTCTCTAATTTATGGCCTCCTTCCTCAGTTGTACCATTACCTGGCCCTACTTTATCCTCCACACACACTCCTCCACACACACACACTTGCCCCGGCGATATTAGCTGACGGCATGCTGTCTGGAAGCGGGTAAAGCGCTGGGGACCTGCTCCTACTGTCCCCAGCTGTCTATATGAATTAGTAACACACAGTGCCACTAATGCTCGCAGATCACAGTCTCAGGCACTGCAACATCTGTGCACATCTGAGTACATCAGTGTGAGTCTGAGAGTCCTTGAACCTCGCGGGGAATCTGCCCTGAAGACTCTCACAACTGTCAGACAACCTGTGGGGGCGCTCTCTGGCTTAACCTCCTCAGAAAGAGCAACACGTCCTTTTATTTACTCGTCCTGACTGCTGCCGTATGTAGGAGGAAGTGGAGACAGTCGCTCTGTGCTCAGGTGGAGTTCCTCCTGTTTACAGAGCCTCCTCATCTCCCATCCTCCACCTCTGCTCGACCGTCACTTCACCCCAGAGCTCTGCCTCCGTTTCTGCTCATCACTTCTTAAACAATCCCTTCCATCTCTGCTTTCTATTTTCGCTTCCATCTGTTTGTTTATCCGTCTCCCTCTTTCTCTTGCCACACAGCCCCGTTTTTTTTTCCTCCTGCAGGCAAACAGAAGCATTGCCAAGAACAGCTCTGCTGGCCTGCTTAGAATTTACATATGTAAATGAGAGCCAATGTTGCTCGTAAATCTGCAATTAAGCAAACAGCTGAAGCTTACAAACAACGTCGGTCCCTATTACTTTACCAATAATAGAGTTTCTTGTGCACTGATTTATATTGCCAACCCCATTACCTTCTTTCTCCTGCCTTTATGCAATTGGTTGAAGATAATGTCCTGGACCACACTCAAGGACTTTGATTAGCGGAGCAGCACAATGTGTTCAGGAGGAGAATAAGCTCCGTACTCTTACTCCAAAGGCGAAACTCAAGCTTGACTTAATTTTTTTTTTGGCTTTTAAGGTTCAAAGAGTGAAACAGCATGTGTTCATCAAAGCCCTGTAAACATATTTACATACTGTACTCCCCAAAGAAAACAGCTCTTTTAATGAGTTGCAAGAGGTCAAAAGTCAAGACCGAGATTCAGAGTTTCTAACATCAAGATTTTAATTCCTGCATGCTGCTACATACTGCTACACTATTTATTATTTATTTATTTAATTATGTTTAACCGTTAAAGGAATGAAAACTTTATTTTTCAGATAATCAAATGCCTTATTACATATTTTCCAGACTGTAGCAAAGATACGCAAATTTACAAGGTATTACAATGGGAATTTTCAGTATAGTATAGTAGTATAATATATGCGGAAACTGTTTAGCTGCTTTTTACATAATACTATTCTCTTTTGAACACATAATTCAATTTTGTCATAAATTAGCTGGATCACATGTTACGACAACACATTTCCTACAGAAGCAGCCTGCTGGAAATAAAACACAAGATGAGTTTGAGGATTATAATCCTGATAAAAATAAGAATGTGTAGCATGTGCGCTATACTTTGTCAGGCTGATAATATATCAGATAATTGCATCTTGGAAATCTCACAGTGAAGCCAACCCAGTTTCTGACTTGGACTTCCTTGCAGTCGTGGAAAGTTTCTGACTTTCTAACATCTTTGGGATGCAGCGTTGGATACGAGATCCTGTGCCAACATGTCGATAAGGAGGTCGGGCTCGCGGTGGCCCCGGTCCTGTTCAGAACTTTATCTGTGGAGATTTGAGGTCACTGTGACCTGCCACATGTGTGAGGTGACTGAAGGTTGTCCAGCATCACCTCCCCTCTGCATGGTTCCTCTACAGAGGGAATCAGAGGAAGGATTCAAAGGCTGTTTGATGGGCTGGGAGTCTGAAGTACTCGATCCAGGTCATGCATTTTTGTCATGATCTCTTTTTTTTGGCCACACACTCGTGTTTTTCTGACACAAACACTTGCAAGAAGATACGACTTCTGAGCTGTAGCATGCTGTAAAACTAAATAGACTGATAGTAATGCACTCAAACCGGGATTTTTACACCCAAATAAAGAATATCACTACGAGCTGAAGGATTTACGTCCAAGTAAAACTTACAAAACTTGCTCCCACAGTTTTATTTACTCCAAGTGTAATGGTGTCTTTACAGGTCTCTCCAAAAAAGCAGCCAGTCAGTTAGGGCGAGAGTATTTACTCAGACGAAGAGTTACTGCAGTTCTCAGATCACTGCGCTGTGCACAGGCTACCTGCATGTCAGAGAGCTGCCTTTTTAAAGAACTATTAGGGTTCTTGTGTGAAAAGCACTAAAAGATTTAAGGCCAAATATTCGTCTGTGACCTGCTTCTGTGTTCGAAACCCTCCAGACGCCTCAGGTCGTCACTGATGAGAGGAACAACAAAAGAACATTAGGAAGCAGCTTTTTAAGGAGTACGTCACATATCAGGAACACACGTCTGAAGATCAGGTCGGACACATTTCAATCCAGACGGAGAAAGTGATTCTGCTCGGGGTCGTGCACTCAACCCCTTAAAAATATAATCCATGATGTTTTAGTGGAAGTAACAAGAGCGAGATGTTTTTTGATGTGTTCTTTGTAAGCTTTGAACACAACACGAGTCAGGTTTACGACAAAGTTTAACTCAATATCAAGAAAATTAGTAAAAGAAAATGCAAATTAATGCTTTTTTTCTATCCATGACACTGCGATTAATAGTTCACCTGCTGATAGTTATGAACCAACTCTCCCATTGGAAAACAATCATGGTATTGCAGAAAAAGAAGCCACAACAACACAATATCGTTAAAAGCACGCCTGTTAAACCTCTAAACAATGTAGAAAATATCTGTTATTTTATTTTTTTGCTTATTTTATTAGATTTTGGTTAAAATTCGGAATACATTTGAATCGAAACGTCCACAAACAGGCAGTAATACGATCCATTGTCAATATAAAATCATTGGTTATGAAGCACTTTGATGCTTTACAACACTGGTTCTAAGAAATAGATATAAAGGGATTCTGTGTACAATATAAATAAAGTAGAAAGCATCAGAATTCAGTGTTTATTTACAGAAAAGATGATCAGTTTGCACATAAAATATACTCTCTGTACAGTTTTAAATTAAATATATATCACGAAAAGATTGAGAATGATTGTATTCTGTATTTTTTTATGCTTGGAAACACTGTCTGAACTCTGCATGTAAAAGAAATGTAAGTTGCCTAAAAAGTACTCGACGAGTAAACTTTTCTTCCCATGTCGGTTGGCGTAAAAAGAGAAAAAAAGGTCATATGAAATGCTGGAATTGGATTATGGCACATGATGAGAAATTAGGCCCGGGACTGCTGAGATGTTAAGTGTTACAGTCCCAGACCTTCGCTAATAGCGTGAAATGAGAACAGATCTGTTAAAGCCTCAAAGAACACAGAAATGGGATGGGATTGGCTTTACGCCGTCGTACATTACCGCCCTCACACTGATAGGCCCTTTATGAGACTTAATTTAAAAGTCGATGGCATCTTTAATGGCCGCGGCGCTGGTTGTTTTTCTGTGTTTTTAAAACGCTGGTTCCCTAATGAGCACAGGCAGCCTCATTTGGAGGACGGAGGCCAGAGAAATGCTTCGACCTGTGGCACGAGGTCATTATGCCCCAGCTGTGTCAGGAAAACAGATGAGCCTGAGCTGAACTGCGCTCCGGCTGCTGGTCGGCGAGCAGAACGTTTGATCAAACAGGTGAAGACACAGAAACACAACCGGGCCGGAGATGAAGCGGTTAAATAAAGAGACAAATGGAGAGTCTGCTCAGTTTGTTCTTCATGCTGTGACTTTTTGGCATTTTGTTTCATGTCCTTGTTTATCTCTTGAATTAGAAACAGAGTAATAGTGCATCATGTCTGAGATGGAGCCAAGAGTGTCAAAGTGTTGAAAGACAGCCAGGGTCCTTTCTGTCTCAGAGACGGCTTCAGATGAAGTTAATGACTGCAGTTTGAAAGACACAGAGGAGAGCCTCTTCAGATGCTTCACACTGATCTCACTGATTTATCTTTCAATCGTGATTGAATGAATGCTTGGTTCAGGTTGCAGAAACTTGAGCTTCTTTGTGTTGCTTTTCCATTCACAAAGACTGTTTACAGGCATAAAATATTCCTTTTTTTTGTGCCTTTATTCCAAAAAAAGATTCCTACGATGCTGCTGTAGTGTACAAGGCTGAAGACAAGATATAATCCAATTAACTTCCTGTTTACATGCAGCCATGCAAACTCCAATTAAAGGGGCTGTACACATCAATCAGCACATTATTATAGCATAGCATAGTAAACAGCGATGTAAAGACTTAGTGGAATAATGATGTCCTGACCAGAGAAAGAAGTCATGCCTGTTCCCCTCAGATTACATGATTAGATCGTTCCTGTTGGTTTTTGCTGCCTGTCAACCAGCGACATGTTGAGAACCAGCTCTGAAATCTTTGTACAGCCACTTTAACGTAACATTTATTCAATGGCTCGAGCTTTTCGTGCCATTTTGTACAATTGTTTTTTAAAGTTTTCCACCAATGGTGGAACGTTTTGACCGTGCAACCAAAGAATCCCAGTTTCATTCCTTCAACCACCGTCTTGAAAAGCATTGGTGATATTTGTGCACATCCAAAAACATGTTTATATCAAAGTCTTTCATAGGGTTTAAAAGTAACCGTGTTTCTACTTCTGATCATAATGGGGGCTTTTCTTTTGGGTCTTTGCAGCCATACAAACGTTTGTCTGTGCACAGAGCTGACAGTAAGCAAACAAGAGGCCATTAATTGTCGTACATTTTCTCGGAAAACCCCAACAGAGATGCATATTCCAAATGTCCAAAGAATTCTCCAAAAATCATAATAATTTTGGCATGTCCCACATGTCTTACTAGATAAATGCTACATTTGGAATGAGGCCTAAATCACATTATCTACTAAATATGCTCTTTACAAGGCGAGAATCAAATTTGGAATATTAAAAAGAAGAAAGTTGAATATGCTATATGAATGTGGTTCTGAGTGGCATACTGAGTCTTTAGTGTTTGAGTCAATATGTGTGAACGGCCCTGTAAAACTCAGGATATCTGCTGCTTTGCTGCTTCGGTTCTGCTCAGTCTCCCTTTAAATTTCAGGGTTTGAAGAAGTGTGTTTGATCTTTCAATCAGCTATTTCATAATAAAAAGTCTTTCAGACATTGTATCTCATTGTGTTTGTGTCTTCACATGAAGTAATTCACATATTTTCACCCTGGAAAACTTTCAGCTTCTACAGTATACCCCCCTTTACTATGCAAATGTTTCTATACAAGTCAGTGCTGGAGGGAAATTCACTTTTTGAGTCAGTCAAATTGAGCTGCAGCGCTCAGCCTCTGACAGCAACACAACAAGCCTCTTTCATTTCGGTTATGTGTCTCACACTTTTCATATTGTAGTTGTTAATTAAGATATTAATAATTTGGTTCACTGAGGGAAATATACGCTCAGAGCAAGGATGTGCTACTTTCAACACAAGAATTCGCCTAATTCAGGGCAACACATCTGCAAGTGTGCAACTTTCCAGTGCAGTATTTATGTTGACATAAAAACAGCATTAACCCTTGCTGCAAGCGTCGGTAAAAAGCTAATTTAACTGCACAAAAAAGTAGTTTGAATCAATGAAAAGTGAAGTGCAGATACCATCGATAAAACACAGTGAGGGGATGTTGAGTCTAATCCAGCAGATGCATTTAACTCTCTTTTTCATAAGCTGTCAACTCCCACGAGGCTTCACTCGCTGCCTGCCACTGTTAAAAATATTTTCCCACCTTGATAGTTTAATGTATTTCCAGCCTGTTCGAGCCTGACATTAGCGAGGGACCGAGCGTCAACAGCTCTTCTTTCTCTGCCTCTGAAAAAAAAGATCCTCGTTTAGAACGGCGAGCCTGTCTTCCAAAGGATGCCTCTAATTGGAGGAGAAAAGGCTTCTTTCTGACGGAGCTGGAGATTTCAAATAAAGCCCATTTGCAAATGTAAGGAGTCATTAAACATGTCATTAAATCCGGCTTCTTTGATATAAGTAGATGGAGCTCTGGATCCCATTTGGTCTTTGAAAAGGATGATGGAATTTAAACTGGTCTTGTGGCGGTGAAAGACTCATGCTTGACCTGCCACACACACACTCACACACACACACAGCTCAACAATGCGTGGGTGTATATTGCGTTTGCAGAGGAAGCCTCTTAAAGTCTATCATTTCCATACAGGAGGGCACCAAATCATCCCATTACCGAGGGAGGAGAGTATGACATTCAGCCACCAAAAGACGAGTGCTTGATGTTCTCAGACTGGTCACGCTTCTCTGTCTGACTTGCACTTCTTTGTTTCACTGTTGCAGCTGATTTTTTTTATTTTTATTTATTTTTTTTTACTCAGCGGTCTGATTTGGCCTGCAGCGAGCGGCTGGTAAGTCCCAGTGGAGATGTCGGCCTAAACAGCCGGGTCTGAAGTGATTATGTGAGTGCAGTGTGAGAGATTCCTTTAGGGCCTGTGGGAAGCCTGCACATTCTTTGTTGACAGTAGCAATGAGAGAGAGAGAGAGAGAGAGAGACGGAGAGAAAGGTAGAATGGAAGGAGATGATCTAAACGGACAGAAAATTGCTGGAGACTGGGAGATTAAAGGTACGTGCAGATATAAAATCCCCTTTCTGCACTAAGCTATTAGGTTGTCCTTTATGTCTTCATCCTCATACACAATTAGCATGAGCTTCGCATTTATGTAACAGCAGCTTACATCTTATAACGCTGTCAGATTGAATCCAGGTAACCTCCCCCTTATGTATCTTATAACAGAGTCACCCTGTGTTTGTGCAGCCTCCGACTTATTATTCTGTAAAAGTGATTTCAGAGTGAGTCAGAAGGTAATAAAAGCCAGCAGCAAACGTTGTGTCTGAAAAGTTAGGCCGATGCAGATGTGCCTCAAACCTGCATTCTTTCTAACGGCCAGCAGGGGGCAGCGGGGTTGCAAAAAGGAGCCTGGTTGTATAGAAGTCTATGAGAAAATGACCTGACTTAATTTGATTTATTACCTCAGTAAACATTTTCCTAATGAGTTTATGATCTCAAATGATAGTTTCAAGTCTTCTTCAATCCAACATGATGTTCATTTTGTAAATTATGGTCCCATTTAGAGTAAAATAGAGCAGGGGAGGAATATATACAAGTTTTAAAAAAATATTTTTTTAAATAAAACTGGGATTGTAATGGGTTGTATAAAAACTGGGATAGTTGCTTTTTTTTTTAATATTCATACATTTAAATATACATATATATTTAAAAGAGGTAGGAATAAATGTGGTTTTACTTCATCCTGCTCCTTTTCGAACATAAAATATTTTGAGAATTTGTTTGTTGAGGCTGATGTCAATGTTTCGGACAGGTTTTCCTATTATTTTTCATAGTTATTTATTTACATGACTTTTGCCTTTCATTTTGAATCGACTTTGTCCCGTGTTAACTAATCTAACTAGCAATAACGTTAGCTGATGAATTGGCATCATTTCAGTTCCTGATCCGTTCTGCACATGCACTGGTTGCAAAAAATGAATATGACAAAGGCCAAAACTCAAACCATTATGTCACGGTGACCAAATCCACTATTTTTATACTGTGCACCATTTGTTTGCAGTACAGGCTACGGCCATGGACTTTTTTTTTGCAACCCATGACAAATATTAGTCTAGCCCCGGTTGTTAAAAACCCTGATTGTGTGTTATTCACATTGAAGTCAATACTTGTGTGATCCCTTAGTGTGAAAGGGGAACATGTGAGGAATACTCATCCCTGACTTTGGCAAAAGAAAGTTTTTAAAAAAATGTGAGTGTAGAAATGAAAACACAACACTTACCCCCAACTGCCCAGGAGTTTGTGTGGCTGATTACATGGATACTTATTGGACAGTGTGTTTCCTTAAACAAGCTTCAGCACAAGTCTCAGTCCCTCCATCTTTTTTTGTCCGGCTACTAAGAAATGAATGAAGCTGCCATGCAGTGTGGTTGGAAATGTCAAGATCATAAAAACACTCTGACGGCAAACAATAATTGTAACTTGTGCTGCATTGGGGGATTAAAGTTCACAATGTGACGTCACACAAATGGGCCATTTAGGTGACACATCCAACCCTGTGCTAACAGCCACATGCCTGTTACAGCAGCCAAAACTCCTTTTCCTCTGCAAATTTTCACTTTGAAATCTCTAAAATCTCACTGTGCCTCAAGCACACATCACAACCGGTAATTAAGCCCCAAGAACCCTTCATAAGGCACTATAACAATTAATTATTCACATTCACATCCTCTTACATTGTCTTTATAAGTACAGCCAAGCAATCAAATTGTATTTTTCCCTTTTTTCCCCTGCTTCACTACCATTGGCCTGTTTACTCTAAAAGCATGTCCTTCAAGCATCTCCTTCTCAGAATCGAGGAGCTTAGCTGTAGGAAAGCGAGCTGTCGTTTATCGCTGCCTCGCAGACAAATCCACTCTAAATGGCCGGTGATTTTCACTCATTGGCTCAATAATCCATTTGAGAATTAACTCAGGGACTCAGACACATTGTTGAGGTTGTTTTTTTGGGGTCCTTTTGAACACATTCCTCTCTATAGCCCCTTCAACTTGAAGGAGACTTGTTTAAACAACACAGAAAAATGGAAATGAATGCACATACAGAGGCATTTCAAATTCAGTGTCGTGCGACTCGGTGCAGCGTTGGGGGAAGTTTAATGCCTCAGATGGCTTTATGTTTCCAGATGTCCTTGTTGAATCCAAGGCCAGAACTTTGAGCGAGGGAGACCTGAGTCACACATGGATGGATCTCCCTCCAGTTGTTTGTCCTTGCTGTTGCATGGCTCCGTCCTGATTAAACACTTGGCTCAGGCCGCAAAAACATTCCACGTCTCAGACATTTTTCCTTCCTCCACCACCTTGCTGCTTTGCCCTGATGCCTTCGCTGTCCACCCCTCCCGCCTGCTGTCCCTCCTCCCGTAGTGCACTGTTGTAATTGAGTGAGAGCAGTGGCCCCGGAGTCCTTGTGTAATCCACACTTTATAAGCACTCTAATTGAAGTGCAAATTCAATACTCCCTCATCAGCCTTTTACTGGCTGTGCTTTTGCCTTCACCCCTTAGGTAATTACAAGGAGACTGGCAGTTCAATCATTTTGCAGAAAATAATGTAACAAAAACATAGCTGCATACACCAAATCGTTTTACTGTGGCTGTGTCGAGTGTGTGATTGTCTGGGTCACACAAAACACCCCGCCTGTCTGTCGGCAGGAAGGTAACTGTGATGGAGAAATTTAGAGGACATTACCCGAATACAACCTGGGATTACTCTAAGCTCACATCTCCCTCCTCTGGTATTGTTCTATCTGTTGACACATTGTTACGTAGATACACACTCTGCATGCACACTCACATTTTCCTCTTTTGTAGCTACAGACACACATGCAAACGTATATAAAGGCAAGTACACCCACACACACACACATAATTATTGTGTATTGGTTTGCCTATATTACTGTGTGTCTGTGTGTGGGAGTGCGGTTTGCAGCTTTAATTAAACTTCCTCTATTTTCTCTCAGCTTGTCCCCATAGGGCCCTGTCTTCTTCCCGACCACATGCTTATTTATTTATAATTGCATTAAACTCCAGAGCTGAGCCATGGCTGAACACGGTGCCAGACCTGTGGAGTAAGCTGGGATTGTCACACAGTAATACAATTTTATGTACTGAAACATCCCACCAGCTGGGAAAATTCCACATTATGAATCATGTAGGGATGCACTGTACATTAAAAAACAACACGGATGGAAAAAAAAGTTTGGGTTATTATTCCAAATTAGGAAGAAGCAATACAGAGTGTCAGCACTGATATATATAATTCAAAACTGTGGGAATGTGTTTCACACAACAGAGAAAATATCTTATCAATATCATCCCTGCAGAACTGTGCTCCTCAAGAGATCAAACATCCCGCAGAAGGAAACAATCCAGGTGTCATAACAACTTCTTCCCTTTATTCAATTGCCAGATTCCTGCTTCCCTTTTTGTTTATCTTTCTAATTTGCTTTGCCTTAAACTAAATATCCCAACAGACAACTGTTTGGATGAGCATCACAGCAAATTTGTGGGGTCTCCCAAGTGCTTTTGTTGAAGTTGGATGAATGTGATTTAAATCTTCAAAAGGGAAAATCATATTATGATTTTCTTATAAGATTGCGAAATTGCCAAGCTAACCTACATGGGCAGCTTCCCACATGTGGTGACTTAATATCTGCAGCGCTGCCTACTCACATCTGCAACATAAACAAGCCTGCACGCCATTCTTTTCATAGCCAATTTAAATGCTGGCATCGAGATCATAATCATATTATAGCACATCTTTTCATGTCACATCATCAAACCGGTGAAGCTGTACATCTTTACAAAGACACAGCACTGTAATTTATGTTTTGCATTATTCACAGTACGCTTTTAATTGCTTGTTGCTTTACATCCTCTAGCCTCACGTCAAGCTTGCATATATATATCCTTATGTGATGACCCACTTCCCTGAGGGTAATAATTTACAAAAACCACATGAATGGCAAAGTTCCTGCATTTAAAATGGCTGACAATTAAAAAAAAAACAGAATTTCACACTTATATTGACAAAAAATTCTGGGAACAAACTGCAGCAATTACTGGTGACAAACACAAAGTCAATCTCTGTGTGCTAGTACAATAAATAACCAAGCACAGAGCCTCAAATGTGTACTGTACGCTGCAATAAAGACACACTTATTTTAACCATACATGTTTTCAGCATATCTGGCTAGATTCTGTCCTCTATATGATCAGAATATCATATTGTGCACATGTAATTATTAGGATTCAGGATAGAAAAATAGGAATTCATGGACTTGACTGCTCTTTCAGGTGTGTTCAAATAAACTTTAAAAATTGCATGTCCCAATATATGTATGAATATGCAGTATGCCAAAAGTACCAGGAAACGTCCAGTTTGCAGAAACAATCCTCTGTTAATTGTGGTTTCATGTAGTGTCATACACTTTTTACTGCAGTGTTAAATTAAATAAAATTACTAACACCACACAGCAACATACTGTAAGTAAATAAATATAAAAAGTAAAAATACTCCTGCCAGTGTTTGACTATTATACATGTGATGTTTTGGGATAATTGCACCATAATGTATACAATCTACCTGCCTGCAGTACTTGTATTATCATTTCATTGTGCAATATAAATAATTTTCTCTGTGTAATGGTGCAATTCCAACTGTCTATATTCTATATATTGTACTATATAAGTGTTAATACTTTTACATTTCTTGTTGATATTGCTTCCCCGTTTTGGGACTAATAACGGACTGTGTTTTCTTATATCATTACTGCCGCATCAATGTTTACGTTGTACTTTAAGTAACTTTATTAGATAAAGAGTCATCCTGAAATACAGCTAATCAACGTTTGAGCATGACTGACATGAAGGGGTTAAATGACAGGCAGTTAAAATATTAGATGTATTTATTTCGCGGTGTTGCACCCAGAGTATAAAACCAAAACAATCTCAGCATGGCCAGACGCCTGCACACGTCACAGCCCAACCCGGAAGTACAGGGACAGCTCCTGTCAAAAAAATCCTTCATCCTTTTCTCGAAACAGCGAAACAAAGGTGAGTTTTAAAGCCATACAAATGCCTCTACACACACGTATCACCTGTATCTTGTGCTATTTCCCGGTATACGGTGAGTTTGGGCTCGCTTTAGCGCTCGGAGCACTTTTACAGGGCTAAAATATTAGCCATTAGCTAGCTAACGTCAGCAGGTCACTAACGGCTCCGGTTTGGGATGTCGGATTGTTCGGAGGACTTTTCGGTAGATTTTCTGTCATTTTCTGTGTCACGTCGAGCTCTGTCTACTGTGTGTGTGCGTCAATGCAAAAATAATTTGTGTGGAAAGCTAAAATACACATGCCAAATAATGATCCCAATACAGAATAACGTGATGCTGTTTCCTCCGGCTCAGCCTGAGTATCCTGCCAAATAGTGATCCCACTTTCTGTTGCATCTCAGTGCAGGACAGCTGCAGGATGCACCGTTATCAGAGGTGGGAGAAGTATACAGGTCCCTTAATTCAGTAAAAGTACTAATGCCACTTTGCAGAATTACTCCACTACAAGTAAAAGTCCTACATTCAAAAATTACTTAAGTAAAAATACACAAGTACCAGCATCAAAATGTCCTTAAAGTACCAAAAGTATTTGTTATGCAGAATGGACCCACTCAGATTTCATATATATATTCCAATGTATTATTGTATTCTTCTTATTATTATTGATGCATTTATATAAGCAGTGTTTTACTGATGCCAAAGTAGGGCATTTCTAAACATGCATAAACATTTTAAGTTAAATATTTTTACATGTTAAATCTTGACCTAAAAAATGTAACTAAAGCTTTAAGAATACAAATTCATTAATATAGACGTGTCCTATTATTAATATAGAGCAATATACCAGCAGTATGTATGCACTTTCTATAAGTAAATTAAAATGAGCTCCACCTTGAACCCATTAATGCATCAATAATTATAATACAATAATATAATATAGGCTATATTATTACTCAATAGGCAATTCTACAAAAGTAGCACACTTTTACTAGTTTACTTTTGAATGCAGGACTTTTACTTGTGACAGAGTATTTCTACACTGTGGTACAATTTTTACTTAAACGCCCAGCAGTATATAAAGTGTTTTGTTGTTTATACATATGCTTATTTAATTTACTGACACTTCACCTTTGTTATTTCTGATAACTTTACCTTAATCAGACAACAGACCAATTCACAAAATGTAATCACACAGTAGATGTACATATCATTTACAAATGATTCAACTGAATTGATGGAAACTTCAGGTAAAAACTAATTTAAGTTTTTTGTTGTTGACTATTAATAAAAAAGGAGGACAGTTTGAAATTGCAGTATTATTTGGCAGTACAATAGCCGCTGTCTATTTTTCTATAAATCTAAGTGCATGTACAGAAGATTCAGCTGGTTTGTCCCACAGTGTTTTTCTGCTCCGCGGCGCTGGAATTGTGTGCATGTGCAGGGAGGCGTGTGGGAGTTCAGAAACGAGCTGAATGGGAGTCTTGTTTGATTCATAACAGTCCATGGGTGAAAGTATTTGAATCTGAAAGTTAACTCGCTGTTTGAGTTTGCATTCTTCCCATTTTACGGCTCCTCTCATACTGCCACACAGATTCTTCACATATCTAGTGAGAAAGAGGGATTCTTGACACCATCAGGACTTAAATGGTAAAAAGATTAACCTTCCTCCTCAGGCCATCACTCCGTCTTTTCAGAACTGTCCAACAAAATGAACCTGAACTCAGCACAAAAAAGGATCTGTCACTGTTTAGGATAAGTCATAAAGACATATTGATCAGAATTATAATAGACAGTAATACTGTCATATTGTACAAAATGGGTGATGATCATAGACTGTATATGAAGGTGGATGATTCATCTACATTTCCTCCCACTGTACAAAAATGAAGCCAAAAGATCCTGTGTTGCCATCTTGTGCTGATGACATCCTTTGGAGCCAGAGTCTGTGAATAACTCTATTAAATATTTTACATTATTTTACATTATTCCTATAATATAGAAAGTTGTCAGCCAATTCTAGAAATACTAACTTAGAAAAAAGAATACATTGACATAAAAGAAATAGCTATAAATAAATATCAATAACTGGTGACCATTTAAATTAAGAATAATTACAAATAAATAGCTAATATTTCTAAATCACCCCAAGCACTGTTTTCTGCATTATATATAATTGTGTGGAAAAAAAAGTTTAAATATCAGTGCACGTTGGACAACTTATACACCGATACTGATAAATACAGAGGAAAAAACCTGTCCAATTGGCTGACAATATATCTTTCAGACTCTAATTAAAGCCAAACTTGTCAGTTGAAAAATGAACACTTGAACAAACAGTTTGACAAGAACTTTCTCAAATGACAGAAACCATCTTTAAGAGTGAGTTTACTTGATATGTTGATTTGTCAGTGTGGCCCGTGTCCCATCTGTTAACATGGAGGTGGCTGCATTTATGACCCATACCGCAGCCGGCCACCAGGGGGCGTCTGACATGTTTAGACTTCACTTTTGGGGAGATGTCATGTCCTCCATCTTTATATTTCATCTGATCTTTTCAAAGAAAATCCACTGCTAAAAACATATTTTTTAAAAATCATTAATATATATTTCAATACATGTTTCCAGATTCAATGAGTAATCGTGTTAAATAATCTCAATATTAACTAACATAGTTGTGATTATGGTTTTTAGCCCTAAAAGGCCCATTTACATATCAATACAACACATTTAAAGATTTGTTATAGTCATGTGATTTAACTACTTTTTATTTACCATTTATCATAATTTTTCTATTATTTTATATATTTTCTTTATGTAGTAGTAACACATAGCTGATAGTCACAGTGTTTTTCCTGTGTGAGCAGCCTTTCTTCTTCCTTAAGCAGACCGAGCCACAGTCCAGTGTTTTTATCTGTGTGACGAAATGTGTTTCAAAGGCCATCTCAGAGCCATAAAACAACTCAATGCAGCCACGGCATTTCAAGCATTGCATTTGAATAATTGTTACCAGATTGTTTTACTCCTTTTTGTTTCACTCTTGGGGCGTTTAGTTTGTAAAGAAGAGAAGTGACTCGGTTTCAAAATAGTTCAGACGGTTCACAGTTTTTGGTGGACGACGACAACAAATAAATTCTGTGTGCTTCTGATAAAAACATCCGGTGGACATCTGGCAGTTGAGAGTTGTTGACAAAACTGCATTTAAAAGCCCTGCTTGGTTGAATTAATAAACCCAAATTATGTTTTTTTTTTGGAGGGTAAAACCTATTTGGGCGGAATAAATTCTATATAAGAGGAACACAGATCCGCTCGCTGTTAACAAGATCAGTGTGGAGGGGACAGGCCAGATGCTCAGTTTCATATTGCTGAGCTGTACGCATCAAAAACAGTTATTAGACAGGTGGCCTTTCCTTAGACTTCCACCTGGCAGCTGGCAGATAGACACACTTTTTCTTTTGTTTATAGGAGCGTGTGTGTGGAGTGGAATGAGACCACTTGTCTTGATTTAGAAGTGCTTTTCTCGCCTCGCCGCTTGTATTCTTTTTAAACACTAGTCAAATTTAAACTCCTCGGCTGGTGTGTGTCGAGCTCTCCCTCTAGTCGACTGTGTCCATTCAGCCCGGTGCTGGATATTAAACTATTCAACCACTCTGTCAGATGTTCTTTACACACAAGCGCCCAGCTGCCCAGAGCCCCCCTCTTCATACACTACAAGATGCAGCCATTTGGTTTATTTACGGGAGGTGCTTCTGTAACTGCTGGGAATAGGCCAAGAGCCAATCGAAACACACGGTAGAGGCCAAGCTAATAGAATCTGACAGGAATGGAGTCATAGAGGCCGCTCAGGCATCGTAAAGCTGTCGCCATTTAAGCCCCTAAATTTGTCGCTATTACCTGCTTGCTTCTCCCTTTACATGGCCAAAGAGTTGTGAGGAAAAGTGCTTCCAGGCGCCGGAGTTGGAGCAGGTGTTGTTACTCATCTTTTTCAGTTGGAACAACATCAGATAAGTGTGGGTATGTTGGTGTGTTGCACACATGCTTGTGTAATTTCTGCATTAATGCATTAGAAGTGAATGTGAGGATTAATAATATCCAGTCCAAGTGAGGATTACTTTAGAGTATGGTATATTTTAACAAACTAAATGTTTCTGCACTGCACCATTTCACAGTTTGACTGCTGCACCCAGCTAGCCATGTACTGCATTTGTTTACACTCATATTCCTATTTGGCTGTGTGCTTTTGGGGGAATTGCTTTGTCGATGGTGCTGCAGGGGAAGATGTCAAGATGTGTGAGTGTTTTCTAGGTCGTCACGGTGTAAAACGCTACAGCAGTTAGCACATCAAACACGGGGGAAGTCATTGGAAATCGTTCCTTTGTCAGAAATCTATTGTATCTGGAAATGAATGGAGTTTTTAACCCCACTAATGAGCTTGATTAAGAGAATATACGTAAATTCCCCTTAAAATTGGGCTTGTCACTTTGGCCAGTCTGCCTCCTGAGCTGCGTCGGTGGATCAATTCCAACAACTGTTGGCCGATGGCTTCACAGCCTGCAGCTTTTTGCGTTTTTCGTGTGGCTTTGTGAGGGACTTTTACAAATCACAAATCAAAACTGATGAATGTTAAAATAATGAATGGATGTGTTTTAACCTCATTTCCATTTCCACTAAAGGTCAAATCTCAAATTAGAGTATATCATGTTTTCAATACTCATTCGACTGACATCCTACTGTTATCTTAATGCTTATTTAATCGGTTTGAAAACATGAGTAGTTAAGCTCATGAGTGTGTGATGTAAAATATGAGTTTTAAATGTGGCTAATGTAAGCTGAATGCATTCTGAGTACAGAAAATATGGAGAAAAGTGATCTGCATATATTACAGTGTGGTTAGAATGTTGAAACACACCGATTTTACATCCTTTAAAACTGCTTCCAAGAATCTCCTTGTGTGCAGGCCTACTAAGACATAATTGATATAGGCAGAGGCCCACTCAAAAATGTCTCTGATTGGGCCTTTTATGGATGCAGCATGAGAAGAAGCTCATTTCTCACATGCCGATCGCTTGTGAGGGAAGGCAACAAGTATTGAATTAGTTTGCATGAGAGAAGGGAAATTGAAATATGGATTGGGGTCGCAAATGCCTGCCAGTGCTATTGGCTGTTTCGGATATGGAGGATGAAATGTATTTTCTGTGTGTATGTGTGTGTCAGTGTGTGACTGATGCAGACGGTGCCGGCATCGAATGGTTCTCCAGCGTTCCTATTTTCCAATAACAAGTTGGGAGCAGGAGTGACACAGATGAAGTGAATGTTTTAAGAGGAAAAGTAATCTTAAAGACAAGCCAAGCCATTCCTCACTCTAATACGCAGCCTCATCCTCTGCTTCTCCTACATCACCGCTTCTGTCTCGGAGCCAGACACGAGCCAGCTCTCTCGCCATCTGCCATTTAGATGTATTTAAATCATGCATGCATGCTGAGTTTGGACCTGTGATTTGAACTGGTCAGGTCCCCGGTCTCTGCCAGGCTGCTCAGCACAACTCGTGACCCAGGAAAGCCTTCTGAATGAGAATTAATGACAACACAGTTGGTTAAAAGTGTCACTGCCCAAAAGTCAGATCCAATTTTGCTGATATTAACTGGCATTTAAGCCTGAAAGATGGCGAGCCATCCTAATGGTTTGATTACCAGATCAAGTTCCGTCATGGCTGAAATGTTGTCCGATTTGGCATTTGAGAAGGATATTATTTTTAGGTAAAATGTTGATGGCAGTGTTAGTACTGTATTATACCCAAAGTCAAGAGAGACCCTCTGTTGATAGTTGTTACATGCATATTTTATATTTATAATATAAAAAATGTCAGGTCATGTGTAAAACTAATTGAAGGATCTCCTCTTGAGTTAGTAATGCACCATATGCTATAATAATAATGATAATAGTATGAATATTAATAATAATAATGCTTATAATGTGAAGGAATTAATTGAAAGTAATGATTGATTCTTGTGGTCATTTATCAAAGAAAGAATTTTTTTTCTTCTCATGCATCAGTATTTTCCTAGTCTTTGATAATATTAATTTTAATTGTGTTTTAATTTTAAACTAAGGAGAATCTTTTTCCATTTTGTGATTTTTAATGAAAAATGAATTATTCACTTGGCAGTTTTAAAAAAATAAATAAAGATACTTGTTTGTTGCATCTCGTAATAAAATGCAATAAAATGAAGCTCTAACTAAAGTTGGGTCGATTCATGGTTTTGGCAGTTGATATTATGCAAACCAGCTAAACCAGCATTTGTCATTATGATTCTCTGACCAATTAAAAACATAGCTTTGATCAGCTGCATAACTGCCACGAGGTGGATTGGAGTCTCAACACTCTTTCATTCTCTCTCTCAGTCTCATTATGTTCCACTTGGGAGCAGCTGCTGAATCAAGTGTGACACCTAGTGGTGAAATCTGATACCAACCAACTGCTGTCAGAGCTGTATCTGAAATAAAAATCTGAATAAAAAAAGAGCAGACAATTTAAACAACAGTGAAAATTAGACATGTACCAGAGTAAGACGTAGCTGGTCATTTGAATATTTGAAGACCAACACTAAAGGACGCTAGCTGCCATCATGAAAAGGACCTTGTCCCAAACCAGTCGAAATAAGGTCATGGGAAAGTGTTCACAGGTAACCGCTCCACCCTCCTTACTTCCAGCTGAAAACACTCCTTCCCAAAGCAGCTACGCGTCCCCAATAGGGGTCTGGGATAGAGAGAGGACAGGAGGAGGCGGAGGGAGAGTAAGAATTGTGGCTGTGAAATCGATAGTTCATACTGTTCTGAAATTGAAGGGTTTTTTTTGTCAGAAACTGTGTGTAGAAGGTGGAATATGAAATAGCTTTGGTAGAGGCCCCTGATGTAAGCAGCAGTATTGATTTACAGAGACCTGGTCCAATTATGGTACCGCAGGTTTTGTCAATGCCCTTTAAAGGGCCAGAGTGACTCTGGTGGGGCAGATTTTTGGGCAATGCCCAACTTCGCCTCATCTCCCCCTCCCTGAGTGGCCTGCTGTTCCTGTCACCAAAGTCACTGAGAAAGACTCGAGGAAATAGAGTCTTCTGTTTCTACAGTTTCTACAGTCTCTCTGAGGACACAGCTGCAGTATGGGAGATTTCCCCTGTTGGCAGTTCCTGTTAAGAGATTCACTGGCATTACAACATAAAGAGAAAATAATCCTCCCTCTATGTGTGGTAGTATCTGTCTGCATGTGTGTCTGTTGGCAAGTGGCTTAGAGAGAAAGAGTCTGACTGAGTGGACTGACAGATTCACTGTCTGCTTACGAGACAGCCAGGCTTTGTACATCTGTATGTTCGGGTGTGTTATGTTACCGTCTGTTTGGCTGCAGCTTGCGTTGAGGTGTATTCACACATATCCCCTACAGTTTAGCAGTTATTGTGAACAGCCAGACATTAGTGGAGAAATTGCAGCTGTTTTAAAGCTTTTATTGCTGGAGGATTTACAGGGTAAAATGGTCTGTAATTCCCATCCTGCGCTCCCGCTGTGCTGTCCCTGCTGCTGACGCTGCTTTCATACTGCCCTAGTCTGGCTTCATAAGGAAAAAGCGACAGGAGGCTATCAGCTCCCGGAACAATATAGGACAACCCTCCCTCCCTCCACTCCTGAGTCAAAAAAAGTTTGCTGGCAATGAAAAGAAGCCTCTTACTCAGTCTCTCTTCCCCTTTGCTTCCTCTACAGTCGCCATGTGTCCCATCTCTTCTTCCCCTTTCCTCTCCCTCCCTCAACTCTCGTCCTCTCTCCAAGTAACGGGAGTCTCATGCAATATGCTGTGTTTCCCCACTTGAGTGTTAATGAGGCAGATGAATATTCATGAAGAGGAGGCTGACATCGCTCTATGGCGATTGTGCAGAGGATGTTTGTGTGCACAGGCGCTGTGGTGGCCACATTTCTGAGGGATCTGTTGTGGGTAGACATCAGGGGACTCTTGGCTTCCCTGCTAATGATGCAGATGTGCATCCCTGAATTTTCTTTTGGTTGGTGATTGTTGATGACCCCTTCCCGAGGCCTCGCTTCTCTCCCTGGTGGCTGTTGGCGAAGCTTAAGTTTAGCCTCCAGCTGCTGGTGGAGGACAGCCAGGGAGCAGGAGACTGAGAAGAGGAGCTACCTCTCATTCTGCTGCCTACACTCCTCCTCCTCTTCCTCCCTGTGGCTCTGACTTGTGACAAGCAGATGCCACGGGCCGCCTCTCTGGGGATCATGGCTATCCTTTTTTATTATACCTCTCCCACTTTCTTGCCACCTGTATTCATCTCTTCATTTTCTGAGTCCTGCATTTTCTTTCTTGGAACATATTGTGCTGTGATGTCTACAGCCGCCAGCACTACTTTTTGAAGGACATATAAGTAAGCACACGGCCCATTTTAGCAGCAAAAGGCTGCGTGATGCGTGCTCGTCATGTCTCATGCTTTGCCATTTCCTCCTGTGCTCCCCCACCACACTTTTTTTCATTGTCAGCTTTGTTCTGCTCTTCAGATTCTCTTCCAACACTCCCTATAGTAATCTCTCACTTTCTCTCCTCTCTTTCCTCTTTTGCTCAGGCTGCCTCTCATTTGCATATTCTCACTTACCTCCTCATCCCAGTCTTCCTCTTCTCTCCCTGCCGTCTCCAGCCTGCGGCTTTCGCTGCGCCCCTTTCCCCTTCTTATTTGCCATTACTCCCTCTTTTTTTCTCTCTCTCAGCCTCCCTCTTTCCTCCCTTGCTCCTCTGTAAGATATCCGACCCCTGCAGACTACCTCTGAAGGAGCTTCTATTGTTCTGTTAAACATCTGTAAAGTCTTTGATATCCCACCAGCCATTTTCAACATGAGGTGATGTGTGTTTATGTCTGCGGCACAAGGTGGAAGTGTGTGTTTGTGTCAATCTCATGCTGTTTGTACTCGGCAACCTTTAATTTGGAAAAGGTGAGTCTGTTGGCGCTGAAGAGGAGGACAGATAGTCCGACTGGCTCCTTTTATGTCGACTGTTTGGTGACATAATAGAGGCCTTCCTGCCCCTCGGTTCTCCTGGCCTCCCTGTGTTCATGAAAACTGTGGCACTGCCACTTAATATTGTCAGTTCCAGTCTAGCGGGCGTCCATGCTGATTCTCATGCACACACACATCCTTCCCGCAGTTGGGGAAAGGGTGGAGGCTGGCCAATTTATCAGCGCTCTGACTGTAAGGCTACAGGGAGCCCTCCGTCTTCATCAGTTCACTCAGCAGATAGGCACACCCCAGTCACCGCTACTAGACTTACCTCATGTGTCTCCATTACACGTTAATAACAAAGCTGTGAGGGTGAGTAGAATTGGCGCTCCATGTTATGCCATGTTAGGGAACAGGGGTCTGCTCAAATCACAGGTGGAGCAGGTTAAAAATGTGTTTATTGACTCTAAAAAATGAGAAGGCCACTGTATCGCAGTCGTTTTATTACGAGTTAATGAAAATAACATTAGCCAGAGTGTAACTGCGATATTAGGTGACTGTTCTGCTCCGTTTTGATTATTGCAAGTGTGAAGCAATTATACAGCTAATAACAAATAGATTAACTTTGAAACATCTTGTACTGGCAGCATTTATTTCAGTTCTCTGCTTTTTTCTTTGCGCTCCTTTATCTGCAGTACTTGGCTCTGTATGAGCAATGCTTTTATGTTTTTATGTCTGTTAGTTAAACACCATCATAGGGATTTATTGTCATTATTTATTAATCCGTAGTTTTTTGTATATAAAGCAACAAAATATTGAAAAATGTTCATCGTCATTTAAAAAAAGCACAAGATTGGAATTATATTATTGTCGTGTAGAGAAATCGCACAGCACACTTACCATCAATATACACAACATACATACATACATAAAAAAGTGCTTAAATTGACATTCAAAATAATAAAAAGTAATAAAATAGGGTAGATTCAAGCAATAAAACCTGGTATCATCAAATCAGTGAGCAGTATCTTAGGCGAAGTTAAAATAATTTCATATTATACCTCTATAAAACTGCTACTTGTTGTTTAATATTTTGATGGAGGATGGAATAAATTAATTTTTATATCAGTTTGGTGCTCTGAACCATCCTGGGTTTATGAGCACAGATTGTTTCATATAGAGGCTGAAGAGGCTTTTTTCCTTGTGCTCCTCATAGCTGTTTGAGTAACATGTGCAAGCTTCGACTTATGCCAAATCCTGTTACACTCAAAAATCATTTGATAAAACTAAATGAAGAGTTTACTATAGAGAGTCTAAGCTTACAACCCCAATTCAATCTTAGAACAGAAGTCTTCAACACCAAATATCAACTCCTCCGTTTCCTTCAGATTCCCAATTCACCAGTCCAGGAACCATTTCATTTTAGAGTGTGTAAAGTTTTCAAACCCAAACATATTAAATATTCAGTAATTATAAAACAGCAAATCCTCACAATTTGATGAGCTAGAACTCGGTGTGTTTCGGGAATTTTGATTGAAATGGCTTAAAGGTGCTGCACACAACATTCAGAACATTAATGAGCACAAACAAATATTTGCTGTGAACAGATATCGTGAAGTAATGTTATCCAGAGCAGAGAATAAAGTCAAACTCCCTCGGTGTGTGTTGTAATCCAAGCTTCTCTGTTCTCTGTTTTGGTTGCCGGTCCAGCCAATTGTGCATGTTCGTGCGTGTGAGTCCTTCCCTTGGCGTCTGTATTTGACAACCTGGGAATGAGAATCGGTTGTAGAAACTGTCGGCCCTTTGTGTAATGTCCCGCTGGCTGCCTGGTTGCTGGCAACTCGCCGTAGATCTGTGCTGCGTGGAGCCCGTGCTGGGCTTCTTCCACCTGTCGTCATGGTGAGCTTACGTGGAGCTAACACCCATGCTTAGGGTATTTTTTATTTATTTTTAGTTACACAGATGTTGTGATGTAATGTTAATTATTGTCTTGCAACATATGGAGTATAACAGTATTCCATTTCAAGTTCCTCTATGATTTCCAAGTCTAATCCGTGGTAACTGCCATATAAACACTGATCTCCCATGAAAGTAGAGTGCAGTGCAGAGTGATAGCAATTAGCTAACCAGTGGAAGTACTATCGTCGTTTGCTTTCCGCCGCCTTTACAGCTCAGCCGCTTCTATGTTTGTTTGTCATGCCATGAAAAACTCAGACTGAATTGTTGTTCAGTATTTGAAGTACCGCCCCTTTAATTTATGAAACTAGGATGTGTTGTGAAGTGTGAAGTGTTGTCATCATTTTAGCTTTACTTCAGTGTTCAGCAGCAACTAGTCTTTGTGTCTGGAAACTGCATTATTCAAATCAAGCACAGGGTTTTATGTGACTATGGTGGGTGGACTTTAAACCGTTCAGGGGCATGAAACTTTTTGCCATAAAAGCCCAATTTTGGTGGCTCGGAGGGATTCGGCGGACTGACTGGGGCTGACAGACACTTTGCTATTTTAAAAGTTTAACTACATTAAAGTTTAGAAATGCTCTCATTACCGTGTGATAATGTAACGTTGGCAGAGCCAATTAGTCTATGATGGGATAAATAAGACTATGGTGGGCTGCCACAGTTGGACATCAAGTTGGAGCATTTTCTATTAGTTGTCAAAAAAACAGAATAAAATCACATGCAAGTAAATTCAGCTCTGCTTGTAGTTAATATGGGTGCTGGACTGGACAAGGTTATCGCCCACATTCAGCTTATTAAGTTGTTTAAACCTTGGGTGCTCATCATTGATGCGCCCTGCTGTTTCTGTCCTGTCGTGTGATGTCTCAGGGCCGCCCTGCAACAGCGAAGGATGCCTGTCTTCTCTCCGTCCTCCCCCTCCATCTCTCTGCTGCCCTTGGCCTGTGTGGCCCCTCGCTTCCCTTGGCCCGCTGCTGATCAAAGCCCCTTTGAGGGTCCGGGGCTGATAGGGATTTGATGATATGTGTACGTCTCTTCTTGTGTGATTAGACGGCGTGTGACAGGCGGTGTCGGCCCCATCAGCTCGCATTAAGCCCCGGCGCTGTGCTGACACCACCGCTGCCATTTTTATCTTTTAATGTTACACCTTCCTCACCAGCTGAATCAATTATCAGTGATTATGTTAGTGTCAAAGTCTTTAGCGCCAGGCTGAGCCCCACCGCAGCCGCCGCCGCCTCGTCGCTGTGTGGCCCAGAGGCCCAACAGACGCCACACTACGCTGATCCCCAGTCAGAGCACTGCTGCTGCGGAGGGACAGCTTTTCAGACAGCTCTAAGTTTAACCTTCCTCCTCAACAGAGCTGTGACAATGCAAGGAGAGTTTATTATGCCTGACAAAACTCCCCCATGTAGGTTCTCCTCAGCGAGAAGGCTGCATAGCGATTAGCTCTATCATGTTCAATTGTAGTTGTAGCTGTCAGAGCCGGCTTGGTGGTCTTGTTGTGTCCTTGGATTGAACATGGTTGCTTGAGAAGAGCATGTTGTATGAGTAATAAGAGATCACAGAGCCTTTGCTGCACCACACTTGTGTTAGCCGCTAAAAGGAGAATTTTCTATGCAAAATCTCTCCTCCACACTTTCCCATGTATCCCATCTCTTTCTCTCATGGGCTTTCCTCAGCACACGCACACACTTTGCCTTGGATTTACACAGTGTGTGTGTGTGTGTCGGTGTGTATTTTGCCACTGAAACACACGGGGCAGTGAGGCGTCTCGTAAAAACTCCTCTCAGCTGCAAGGTTTTGAGTTTTCCACCTTTGTGTGTGTCAAGGCTGCATCACACACACGTTCACACACTTTATAGAGTCTTTAAATAACTAAAAGCTGCAAATTTAGGAAATATATAACACATTCTGTAAGACACGTTCACATGAATGACTTTGCTTGGAGTGTGGTGGCAAGAATAGAAGCATCAGCTGCTCCATCTTATCTCCTTTATTTTCTACTCACACTCTAACAGGGTATTTAAAAATCCAGATGTCAGGATGCTCAATATGTTCAAAAATACACACACTTCTCTTTTGATGGTGAGATGCAGTATTGAGATGATGGGTTGTAGTGCACAACAACCACCACTAGAGGTCAGCCTCATCTGGTGGAACAGGCCTTGTTATGTTATTTTTGCTGGCTAGTTTAGTGTAGCATGAACAAAAAAGTGCAGGACAAAGTTATCACTCATCTGGCAATAGCCTATTCCTACTCTGGAACAATATAGTAGTCCCAGGAAGCCTTGATGGTGAGAAAAACGAGATCCAATTCGGAAATAAAATACCTGGAAATGCTGTACACGTTTCTATTCTAATATGTCGGCACATTGAAAGAACAGGTTTAAGTTTAATTTTGGATTAAGTTGGAGTAGTGTTTCTGCCTTCTCTTTGGGTGATGTTTATTTTGAAGCTGAACGTGAAATAAAAGAAGTCAGTATCAGATTCAATAAGCAGATTTGATAAGATGCTCTAAAACAGTTAGAAGTCGTTTATTTGATAATCTATCAAGCATATTTTTTGTTTTTGGACAAATGGCAGATCAACACAATCAAAAGATTAACTGAAAAGTAATCATTTAATTAACTGATAATGAAAATACGTGTAATAAAGACCACTGGATTCCAGTCCTCTACCTCAGCCCGCTGTGTGCGGCAGATGAAAGCTGCAGCCTGTTTCCTGTCTTTCCATTAGCCGAGCTCTCTGTTGAAGTAAATCAAGGGTCAGGTTTGGAGTTGCCAGTTAGGATTAGAGTTTTTAAATTCAGCTGCCGTGCTTCTTTACTTGACAAGCCTCCGCTGTTGACAGGGGTGGAAGTTTGTTTGAGGCTTTTAAGATCTAATGTGTCCGCCCGCTATCTAAGATTGTTTCTGTGACTCGCTCTCGACCCTCCCTACCCCTCCGCCTGCCCATCCTCTCCTCCTATATGTTATCCAGTGTTGAGTGGTGGTAAGGAGAGATAGTAATCTGCTCTAGCCTTGGCACTCCCTCGCACTCTGGTCTCATTGAAGAAGATTGATGGCCCTCTTTCTGGAATGGCTGTTGTTTTGGATGGAGAGAGAAAAAGATGGAGGCAGAGAAGTGGATTTAGAATGAAAAACTGAGCGAGCGGAGGTGGAGTGGGGGCCAGGCGGGAGTGGGGGAATAAGAGAAATGGAGGTAGTGTGAATGATAGTTGTAAAAGATGGAGAAATGGAAGAGGAAATGTCACCGTGGAGGAGCTTGAGAGCTCATTAAATTTAGTTTGTATTTTATTGAGTGAGGGTATGCATCCACCTGTGATTGGTTTCAGTTTCTCACATCCGTCTTTTTTTTTTTCCTGATGCACATGTGGGTTATGGAATTGGCTGCACTTCATTTGCATGTCAGCAGGATTATATTTAAATGTCAGCTTTTCTCTCAGGATGCAAAGAAGCCAGGAACGTGTTGTGGTGGAGAGAGTTTGTACATGTGTCTCATGTTTCTGTTGCAGGAGAATGCGGTAGCCTTTAGGCCTTTAAGCTACGTGCTGTTCACTATTAGTAGTCAGCGCTGCGTTGCAGGGGGGAATTAGCAGCCCTTCATCCCTCCTCATGATGGGTCTATTGCTCGGTGCCTGTGTGTGGGCGGCACTGGGTTGATTGGCTGTGATGACAGTTATGCTCTTAATTGTGTCAGTTATTCTTCCTCTGTGGCTCTTTTTTGAATGTAGTGAAGCGCTTGATGTAACCCCCCCCGGTGTTTTGTGCCTTTCTACATATTGGGCTTTTTAAGTCTGTGCAGGTTCCAGGAGCGGTGAGACGCAGAGGAGCAATCCTTTCTTCTTCCACCTTAATTCTCCCCTCTTTTGAGAGCAGAATTGAGTCTGACTTTTTATTTTATTTTTTTGGGCTACCCCCATCCCTTCATGTCCCTCTCTGCCCTCTGTTTAATGTGTCTTCTATCACTTTAGTGACTCTGATTTTTTTTGTTTCTTTGTTTCTTGACTATTGTTTGAGCTGCTGTTTCACTCCTTTCTCTCTCTGTCTTTCTCGCTCTATTTCATCAGCCTGTTGTACATCGACCTATCTTTCATTCTGCCTCTACCGCCCCTGTGTCTTGTCGGCTCTTCATTTTTCTGCTTTCTATTTTCCCTTGCTCTTGTATTTTTGTTTCCCACCGCCCTGTCTGCCAGCTCCACCATCCTTTTCTTTCTTTTTTATTTCCCACACAGTCTGTGCTGTCTCATGGCGCTCAGACATTGCTGGGGTCATCCAGTCGGGCCTTGGTGGCACGACTGGTTGGATTGTCTTTTGCCGTCTGTCCTCGTCTTTACTGAGCACCTGAGACTGCCGGGGTCACAGGAGGGCAAACGACACAGGACGGAGGAGACAGGAAGGGCATGAAGGCCGGGTCCCATCCTGCTTATTTAAACCACTGATGGGGTTGTTACAAGCTCCGGGTCATACCTCATTTCCTGTGGTCACAACCCAGTTTCACACCTCTGACCGGTGTGTCTATTAGACACAGGAAGTAACGACCACAAAAACAATTCTTTACTTCCAAAAGTGGAACAATCAGGAAGATGTGAAAGTTGAGGATATTGTTGTTTCTGTCCTCTCTGCATTAAGGGACTTTTTATCCACTTGGGGGCAGCACAAACGAGCTGTGGACTTAGTTATTATCTTATTTTCTCCACCAATCCCTGAGGAAAATATACTAAAACATACTACTGTGTTCACCTGCTGTTCACTAACTCTGTCTGCCACTTTCTGTGTGGTAAGTAGCTTAGTGGAATCAAAAGTTAAGGGCTGAAGGCCCTAAATAATAAGCTGAAAATCAATAGCACCACAGAGCAGAGGGGAACTGCAGAGTCAGGTTATAATTATCTTTGGCCTCATTACTACAGGTGACCCTCTCACATGCAGGTTAATATGTGGTCTATAATATCTATCTATCTATCTATCTATCTATCTATCTATCTATCTATCTATCTATCTATCTATCTATCTATCTATCTATCTATCTATCTATCTATCGATTATTTAAATTATCTATTATATTAATTGTTTAATCTATAAACTGTGGACAGTTCTTTTCATAATTGATTCTCATGTAATTGCACATGTTCTAGAGCCCCAGTTTAAGTATTCAGATGTTATGTTGTATTGGACCAACAGTTAAAAAATCCATAGCTATTCAGTTAATTAACATGTTAGACAGAAAAGGCATCAAATTCTTATGTTAAAGAAGCATTAAACATGCACTTGCTTTGCTTAAAAATGACTAAAAATAGTATTTGATGATCAAAATAGTTTCCTATGATTATGTAGGTAATGTAGCGTCACGATCTGTTCTGCTGGTTGGAATAAAACAACATGGAGACAACCGTAAAATGCCCGTCCACAAACCAGGCGGTGACATCAAGGTGGCCATGTCCATTATTTTTAGACCGTCCATGTTTTTACACCATATCCCAACTTTTTGGGAACTAGAGTTGTAATACTCCAGATACTGCGTTCTGTAATGTGAAAACTGGGCCATAAGGAAAAGAGGATTACTAAAGTTCAACTAAATGCCACAAATCAAAAGCAATAAAAGAAGATTTATTGTGCTGATAAATAGACAGGATGGCCAGTCCTCCCTTTGCCTGATGAAAATGTTTTATAAAGCGAGGATGGTATTAGATTGATTTTTAAAACTGGACCTATTGATCCAGGTTTCGTCTATTTTGTTGTCAAGTTTGGAGTGTACGCCGGCTTTGTTGAGTGGGTGATCACGTATTCATTTCAGGTGAGCTATTGATCAGACGATGCTCGGCCCACACACACACACACACACTCACACAGGCACACACGCAGGCACACACACACATCACACAGACAGGCTCCTTTTTGACATTTCTCTCAGGGCTCAACCTCTGTATTATGCATCCAATTGACATTTCCTTGGTATGTATGTGTAAACATGTGGCTCTTAAGATATTGCATTCATTCATGTAGATCATCTCTCTCTCTGAGGCAGAAGCCCACAGGCAGTGTAGATACTGGTGCTGAATACAAAGAGCCTAAGTGTAAGAAAAGTAGCCTATTCTTTGTTCAGTACATGTGGGCCAAATATAACCAAGTGTTTCAGTTGTGTCAGAATTTATTTAACTTCTGAGGCAACTTGTGAGTCACTTTTCTGTAGCTATTGCCATCATTTCAAATCATTCACGGCTGATTTAAAATGCAGCTTTGTACTTTATGAGCTGGTATAAAAGAAAAGTGTCTGAAATCAGGCAGCTATTTCTACTTTAAACGTCTTAAATGTCAGGGATGTTTATGGATCGGCTGTGTTATGAGCCCAACGAGGATCACTGGGTCTGTTTAGCATTAGACATTTTGTTACAATCCGCAGACCTTTCTGGAATAATGGTCGGCTGTACACGACGAGCAGTCAGCTCTGTGAAATCCCGTTGGTCTGAGCTTGGCAGGCATGTGGAGTATGAGTAAGCGGTCATGTTTATTTAGGTAGAGGTGGTATTTGAAAGTGAATTAGACTTGGAGGATTTTAATGAGACTGCCAGAGCATACCTTTATGCTGGAGTTGAGTGCCACTGTGGGTTTGTTCTGTCAGATGGTTGGACTGTTATTGGGGTCTCAGTGGGGCCTTTATACATCACATTAACATGCAGCGTGTACGTCTGAATTATATCCACAAAGATTTTTATCCATATTTATGGGTCAGTGTAAATATACCCCAAGAAGTGTTAAAGAAGCATTAGGCCTGCTCTGAATCTTACTGCTATAAGCTCCGTCGTTTGATTCGTGGAAATGCGATTGCAGCGGCTCTGTTTACACCTGTGGCTTAGCTTTAGTTTGCTGTTTGGATACAGTCCAGCTACAGTTTGTGTTTGGATTAGTGTTTTAATGCCGGGTGTAATTACGTAAGGAGGGCCTCTGTTCCACTTTGTTCCGCCTCGCTGTGTAAACCTCACTACCTCTTGGTAAAACATGTGTCTTTGTAATATCTTGTCACACAGACACACACACAGACGCGGGCACACACACACACACACACACTCTTTCCAAAATGTTCTGCATTCAAGTCTCCTACATAACAGATGCGCGCACAAACAGTCAACTTGACAAGGAGTCTCTTGCAAGAATATGATAAGGCACTGGCTCACACCCACGCTCACTCTCACAACTACAGTCTTGTTGATTCTTTCCGCTGTTTGCGTTTGCAGCCTGCCAAGAAGCTCAGGCGTTTGGACAGACATGCAGCACTGACACACCTACAGACAGAGAGACCTGACGGACAGAGTCCAGCTGGCTAGTCATGGCAGCAGCAAGCGGAACAGATGTGCGAGGGACTTTGATCTAGGTGAGTACCAAATGGGGTGAGGATCTGGGGGAGGGAAGGGGGGCGATTGGTCTGTACCAATATTGGGAAATGGCAAGTAGACTGCAGGGTGGGGGGGCTGGGGTAGGTGGGTGTTAGAGACACTTCCAGCCTGTGACACATTTGTTGAATTTAAGTGGCAAACATGAGCACATTCCACTTAAAATGCTGTAACTAGCTTGTAACTAAGGCTGTGCGAGAGTCTTTTTTATTTTTTTTAACATTCAAAGCTGCTATTGAGGTGTTTGAATGAAGCTTTGAATGCCTGTCGTCATATTTTAAGGATGATATCACCCCTAAAAAACAACCTCAGTTTGAATACAAAATGATTATGACAGAATTAGTCTTTTTTAAAATCGAATCAACTTTCTTAAATGTAAAGTTTTAGAGCTGAAATAGATTTTTTGTTATTATGGTTATTTAAAAGGAATTCATGGTGCTGTTAGATCACTGTAAGACCACCAAATTATTACAGGTGGTAACTCACTTTGTGTGCGTCATGCATGACGGCAAACACATTTTTGACCAGTTAAAATGTTGTTTTAGACAAACTAAACGGCAACATATTTGGATGGAAGAAGAATATTTTTCTGAGAAAAAGCATGCAATTTTTTAAAAATACATTTTGCCTTTTTGACTTTAGGAAATGTTTGGATCACATGAGTACAGATGCAGAATAGTATCATACTAATATTGTTTTGCAGCTTTATCTTTATCTACAACTGTGCAGAAATATGGGGTGCACAGAAAATAAGCTGCACAGCTTTCAAATATTAATGTAGAATGAATGAAGCTTCGAACCAGGATACAGTGTGATGCCCCTTTACTGTCATTTTACACTGAAATTTGTTGCATCCAAAGCAGTTCTTTCTAAACTCACATTGACTGAACACACAGTTACACCTAAGAGACTTTCCATTGCTGTATAAAACAGAAGAAACAGTAATCTACGTATCACATTATTAAATCTCACTTTGCAGCACACTGATTTTTGTTTAGCAACAGGATTGACTGATTTATAAAAGACGTCTTTAGCCTGTTGCGTTTAAAGGGAGGGAGTCTAAATTGCCTATTTGGTTCAGCCCTACTCGTGTTTTATAAATATTGCATCGTCCCTGGTGCCGTGTGTTCGGCACTGATTTGTCAGCACAGGCATACACACCACGGTTGTAATAGCTCCACAGTAAATTTGATTTACATGTTTATTTCTTTAACATCCTGTGTTCCTTTAAATTCTATATGGCATTAAAGCCTTTGGCAGTGTACTTTGCAGCCTTGTCATGGTAAATAATGAGTTACTAAGTTGTAGTTCAGTAGTTTCTCAGGAGAAAACTACATTTTGTTTTGCTTTTTGAGACACATACATCTATTCTCAGATGGCTCGCGTCGAACAAAATAGTGGGTAAGACGAAATTGATGGTCCAGAATGAGAAATAAGGTGGATGGTTTGAATAAAAAACACAAACCTTCAAAAAGAATGAAGGTGACAGAAGATCTAAAGGCTACCAGTGCAGGAATACCAAGTAGCAGGAGAACAGAGGATGCAGCAGTCACTTGATCATATAAATGGCAGCTGGGTAAGAAGTTTGAGTCAGTGTTCAGCCGTCATTTAAAAGTGGAAATTGCACCCAGTTCTAATAAAAGACTAAAAAGTGAGAAAAAAGGAAGGAGATCAGGTTTTTAGAAGGGGAAATGAGGGCGGAGGTATGGAGGATGTGCTAACATGAGAGGCCCCAAAAAAAAGAACAATAAAATAAATCCTTCAGGGGAAATTATGTGGGCCTGTGTGTTTCATGCCTCCCCCGAAAACTTTCCATGTTAATTAGGTAATGTAAAACTAGCAAGAACAGCAAGACAGCAAGAAAGCAGCAGCAAAAGCCAGATGAAAAGACAGCGTAAAATAGCACACTGTGTGCAGTTAGAGGCCATAAGACACACATCTCTGTGTGCTGAGAGGAGAAAATAGTACATGATAGTGCATTATTGATGTGACACACTGGCCTGCTGGTGTGCACAGGTTTTTCTGCAGTTTCATTGTTTCATGAAACGTTTTAACAAAGTGAATCTTTCCTTTTTGGTTTAAAAGTTAAACGGAGAGAAATTCCAGGAGACGGTTCAGATCTGTCCTCCGTGTTCCCACATGTTTGGAGTGTGATTTACCTTCATATATTCAAAGTGAAACTAGCATTTCACTTGGCAGTGTCTCGCAGCATCAGCGGTTCTGCACATATCCATGAAAATTAAATCTGTGTGTGGGATTTGTTGAGAAATGCTGGGATATTTTAATCACCTCCTTTTTCTATATTATCATACATACAGAGCATCATGCAGAATCAACATGAATATGGTTTTGCAGATGTGTGCGAGGCAGTGCCAGGCAGTGATATTGGATTTCCTGGTTGTGACTTAATTTCTGTTCTCTCAGGAAACTCAGAAATATTGAAAACTATTGTGTGTGTTTTGTTTGTGCAAGATTCGGTGTGTGTGTACGCTGGTGAAAGACAGTCCTTGCTGACCCTGCAGTTACAGCCAATTTGCTGTGATCACAGTGACAAGTGTCTCCATATGGATACTTAGTAATTAGCTAAGAGGAGATGGAGAAAGGTTGGAGTTGGTGGGGCATTAGAGGACTTGTCAGAGGGCCCCACTCATCTTACCCCCCCCCCAAAATCTGTCAAGAGGCTTGTCTGGGGCCGTCCCCCCTCCTTCAGTCCCCTCCCTCACACTTGGCTGCTCCAGTTAATTGAAGCCACTTCAGATCAGTCAGAAGAGCTGGATCTTCACGCCTGAGCAGACCACGGCGCTCACCTGACCTGTCAGTCACCGCTGCCAGCTGCCTGCCACACACAACCACATCGCTCCTCTTTCACATTTAAAACCTCGGGACGCAGCAGGGATCCCGGGAAGACGCTCAGCATACATACATACCATCCAAACCCTCCTCACCACATCCGTCCCAGGTGTGGTGTAAGCCAAGGTGCATTTGTCGTGTTTGAAGAAGTACATTTAAACCCTTGAGCTTTTCGTTTCTTTCCTTTAGGCAGGTGGCTTTTAAACTCAAATAAAACCTGCGCTGAGACATTCGACAATGTGAACCTAAAATGAACTGTGAGGCAGTTTGTAGAAGTTGGACCTTCATCTCCAAAAGTGACCCTGAAATGCAGTTGTATGACTATAAGGAGACGGATGTTGTCATCTGATAGCCACTAGTTATTCATGCTTGAAAAAGCCGAGCAAAACAAAATGAACCAAGGGCAAACTTGCACTCAAGATGCATTGAAATGCTTTTTCAATAAATTTCTAAACTCTGCAAAGGAGCAGACAAGAAGTGTTAAAGCTCAGCGCAAACAAAGAGCAAAGACTGCAAGTCCACAAAGCTGAGCCAAAGCGACACGGACTGCAATTGGATTTGTTTGGACTAATTTGCCAGCCGCATGGCTTTTGTTGATAGATTGCGGCTGAAGTGAAAATTGTATATGGTTATCATGAAAGCAGCAAATGCATGAATGCAACAAAGCAACTACTTGTCCTCTGATTTGGACCAAAACAAGCTGAGTAAGGTTTGTAAAGGCCAGAAAAGCGATAGTGTGAAACAAACAAGCGCGGCTGTAATCCTTCTTGTGAGGACAATCAAGTAGTTCTCCCACAGCAGGCGAGTGGCTCGCTGCCTTGCTCACTGACACATTAGATGTTAGCTGATAATTTGCACCTAAAGGTCCTGCAGTTGTTGTCACCTTGTTGCCCTAAAAAGAAGACACTTTCCCATCTGACATCCTGCAAGAATTCTGCAGAGTTTAATGCTCTGAAACACTGTGCTCCTGTGTTGGTTCTGCACACTGAACACCAGGGATGTGTGAAGTAGAACCGCAGGGAATAGATCTTTTTGAGACAACCCACTTGGGAGTGAGCGTCTAAAATGAGAAGTGGTGCTTGTGTATTGTTTTAAATGCCAGGCTTCTCCTCCTTCAGTGTGCCTTCTTGTGCGAGCCTTTAGTTGTAGCTCAGTCAGCTGACATTTAATGCTCAGCCATTACGTACTCGGCTGCTGCTTTAGTATAGGCCTCGTTGTTACCGGCATGAATATGAACAGACAGATGTGACAGCTGGCCAGCCATATGTGACAAGCCTTTTAGATCTTTACGCCTTAATTATGCCTTCCCTTGGGACCAATATTGACATTTTAGGTCTTAACACTCAGACCTTACAAACTGCCAGCCTCCAGTTGGCATTATGTGTCTCTTGGCAACCTCCAAGCAGCACGAGAAAGGTGCTTTATAAGTGCTCACGGCTAAATTCATGTCCGTCAGCTGTGATGAGATGGGTGCTTTGAAATTCATCACAGTGTTGTAAAAAATCATTGTCTGTTGTTTACTGATAAGTAGCCGTGTCAAAGGTTTCTTTCATTCTTTCGTAATGAAGTTTTTGTGGGAGTTTTTCCTCATTTTTCAGTGAGGGTCTGAGGTTGTAAGGCGTCGATTTCATTTATTTTTACAGTGTGGGCGTTAAGAAACCCTTGGAGACTCGCTGTGATTAGGGGCTATATAAATAAAATTGACTTAATTAATAACTGGAAGTGGAAGTTGAATTATTTCGAACACTGTATCTATAATTATCTAATCTTTGCTGCAATTTTCACACAGCTCCAGTAATCCTGCTGCAGTGCAAGTGTGTGTGTGTGTGTGTTTTTCTTGATGATGTCACACCGCAGGAACGCACATTTTTGGCTTCTTCATGCATTACGTAGAATGAGATTACTGTGTATTTATCACATTGTTGTATAAGCGGTGCTCCCAGGAATGAAGGCAGCTCTGGTATTTTTCCCTGTGAATCTTTTTCTCTCTCCATCTCTCTATTCCCCTCGCTGTGTGTCTCACCTGGGTCGTCCCACACATTTTCATTTCTCTTGTTATCCCAGGTTCTAATTTCAGTTGCTGCAGCAACCCTGCGGCTCCCTCCACTTATTCCTCCTCCCTCGTCTCTCTGAGCTCCTTGTTAAGTGTGGCAGAGCTGGTCAATGATTGTGTTTTATTTATATTTTTCCTCCGGTACAGTTCCTTTTCAACAGGGCCACACATGTCTGTCTTTCTATATCTTCATCTCACATCTTTCTTACTCACTGCTTTGCTTTTTCTTCTTGCCTTTTGTTTTTTTCCTTGTTTTGTTGCAGTCTGCCTTTTCTCATGACGCTGCAGACTGCCACTGTTAGCTGTCAGTCGTGCAGCAAATTGTGGTCACTGAAGGACGCTAGGTGGACCGTCCCTGCTTATCCAGTGCCATACTTTGAGGCAAATTAGTTTGCTCAGTGTGCCTTGTCTGATTGTTTGCTTTCAAGTTTAAATGGAGTTCAGCCAAACTGTTGGTTCATCAGTAAAAGTTCACACATTTAATGCTACTGTAAGGGAAGAGTCATATTTTACTCTTTACAAATATCTGATAATATAGCTATAATGTCCATGTTTATTTTAGCCGGACTTACGCTTATTATTACATTACATTGCTGTTATTAGTCTCCACTTATGATAACTACAATTAAAGCTACTAGATAGTAAAGAAAGAAAATATACATTCATGATGCTTGACATTCACAATATTTCCGACAAGCCCAGTTAGGAGGAAGTATTTACTCTTTTATACCATTGAGGAAGCTTGTAGCTGTTCATCGTTTCCAAACATATTGGTGCATATAGGAAAACAAATAAATACTGATAAATTATATTTATGTCCATCATCATATCCAGCCAAATGATTAATCAGTCTTGCTCTAATTAATTTGTATGTCTGTGTCTAGTATTTGTTAAAAACAATTGTTTAAAAAGCTAAAAGCAAGTGACAATGTGTGCCTGTGCACTTATAAGGACCAAATTAAATATTAAAACATCCAATTCAGGCCATATAGCAGGTGTGGTTTTCATGTTTGGGCACAATATATTTAGGAACTGATTACCTGATACCTAGATTCATTTTGACACAGATGTACCATGGGACTGGACAGTTTCACGCTTGTTTATTGCTCAGCAGGAATTATTCTCACTTCGTTTTTTCCCTGTCTCCTGTTGTTTATCCTTCCCTCCCTCACACTATCTGTTTTTCTTCATTCCTCGCTTATCTCTTAATAAATTCTCTCAGACTGTTTGACTGTAGATGTCTACAAATGACCTCAACAGGATGTCTAAAACTGCATGTTTTTCACACTTATTTAAATTGTAATAAATGAAGGATTAAACACCAACCAGAGTAAATAATTCTAAGACAGAAAGCTTTCTGGGTATAAGGCACGCTGGCGACTCACAGTGAACCTACACAGAAACATTGGGAAATGCTTCGAATGGTGAAGAAAAAGCCTCGTTCAGTGACTTCAGTAGCTCCATCCAGGACCAGTCCATCTTGCTTATCCAAAGTTACAGGGACTGGAATCTGATTTGTTTTGACATCTGTCTTCCTTGTTTGCTTTGCTTTCTCAGTTTCTGTCCGTCACAACATTCCTGCTTCTTTTTCTTCTTCCTCTTTTTCTCATTGGTCACATTATTCTGTTGACAAAAACCTGTTTGTGTTTACGTCAGTGTAAGAAAAAGGCAGTGTTCCTTCACCTCGTCCTCCTCTTTCTTTATTACAATTTCATATTATTTATGATGCATTCAACATGGTATAAAATAAATGCCATCTGGCTCCCCACTGTTATGTTTTTCCACTTTGTTGTTTCTCTGTTTATCTGCCTCCAACCCTCCGTCCATCACTGCCTGTTGTTGCCACCATCTTGGCATCTGCAGGAGCAGAGAAAGTCTCTCTGGTGCTTTTGATTGGCCGTTCGGAGATTGGAATGTGCCTGCCCGACTCAAATGACTTCATTAGAGAGTGATAATCTCAGAGGGGGTCGCCACCAAAGGCTGCCTGATGCGACTGATTTGTCAGGGCCATTTAGACAAAAGATAAAACGTGTTGAATAGTTAACATGAGTAATTTCAAATGCCAGAATAGGCAGAGAAGATGAGATTTTAGGGCAGGAAGTTTGGAATGGTGGTGGGAGTGCTCTCAGAGATAGAGAAAGAGAGAGATGAATTAGGAAGGCTTGGATTCGGAGCAGAACTGTTGGTCACGGTCCCAGATTCACTGCAGAGATCTGAAATGTCAATGTGTGTGTGTGTGTGTGTTTGTGGTAGCCTAGCAGCTTTATCTGCGTGGCATTTCCTGCTTTCAGAACCGACCACGGCACCAGGCAGCATCTGATGACCCTCCAAAAGGCTCTGCGCTGCGAAGAATATTGAGGGGAACACATGTAACCTTAACATGAATTGGGAGAGCTTGGAGTTGGAGGATGACATACAGGGTTTTGTCACCTTTACTAACACCAGCAGTTATTTTGAGGGCGCTATCTTAATAGTGTCACGGGAGTTCGGATTTGATTCCTCCGTGCTGGCTTTTCTGTGAGCCCCCGTGTGCAGGTAATGAACTGATCCCAAATCAGACTGCTGGCTGATTAATACGGATGATATGACACATTCACAGTCGTCTGGCATCAGCTTGTGGCTGCAACTTTGCAGTCTTTTCCACTTAAATACTGCAAGGATAGAGGTTGGCATTTAGGTGCCAGCAGCCAAACAGAGACATATGACTGCAGGCACTCTACGCCCACCACTATCTCAACCAGGGTTCTTCAGGGAGTGAATATTGAAAATGTCACCTGAAATTATATGTAAATATTGAAACTCTTTTAGATTTTAGCATTTTTAATGTCAGTAGTGCAAAACGTGCCTGTTTGGAGCGGCTGATTGCTTGGCCTCTGCTATTGCTGCTTGCAGCTTTCTTGAGAAGTGCTCAGACAAACACTTTGTTCACACTTGACACTGCACTGCCTCGGGTCCTGAGCATCACACCTGCTTTAACATAGTTGCATCTATAGACTGCATAAAAGATGTGGACCTCTCCACAATTAAGTCTCCCAACTTCTTTTTGCACCCAGTACAGTCGCCCCCTGCTGGTCATTAGAAAGAATGCAGGTTTATGTCTCAAGGTTGCTGTCTGGTTGCATCCTCTAGACTACATGGATCATTTGGTAATTTCTAGCTATTTTTGGCCCCCTCTCAACACATGTGCACACTACACACTACTAATAAATGTATTTTGTAGAATTTGCTTGGATGAACGTAGAAAGTAAAACGACATACGGACAGACTTTTTTCCTTTTTAGTTTGATGTATTTCTTAAAGGGACAGTCACATCAAGCTGTAACATAAAGAAAGTATAATAATGTAATTTAAACCACATTAATATACTATATGCCACACAAACAGGATATACCTCTACTTTTTGATGATGCATAATGAGCAAATACTGTGAGTTCATGCACATTTATCTGATTTATTTGTAAATAGTCATAAATTAAACCAGTATTACACGAGAAGTTTTGCTGATTATTCTATCTTAAAACCTTCTTTTTTCCCTTTTACTGTTAATGGTTCATCTGACCAGCAATATTTTTCTCTGCTTAGTATTGCTGGCATTTCCCTTTTTATTATCAAGGCTGTGGTTTGACACTTTTCGGAGTGAGACAGCTCATTTTCAGCCCTCACTGTATAATGCATGTGCTCTTTAATGTATAGATAACAATGTATAAAAGGTGAGGAGATCACTTTTGGTTTTAAAAGACGATCCATCTTTTATGAATTTAATGGAGAGCATTTAAAATTCTCCCTGAATATAAATGAATGTGTGTGTGTATGTGTGTGTAAATGTGGTAATTGGGAGGCAGAGTGACGTCGGGGCACACAAAGGAGTAACCCTTGTCGTACCAAGTGCAACCGATGGATAGAACTGAACTTATTAGCGCAGCTACCTTTCCTTTCCTTCCTTTCCCTGAAAAGAGCAACAGCAAAGCAATAAGACAGAGAGCACCGTGTGCACCTGTCTCCACATCTCCACATCTCCTCAGCAGCCTGTGAGACTCGCCTGCGTTTCCATACGCTGCGTGTGAATATATGTGAATTCTGCGGTGATTGAGAAGAGCTGAATGGGAATGAAAACCCCTCTGATAAAACATATTTCGTAGCTATGTGATATAAAATGAGATGCATTCAGTCATTAAATTAAATATAAAATACCTGTGGTTGTATAACCATCAGTTGGTGAATCACATCATTACTCAGCGCATAATCTTTGTTTCCGTCTTTGGGTGTTATGAGATGCGGCCTCACATCAGTAGGCAGCAAAGGAGAATAATAAGTTGCCTTGTATTTCCGAATTTCTGAAGACTTTACACCTTTGTTGTTGATCTCTACTCTGAGTCTCTACACTCAGGAAGCCAATTTATTCACCTCAGTCGAGCTGATGGAGCCGCAACTAATTGCATTTTGCAGAAATTGAGGAGCCGAGAATTTGCTTGACTTTGGAGTTCGTGCATTTGTGGAATCTGTCTGTCTGTCTGTCTGTCTGTCTGTCTGTCTTACAGATTATTAACTTCACAGATACGTATTATGTTTTAGTCCCAGACTACATTTCGTCTAATCTCTATAAACAAATTAAAATATAAACAGATCATTTTAAAAGGCTTTAAATATCGTCTGATGGATTCTAAGATTGCATTCTGACCGATGCATTCAGGCTCTTTTGCTCTCCACACAGTCAATACTCGACCTCCAGATTCTGCATTGATATATCTGTTTGATAGATTTAAAGAAACCAACCTTGACTGTCAGTTTGAAATGGGAAACAAATAATCTCCAATCTAAGTTTTGCTGAGCCACCCTGTACGTATAATTCCAATAACTGTTATTTGGACATAACATTTTCTTTGGTGCATTTTCTGAAACTAGTGATTCTGTCATTTTTCTCGGGGAGAACAGTCTCAACAAAGGGCGGCCCAGGACCACCGCTTATGATGACCCTGTTCGGCTGCTCCTTGCTTCAGCGGTTACTGCTGAATGGTCTCAGATGTGAGAGAGAGATTAGATATGACATCTGGTAAGAAAGCAAGAATATTGTCCCCCGAGGTGAGGATGGGCTGATGTGTGGAAAAATGCCAGTTTTGACCCCACCTCTCCCCCTCGTGGCGTTAGATTGCCCTTGATCCCTACGTTTCAGCACAGCGATGTGACAGTATGACAAGTTAAGTGAACAGTTGATCTTAATTGGCTCCTCTTCAGTCTGTGTGTGTGGATCCACTTGGGTTTGAAGTACCTTATGCTAATGAGAGGACCAACAGTGGGGACTCATCTACTTAACAAAAATATGTTGACTTTTCATTGATAGGGGTCTCGAAACACGATACTGAACCTGGTCCACCCTGCTGTCAATCATGCCTTCTATGTTGTTTAGATACATTTAGGAAATTCTTCACATGTCTCTTTCTTTTCTCTTTATTATGTCCAAAAACAGTGAGCGTTAATCCACACCGAGTTTCCCCACACCCCTCTTCTCTTTTTTCATCTCTGTTTAAGATGACATCTCACAAATTCAGTGACTTGTACTGCTCGCGGCACAGTTCATCATTATAATTGTTGGAAAGAAGGGAGGAGACAGTGAGGAGAACAGCGAGTAAAACCTCACCGTCTCTGAATTACTTTCCCCTACATTTTACACATATTAAGCAAACAATAGTTTGTCCTATTATAAGATTTCAGACGCTAATCTGACATCATTATTTTGTGTCACCGCTGTAATCTTAGTGGATGCAGCAGACTTTGAATCCTACTCTTTGTGTTCCACTGAGGTTTTTTTTTTATGGCTTTATAGTACATAAATGTTAGGCATAAGAATTCAGACTCTCTGATGAAATGGCTGAATGTAAGTATACGGCACTTGGTAGCAAATAGGGAGCGATTCCGGACAAAGCACGGCAGTGAAGGGAAGCTGAAATTGTCCCTCGCTGAAATGAGCCTTTATATGTATCTGCAGAGAGAATGAAAGCAGGTTTTACCTGAGGCGACATTCCTGTGCCAGAGCAAGCTGACATGATTTCAAACCGTAATTAAAATGGAAACAACACGAGGAGGAGGTTGGTGACCAGAGTCTGACATGGTCTTAACCTTTATATTTGAAATTCTAATCATGTCATGACTCTGGATATTGAATCGATTTTTGCACAATGCTGCATTTCTGTGTGAAATGTCATCACAACTACACGTCGCGATTTCTGCGGGAATCAGAAAAATATTGGGCTGGGTTCAGAGTGCGCTGTAGCTGCTGATGGTTTATAAAGGTTATTAGATATATTTGTCAATTTATTTTACTCTATAGACAACATTCTGTGAGTATAAATCATATTTTACTGTTACTCTACATTTTTTGGGGGGGGAAGGAGCAATTATCACTTTTATTTTTGCTCAGTATTTCAGAGATTACTAAGTAAATCTATTCTGTATTTCATACACAGGGTCGTGCAAAGTCTTAAAATATTGAAAATGCTTAATTATTCAATAAAATCTGCTTGCATTTGAATATACACCTTTAAAGGTGCTTAGGTTCTGACACCATCTTTTTTTAAATTTTGCTCTCCTGGTGTCACATGCCAGACGGAGGAGCCGTAGAGTGACTGTTCATGGGCGCTGAGATGAAAAGGGGGTGTTTTTCTGTTGTAAAATGAGGGCAACCATCTGCTTTTGAATAGCAATTTTCACATTTATATTTAAAGTAACATTTCAGATGTTAGGATACAGGACATTTTTGGTTTAGGTTCCTTAAAAGTGCTTGAATTCTGCCCTGAAAAGCTGTAAGCCCCGTGCACACAGCATCATCATTATAACCCACAGTCAGGTTCTCTCATTTTCTATTCTTATGCATCAAATATCTCATTTTGCATCTCTGTTTGTTCTATAAAAGCTGAAACCTGTTGGCCTATAAAGGCATCGACTGAGTGCATACATGATGTCCAACACACCCTGTGATAAGAGACGGATCAGAGGAGATTAGACAAGCGGAGGCGATAAAGATAGAGCTAAAGACAGGCTTTGTTTTTGGCCCCCTTATGAGCCAGGGCTCCTGCTAATTACCAAGCTCTCTGGTCCTTGCTAAATGTGTTTGAAATCCACTGGATGCAGATAATTGAGCTGGAAATGTGTTACATGACAAAGTCACGCTGAAGGACAACCACTAAAAAAGGCCTCCGCTCCCACTTCCCCTCCTGTTTTCTCTGTCAGGCACACTTTTGAAATAAAACTCCCCCAGTTGATTCATTCCACAGCTTTTGTCTTTGTTGTTTGTTGAGATTGAAGCTTAGGGGATGTTTGAGCCACCTATTGTGATAAGCTATAGTCAAAACAGAGAGGGGCCAATGGCGGATGTGTCAGACAGGCCTGTGTTTTCTTGTTGCTGAAATAATTGCTTTTAGCCTTCAGTTTAGGGATGTGAGCTTTTAAAGATCCTTCACACATCATCATAGCAAAGTGGAAAAATGTTTTATAGCCACAGGCTGGATGTGTCTGTCCATGCATCTCAAGTTCTCTCTCAGCTAAGCAGTCGCTTGTACTTGTAGCCTAAATCTCAAATTGATTTGAGTGCTTCGTATGAATATTGATTTACTGGCTGGGATACATTGATCCCGGGCTGAGATGGGCCTCCCCTGGGAACGTTGGGAGTAAAGTGAAAACAAGGTGAAGAGAGACTCCTTGTCGTTCTATTTGCATTTTAATTATAAATTGCATCATTGCACTGAGTGCCGTAACAAAACAACTCCCTCTCCCTCCATTCACTCCTCCCTTTTGCTCCGAGCTCGACTCACTTCATGAGAATGGAGCTTCATGCGGAGAAGCCTCTGAAGGGCAGAAAATAAACAGGAAGGGAAAAAACGTGAGAGCACATCCAGTAGTCGTGTGGATGAAGGTGAAAGAAGCTCTACCTCACTGGCTGCATGCAAACGTCGCTGCACAGATAAAGTTCTCGAGCAGCTTAGTTCAGAGGAAAGAAGAAATATATTGTCAAAAAGATTTTTATTTTGATGCTTAGACAGACTTTGCTGTGTTTC
>CAFUXE010000103.1:665676-692056 GCA_903364295.1 Serranus cabrilla | reverse complement strand
CGAGCTGTCAAAACTGACCAATAACAACAAGAAGAGATGATAACATGTGTATTTAAGTATATTTATCTGAACATAATCTTTATAAAGATCGACATACCTAAACACTATAGTACCCTGTACCTAGACTATTAAGGTCTCTTTTCACATATAAAGTCTGGTGGACTCTGTGCCATTCAGGGGTGAATTTGCAGAATTGTTTTCATTTGGTTTACCACACTAAGCTTTATAAACAAATGTCCTTCGTCTGTTGGACAGAATATGTGAGAGAAAGAGCTGAAACCTTTTGGAAGCAAGTTCCAAACTTAATGTAGTGTTGCTGAAGTTTTTCATCTGTATGCGGCATTGATCCGCTGTGCGATTGAATCCATTAGCCTCCATTCTGTCGCTAAATAACTTGAAGACTTTGTTGTTTGTGTGTGTGTGTGTGTTCTGTGATCGTCTGACCATATTCGGATAACGACCTTTACTTCATCATTACACCACGTCTGTCCACGAGACGTGTTTACAGCCTGCTGCTCTCTTGCCTGGTGTTGATTTTAAAATTCCAAATCCCGCAGCCTGTGGCCTGTCGGTTAGGAACCGGGCTTGCAACTGAAGGGTCATGGGTTCGAATCCCAGGATCACAGAGTGAAGTGCCCTTGAGCAAGGCACCTAACCCACGCAAAAGGGTTAAATGCAGAGGACAAATTCACTGCTCGCTGTTTCAGTGTGTGAGTGCTATAAAAACTGAATCTTAAACTGAAGGCAGAGTGTGCTGTGTTGTGGTTCACTTCCTTCCTTTGGTTCGGACTGTGTTCTCACCTGCAGTAAACTGAACTCTGGTGCACTTGGAAGCGAACCGAGACCCCCTTTTTTTGCAGACCAGAGTTCATTTAAGCTTTCACACCAGCAAAAACCAAACACACTGTCGTTTAAAGCGTGTAGGTGTGTAAGCCCCCTTAAATTCCAATACTGTGTTGCCAGATTGACAGCTAAAAGTTTCCAGGCGCCTGTGAACTTTTTCTCTGAACGTCCCACATGTGAGGAAACAACTACAATCATGATGCTTTTTTTCCACAATCCACAAAAAGAAATTTCAAAATTCTCATATTTGAATGCATTTTTTTTTTGCAGCAGTTGGACTATAAAATATATTTGAATTAGACTTTTTGTTGAAGACCCTCAATATCGTTGTACCCTGTGCAATGACTATAAAGGCTATTCTAGTCTATTCTATTCGAAGAGTATATTACTGGACATCGCTGATGCTTGAAATCTTTCAGCAATGTAACATCTCAGTCTTTCTTTCTCCGTGTGTCTTTGTGTGCTGTACCCAGAGTGCCTTTTCGCTCTATAACTGGAAATAAGGGTCCACGCTCAATACACTTAGCAGTTTGTACATAATGCACTAATAATAAATATGTCCCATAGATCTCAAGAGGTGGTACTCAACGCTGCACTTATCCTCAGAAATATAGAAAGAAGAAAATCAAAGGACGGACGGATCTTCCTTCCATTTGACTTATATATAGCATCCTAGTATAAGATATCCTTGATATTGTGCAGTGAAATTAAATGACATTGTTCCATGTTCACAGAGCTTCCAGAGAGCAGCAGCAACAACAGATTCTGTATCTCACACAAAAACATGGCCATTTTGAGGGGGCTGAAAGTAATGACTGTAGCCTTGGGTAAAATAACACACAACAGTGGCTCTGGGATTGTTAAGTTACCTGCTTAAATTAGAAATAAATGGAGACACACAATTTCAAAGAAACACTGGGCTTTTTCTTCAAATACCACATGAAGCTAAATTGTTTCTGGACATTATGCCATTAGTCCACTTCCTGCTGTAAAGTGCCCAACCAAGACTTGTTTACCTGCTTTTTCATCTGATCTGAGTGAACGATTGTGACTGTTGTAGCCCCCCTGCATCATACCTCACTGTCAGCAGCATTATTGCTTGCTTCTCCGATGCTCCCATAGATGCTTGTTAGAGAAATGAGATCCATAGTGCTCTGCAGGTCAGACCCACACCTTTAGGCATTACAGCAAGAGAGCACAAATTGCAACTATAACAACAATGAAAAGACTTATACTGATGAATTCAAGAGCTGTTTGAAGATCCCAGACGTCTAAAATACAAAGGGGCATATTTCCAGTTTGAACAATCTTGAATGTTCAGTTACTGCCATTTTCTTCTTATATTCCATTAGTTTTTAATAGGGGGCATTAAATCAGGCCAGTGTGAGAGATATTAACCAATCACTTTCTAAATGAATCTTATATAACAGATTATATGTGTAGCTATTGATTTTTCTCGTCAGTATTGAGCCTCAAGATCAGTTTGAAATGTACATGTCTCTAATGGTCTGACTCCCCATGTTAAGTAATGACGTCTACCTGGTAATGTGTTTCAGCTCTTACACTATATAACAGCCTGCGCAACCAACACTTAAAATACGCAGGGATTCTTTTGTGAAACTGCTCTTTGTAAATATAAAAAGCCTGTGACGCACCTGCAGCATTAATGTACTGAACACAGCTAATCTCTTGAATACCCAGGGGGAAATATATTGTTCACGAGCCTGATGTGTTTCTATTTTTGACGGAAAATGGAACATTGGATTCACAGTACAGGAGATTTAAGAAATCTTTCATTTTCAGTTCAGGAAGGTTATCTGAAACAGGAGTTCCCAAACTTTTACGTTTACTTTAGCGTTAGCTCATAGTTGGAGTCCCCCTTTGAAGATGCCTTCAAAAACCTGTAAAGGTGCAGGTCAACAGAGAGCTCATGACATCAGTAATTGTTTTTTTTACTGGTAGGCAATTAGAAAGATAGGCATAGCAAATAGGATTTTTTTATACAATGTTTACAATTAAAAATTATTATTATTATTATTTAGATATAAATTAACTAAATAAATGATACAATTACATTGAAACACATATAGATAAATACACAATTTAATTTAATATATTTTTTTTAAATTTTCCCCTCATCTTCCCGCTTTTATTTTGAAAATTAAAGGCATTAGAAATTAGATTTTGATATATTCTATTTTATTAATAATAATAACTGAATAAAATTGAATTACATCATATATAAATGCCTAAATGAATGAAAGAATAATTAAAATAAATTTCCCCCTCATCTTCCCTCCATTACTTTGAAAATCACTGACCTAGAAATCTCCAGTTGGAGGTCAGATAATCAATGTTGTGTTGTACACTGATTCTTCCACAGTACAGCTTTATATCGATGCAGCACCAGTACTGAAGGAGATCTGTTTTTTATCTTTTATTTTTTCCTGTGCACACTTGAACTGCAAAATGTTTTTTGGCTTTTGGCAGTTTATTGCTGTTTGACACTGAAATCCTGCCATACATGTTGATGTTTCTGTGTTTGTGTTAAAAAGGCTCGGGCTCTGTTGCCCACTGTGTTTCATCTATGAAACTGTGAAACTGAAAGCTTTTCATTATAGACTGATTGGAGTGCGTTTCTCATTCCTTTGAAAAAAAACAACCTTTTAAGGCTGTATATTCCACTTCACTTAAACAGATATAATGATACGGTTTAGTGCTGTAAACAGTAGTGTGTATTGAAGAATCAATACCATCAAAACATCACCTTGGCATAAGTGAGGGGTTGTGGATGAAATCAATAGAACTGACTGTGAAGTCAAGGATGCAAAATTTGTAAAGGTCTTACAGAATGAGTCTGAAATACATACTAATAGCTGGAGGGCTATTGTGGATACAGTAATATTATTATTGCATTCAGACATTCAGAAAAATGCATCCAGGAATTGAAGCATTAACCTCTTAGCTTTATCCGTCTCACAGTGTGTTTCTTTCTGTTCCTGCCTCCAGGTGTTTGCGTGTGAACCCTAAAGGTCTGGATGAGGAGAGTAAAGACTATCTGTCACTTTACTTGCTCTTAGTCAGCTGCCCAAAAAGTGAGGTGCGCGCCAAGTTTAAGTTTTCTATCCTCAATGCCAAAGGAGAGGAGACCAAAGCCATGGGTAAGTGTGCCAAAAACCATCCGACACTGACCTGCTGCAATTTTTCCACTTTTCTCTTTAAAGCAAGTACAAAGAACTTTTACTGGTTACTGAACATAAAGTTAATATTAATGCTTCTACACTCACCGGCTGCTTTATTTGCTTGAAAGTGGCCAGTGTGGTGTTCTGCTGCTGCAGCTGATCTGATGATGATGATGATGATGATGCGATGCTTAAATGGCGAATGTCAAACTAGGGAGGGAGGTGGACGGGTCGAACATTGGACACAGGAGAACGGGGATGTTTCCCATGTGAAAACAAAAATAAATGACATTTTACGTATCTTTTACATATTTTTTAACATATTTTTTTAATGTAACTTTAGTGGATCACGTGACCCTCGTAACTACATCACTTTACATACATTTATTCACTTTTCAAACTGGCTAGAAGGTTTTTGTCCTAAACCTATAGGTCATTGGTTTGGTAGCCTTAATTCACCAAAATTGCAGCCTGTTTTATAACAGACGGCCTATTCTGTCGTTGAGGTTGGAGATCTTGTTGCTCCTCCTGCTGCAGCTGATGATTGTTTTAGAGGAGAGATAGCTGTCTGGACATGTTGTGCATTGTCTACCAGTTTAACATTTTAATTTTAGGACTTATTGGAGGTTCATCGTCCCGTCATCTTCTTTTTTGAGCAATATTGTGCGTTCCCCGGCATCCAAACCTGTAGAGGCTGGTGCAGACTTGTTATATGTGGATTGAATATGTAGTTGCATTTAGACTTTTGCTCAGTGTGTTCCTGATCACCTCCAGAGGTGCTTTGACTGATCGGATCACAAGCCGTCCACAAAGTGTTGCCTTTACATTGCATTTTGCATTTAGGTGCATTTACACCTGAACTTCCACGTGGCCATGCACCGTCTGACTGCAATCCCTTCACCCAAATTGCTTTTTAATGCCAGGTGTAAAGAGGGTCATAGACCCTGCTGCAGTTAAATGAGAGGCTTTCTGCCGGCAGTCTGGTGCTCATGGAAACGCTCACTGTTGTCTGCAGGCGCCACCAAAGTCCAGAGGAAAAGTCCTTGTAGCGTTAAACATCCACCACTTTTATAATTCTCTTAACTTGTCAAATAAGTTGGTGTTAATAAATGAAAAGTCTCTGTTCAGCAGAAAACTGAGGATATCTCAAAGTTTTAGAGGTTGAAAATTAAAAACTCCTGTCACACCTGTGTCTTTGGGGCTGAAATTTGTAAATGCAGGACTTGGGGAGTGTGTCTAATACTCCAAGTGTGTCTAATAATGTGAGGTATTGATAGCCATATGGGCTTGTGTAATCACTGCCGGTTGGATTCATTTCTAGTAAATATATAATTCAAAGTAGCGTGGGGCAATTTTGATTTTAATTAAAAAAGACCCAACCTTTTTAGAAGTCTTCGTCCGCCTCTCTCCCCGTTGATGAATTGGAAATGAATGTGCCTCCAATTCCTGCTTTTTTTTAATTAGGTTATGTTATGGGGAGGAAAAGCAAACTTGTGTGGAATTGAATTAGTGAGGGCCAGATGTGACCGCTTCCTGGTTATCAGGCTTTCTGGCTGCCTCCCTCTCTCCCAGTGCCCTGCAGCATACTGTACAGGAAGCGTGGAGGAGGGGAGACGGGGCGGGTGGGAGGTAGGGAGAGGAGAGGAGAGGTGGGAGGCGGAAGTGTGTTTTGAATCGGAGGCGTATGCAGTGAAACTGTGTACAACCCCCTGCGGTGCAGCTTGTGTAGAAAGGGAAATCATTTTTCCTGCTGAGAAACATTTCCTCATGTGAACTTGACACCCCCACCTCCTCGTGTGTACTTTCCGTCCCTCATTTGCTCACTTAGACCTCTCTCTCCTCTCTTTCACATTCAGGATATCACTTTCTTTTTCTTTTATCCTCTTTTTATTCCACTTCTGCCCTGTAACGGTGAAATACCACCTCTTAACTCTCAGCGACAGGCTCATGAAAACTAAACCTGCCTGCCGCTTATTCTCCTTAAAGCTTTCTCTCTCGGCTGTTAGACTGTATGCTGGTGGCTATGTGGTATTGTGGAGAGGATTTGCCTGTGGTATGAGTAATAAACAGACCTGCTTGGCCATTTCGTGAGCACTGCTCTTTTAAATGACCCCAGAAAAGCCTGAATGTGGGGAATACCGAGTGAAGTGAAGAGGATCTCATTTTCCTCTTCTCCTCTCTTTTTGTGTCTCAAGGGGCTTTCGCCTATAAATGGTGTGCTCTATGGTGCACACCCCATCCCATTCTTGCCATATGCCCTCCTCCAATCTTCCCACTATCCCCCTGGGGAGACCTGGGCCCTCCACTCCGCTCGCCCTGTCACAGGAGAAAATAACCCAACTGCCAGCATATTTGTGACAGTTTAGTGAGCTCTCCGTCTAAGAATATGGCAGTAAAGATTGCTCTATCGGTTCTGGATCATTTAGAATCCAATTTAATCCAAGCCTCTAGCAAAAAAGGCCAAATAAAAACAAAGTGCCTTAATTAAGAAAGCTGGGTGGCTGTGGACTGTTTGTGTGGCAGGTCAGTGCTTGGCCTGCGTACGCACTCTGTCCCTGTGGGGACCATTTCAGAGACAACACATTAAGCTTTACTATGTTATGAGTGCTTTGAACAGGATTAGTTAGGAAGAAGAATAAGTGGATAATCAGTAAAGAAAGGACAGTTCACTGTATTGCAATATAGCAAAGTAACATTACTATCAAAGGCAAATGTAAAAAATCCTGCTCAGCGCCGAACTGAACAACTGAAGTTTGACATGTTTGTTTTTTTTGTCTTTCGTAGCTTCTGGATGAGACAAACTGTCACTAATGCAAAAAAGCATCGGCCACACCCTCATTATTTACCCTGAATGGGTAAAAACTATGATTTGGCTGGAGTTAAAGCATCCCTGCAGTATTGACTTGTTTCCACCCTTTTTAATGCAAGAATTGCATTTTTGGCGATTGGATGAAGAGCTTTTCCGTACTCATTGTTAATATACATCCGTACATCCTCTGAATGTTTGAGGTCTCTAGTTTGTTGTTGTAAAGTTTCATGAGGCTGTGATTGTCGTCAAGGTCACAACTGGTCATTTTATTCAGTGAGATCAAGCTTCAAGAAATACTCTCACTGCAATGAAATGCTACTATGGGAACTGACTTTATCAGATTGGACCCAGTATGCAGAAATATTTAAATACAATAGCTGAAAAAATATCACATTTATATAAAAAAATTAGCATAAAGTGGGTAAGTCGATAAAGGTAATAGTCTTGGGCACCTATGGATCCCATTTCCATTCAGATGTATTGAGACGGACCCTGTTAAAATGCGCATGTCAGATCTTCTCTTGTTAAATTCAGCCTAACTTTGGAGCGTTATTAACCCACCTTCCCAACACGATACCTTTACATGAACTAAAGGATTCCTTCGGTCTCCTAGTTTCATATGATAACAGTGTCTTCACTGAGTCTGCTGCAGCCTCTGAATGACAGACCGGAGTTGAAGAGGTTAAAAGAGGAGGTATAGAAACAGTCGGAGATTTGAAGGCTGCTGGCAGATTTTGACTGGAAAGCTTGACATTATCTGATGAAACACCATATCCGCATCACTCAGCCCTTGAGCCCCCCACTAGAGAGTGTGTGTGTGTGCGTCTGGATCCTCTGATGGTCCCTACTTGCTAATGGAGATAGATTCAGGCAGCAGCGGTAGCCCTCCACCCCCTCTCCTCCACACCGTACTCCTGTACTCTCGGCTTGGCCACATAATTTCTCTCCCTGGCTTAATGTGCTGGTTCTCTCCTCTGAGGCTGTGAGGCTGTTGGGTGGGTTGTAACTTGTCTCTTGACACCCCCCCCATCCCCCCGTCCTCCTCCTTTATTCAGAGAAAACATCTGCCCCCCTGCAGACTCCTGTTCTGACAGCTCGGAGAGGAGAGATGGAAAGTTCTCATCCTCTGCCGCAAGCTGTTTTGTATTCAAATAGTCTCCTTGTTAAGTCTCCCCTACAGACAATGGTTTTGTTGTTTTGTAGCCAAAGGCTAAGTGGGTGAGTGGAGAATGGCTAATAGAGGAAGAAGCTATTGGTCAGTCTTTACATAGTCAGATGGTATTGACATCGGTACAGAGGATGTCAATAGACATGTTTGTGCTGACACGGGATTATAGAGCTCAATCATCAATAGAGATTAGATCTTCTTCTTGGAAACACTGTGCGTCATGTTTAGATGTGTGTCTGTCTGCAGTGTTTATCAGTGTGCCGAGGGATTAAAGTTCTGTATTAGATTTTTCAACTCTTCCCAGCGACATAAATACATGCTTGTATAGATTGGTCGGTTAATGGCTCTGCTAATTGCCCGTTCACATCAATAGGTTTGTAGGAGAATGGGGACGGCTTTCAGCAGCGTCTGTCTGTTTGTGGTCGTGAGTCGTGCTTTGTAAGATTCCCTCATCTGTCAGCTAATTGGTCCAGGGTTCCCACGGTCCTGGAAAACCTGGAAAAGTCAGTGAATCAAAATTTCGAGGCCTGGTAAAGTCATTAAATTAGTCGAATCCTTCAAAGAATTGCCCTCCATGTAATTCTACAAAAATGTTTATATATATTTATATTATTTATGTTTTTAAATGTATTTTCTGTACTCTTGTGTGATGTTTTGTCTACCATCTCATACATTTCTTTCCTTTCTCTCCATCCTGTCTCTGCCAGCAAGCAGAAATAATGTTTGAATACAGTTTAAATCTGATATGTTTGAAAAATGCCACACGAGTGTACATGTAATACTTCATGGCTCCCTAATGGCTGATACAACATCGGTCATTAGGGAGCCATGAAATATTATGTAGGCTACGTACTCGACTTGCATTCAGAAATGTGTTTCCAATCAAATGCATGAAGAATACACAGATAGTAGAATACAATCTGCTCCATTATCCTCAGCCAGAGCCAGACTAGTATAAATGCTGTTTCTATTTATTAAATATAATTGAATAATGCCTGTAGTTTGATGTAATTACAGTAAACAGGAACACAACCAGCTGCTACAGATTAGAAAAGGTTGCTGTATACAAAACATCGTCATTGAAATGTTATCATAGGTCCTTGAAAAGTCATGGAAAAGTTTTGTCCATAAAATTGTGTGAGAACCTGTTTTAGTAAACTTAAGATTTCTTTCATCAAATAGTTTTTTAATGCTTTTTTAAAGCCGAATTTCCAGGAAACTTATGAGAAGATTTCTGGTAAACACTTGTTTTTTTTTGTTAGATTCTTTGTGGAGAAACTCGGTCGTTGAATCGAGTGTTAGTCGACTAAGTGTATCTTATTTGAGGTTGAGCGTGTGAAAGGGAAGGCCAGAAGAGTGACAGACAGGAAGAGAGATGTTGACTCTGGCTGCTGTGTCGGCTGTTATTTTTCTACATGCCAGCTCGTCTTCTGGCGACCTTCTCGTTCTGTGTGCCAATCGTACCCCTGAGCCCGCCGCCTGAATATGGATGCCCCGCTCACTTAAACACCGTGGCATCGCTCCCGCTTCCCCTCGTCTTTTTCTCTCTGTCTGCAGCTCGCCCCTCATTTTTCTCACCTTCCCCATCACCTTCAGTCTTGAAGGAAGCTGAGAAACTTCACCCTTCAATGCCGGGGAACTATTAAAGTGCATCTTGACATGGTAAAAACTGCTCTGTTCTTTGTGAGTGGTACCTATACATATCTACAATGTAACTGTGACTTTTCACACACAGTTTAGTACATTAGCAAGTGTGCTGTGACATAAGACACACTTCCCTATCTGCGCGTGTTATACTTTCTGTCGTACCAGCCTTTTCATCGCTCTCACTTGGATATCTCTGCTGTGCCGACCCCGTCCTCCACCGTCCAGCTCTTTTTGGTATTCTGGCAGAGCGGTTGTCCTCCCGCCACCTTGGCCGGCTCGCTGAAAGAGTGAGCGCCAGCGATGTGACCTGCCGTTGATTCTCTGCCAGTGCAGGTTTCTGATGCCCCACTAGAAATGGCAGCATGGCATTAGCTGAGCTCAGCACACACATACACACACACATCATCTGTGCTGCATGCATGTGCACATTCACACACACACACAGGCAGCTTGCTGACACGGGTAAGCACTGAAAAAGTCGCACCTCTCCCCCCCTCTCCCCGAGTGTGCCGGAGCCTCTTTCAGCATTCCCTCTCACCTCTCCTGTCCTCACCTCTTCCTCTTGGCTCTCTTCCCCTCCGTCTCACTCTCCTGCCAACCTCTCTCTCCTCACACCCGAGTTTAGCTTTAGATACCGCCACTGGGGAAGTCCTCACTCATCACTGCTCGTCTTGTTTCATACCCAAATAACACAACTTCACAAGAAGAGTCTGTGCCTTGGGACTTCATCTGGGTCTCGCACGCTAGGTTTATCAAACATGTTTAAAGGACATGAAAGAGTGGATGAAAGTCAGCAGAGAAAGAGTTTCTTCAGACCCTTGAGAGATATTCCAGGTACTATTTCTTTGTGTCTACCCAGCCACAAACAGTACAGTGTACCGAGGTCACAGAAGTTTGACTCTCTTTTCAAAACTACTCAGCTCTGGTTGAGAGATCTTTGCTCTATAAAACTCTGACACTCTCTCTGTTACTCAGCAGCAGAACAATGAATAAAGTAGAGTGCTGTGGAAAAGCAGAATGCAAGGATTTGTAATTTTTGTGCTTGCATGCATGCTTATGCATGTGTGTGTGTGTGTTTGCATGGTGATTTCTGTCAGCCTCTTTGCGCACACAGTCTCTGGGGGCAGAGGATTACAGTGAAGGACCGCCTGCATGAGCAGTGGTGGGAATAACTGCATATGCACTGCACTCCTCCACCAATCCCCTCTTAGGCAGCCTGCTCCCTCAGATCCAAACAGGGGATTTGACACAGGATCTTACAGCAGCATTGACACTTCATCTTAGTGTTTCCCGCTGCGATCTGTCTGCAGATCTCCTGTTGGGATCTCTGCACAAGAGAAGCCTGAAGATAAATCTGTTTGAACTGCCGGGACTAAACACATGTAGTCTGCACACACTGCGGATGTGTGTGGGTGAGAGGTGATGACCTCAGCGTATGTGGGGACTTTGCAACTAATAGTCAACTCAGCAGTGTTAAGGAGTAAGTTTGAGATGATCCATAAGCTTTCTGAGCAGTAAATAAAAGACATAAAGACAAAATTCTTTCACATGTTTTCCTTCTGATTTCAAGTTTCTCTCTTAGCATAACTTCTCCTTGTTCCTTCGCCTTGTTAAGGCATCATAAACCTTCTTCATTTAAACTTGACAGGAACAAAATAAAACTCAACAAACGCCTCATGGTTAATTTTTCCACCGTTCAAAGAATCACCAAATAAACCTTTAATTCACCAAGTTAGATGTTAAAATATGCTGCCTCTACACGCTGTTTTCCCTCGCTGTCTCTCTGCTGTTGCTGGGTGATACAACGATATTTACTGTCAAAATAATACAAAAATGGGTATCAAATCTATATTTTTAATATAGTTTCAATATTAGTTTCTAACACAGTGTTGACAAGCCAGCAGTTAAACTGGGTTACGGAAATATGTCAGTTTTTATTTTATTGTAAAGCTGTCTTTAACTAGCTTGGTCTTAAAAATGTGTTATATAAACTCAGTTATCATCTGAATTATGCTTAACTTCTGCTTTACCTCAGTCATCCCTCTCACAGTTGTCATGAACTTAGAAATGATCTACAGACACCAAAACCGTGTTTTGTACCAGGTTGTAAACATGTTTATTCCTGCTGTAAAGTTTAACTTGGCGCTGTGGGGATTGACTCGTTTTGGAGCCAGTTTTTGGCACTTTAACTTCATTTTCTATCCTTGGAGGTTGTCGCTCGGGTACAGCCCCAAATTTTTTTTATCATCTGGTATTAACACGAGTTGAGTATGCAGATTGTCCATGGATATAGGTTTAGGTTTATAAGTGTTAGATCATCAGAATATATCAGATAATTTGGTTCCTGCAGGGTGAACATTCAGGCCACTCAAGCAGCCAAGAATTCCATACAGTTGTTTTCATTTTAGTGCTTTTTTTAAAGTTGCAAGTTCTTATTTTTCATTTTTAAAGTCTCAAATAGTTGTTCATTTCCTGATCGTTCATGCCTCTGGGGATATGAAACATTTACATTCAAATAATCTCCATGTACATGTGGAATTCTAATGTCGCCCGCTCGGCACCTCACTACCTCCTTAATACCTTTATGCCACTCTCGGAGCTCCCTGTGGGTTTCATGTATGCTGCTTACTGATGTAATTCATGCACAAATGTTCATTTACATATGTGGGGTTGATATACTGTGTGTGGGCTTGGCACTTCACTTTGCCAGTTCAGCCGAATGAGACTCGAAATCTTTTCTGGTGATTTTGGTGATTGATTCTTTTTTGTGTTTTAAGTGAATTTGCTCCTGGATTGTGTTTCTGCTCTTTCTCGACACAATCCAATCATGCGGATGCACGCTGGCATCACGTGTCGGCGTCTTGATGACCAGAGAAATGAAAACACTTAAATGGTGAATAGTTTTCCTTCATCGTTTGATGCCAATTAAGCCTTTATAGGACAGGACGCATAATAACAGACATATTGAGCCTTAAGTTATTACCTTCATCGTGTGGCGAGGCATGTCTGCTCTGATAGGATCAGACAAAGATGTCTCCATACACAGAAGCTCGTCTCGGCTGAACACATTCAGAAATCCCAGAGCAGTGCCCGAGGAAGCATTTTCGACTCATTAACAAAATGGCGAATGATGTAATTTCTCTAAAGAATGGTGTTACATCCCTCCAACAGAGCTCCACTTACTCGCAGAATTTATGTGTGAGGGCCTCGCTTCCTTTCTATCGGCAATTAGCTTTAATTTGCTGTGATCTCTGCAGCAGTCATAGTCCGCCGTCATTATCTTTTGACCTTGTATGTGAGCATTTGTGACTGTTAGGTGACTGCAGATAGCTGTGACCGCCCCCGCAGTGTGACTATTGTACACACAAGAACTCCAGCACCTTTTCCTGTGTCTTTGTAGTGCAACAGAATCCTTCCTGCCACTGTCAGAGATAATTGGCACTCCATAAACACATGATAATTGGACTGCTTTGATCCCTGCAATTTCTCACTTCTTGGCCAAAGAGGCACAGCAGTTCTGTCTCATGTTTACCACTAGTCTTTATGTGGCGGCGAGAGGATACAGAGAGTGAAAGAGGGAGAGAGAGAGAGAGAGATTCTGTTTTCTTCTGAAGTGTTAAAAGCTCCCTGCAGGCAATACTTCCTGCACCCAGCCTCTTTCGCCATTGTTTCTCCGCTGCTTATGGCCATGACTCATAACAAACTTTCTCTTTCGCACACACATTCACACACGCAGAGCCTAATCACGTTGTGAAAGTCTCCAAATAATCTTGTTTGTCCGTGTGTTTTCTTTTCCCAGAGAGCCAGAGAGCGTACCGCTTTGTCCAGGGGAAGGACTGGGGTTTCAAAAAGTTCATAAGGAGGGACTTCCTGCTGGACGAGGCCAACGGCCTGCTGCCCGACGACAAACTCACACTTTTCTGTGAGGTAAGGGTCGAGACAGTTTATCTGAACTCAGGTTATCCGTCACACAGAGTTCACACTTTTCATTTTTAATCTCCAAATCTTTCACAAAGAAACATCCGCAGCACACGCTGCACACTCGAAACACCCTAATCCTGATTACATTGCAGGATCAAAATTATTATTCATATTTCAACATTGCAGGCAAACACAGACTTCTATGATTAACTTTAAAAACCAAATTGTGATGCTGGATCACACTGATGCTGAATCGTGTGTATCGTAGTGGAACTTCGTGTATTTCCACAGAATTTAAATTTTAATAGAATCTAAAAATACTGTTGAAATATCTAAATGTATTGTTTGTGTTGGTGCTTCTGCCTCGGAGTGATCACAACTGTAATTCCTGTCTCACTCATCTTTTTATTCCACACTACAGCTCATTGTATGTCCCTGTTAGTGAATAATGTATGTTTTTATTGGTACTACATAGCCTTTGGGTTTAGATCTCTCTCATCACTAACATACGAGCTGATTGTCATTCAGCCGGCATGGTGGCTTGGCTCCGATTCCTCTGATCCAAAGCCGGCTGCTGCTCCTCATCGAAAATTCCCTTGTTGTTTTTCAGCTGTAACACAGGGGGCAGCAGAGGTCAACTGTCCTCTCTCTGGTTCCCCTCTGCTCCTCATAATAGAGCCGGGGAGCAGAGAAGAGGTTAAACTTTCTGGATATGTTAATGCCTTAGTTGTAATGCATGCACCCATAAATGTTTAAAAAGCATGGCAGTGGCTGTTTAAAACAATTCTAATTAACCCTGCGGGTATGGAGGAGAGCATGTCTTGAAGTTTTCCCTTTTTGTAGCGGAGCAATGTGCAAGTCTGTTTAAAGTGTTTCCAAACTGGGCTTATTGACAGAGGGGTAGGAGGGGCAGCGCCGCTTCTCCAGAGCCATGTGGGATGGGGGGGTAGAGTCGTGTGTGTGTGTGTTTGTGTGTGTGTGTAGGAGTATCTTTTGCATATATTGTGTGTGTTTGTGCAGGCGTGTCTCGTTGGGACGTGAGTCTGAGGATGAGACTGTTTGCTGGAGGAGAGAGAGAGGGATTAGTTACCTTGAAGAGTCCTCCCTCACTGAACACATCCACTCCTGAAGGGGGGGTTGCTGGTTCAAGTCCTCTGTGGCCACTTCCTCCCCCGTAAATATCCGTTGTACTGCGGTAATTAGCCACCTCGGCTGATGAACAAGCACAGCGAGGCAAACCTGATTTATTTAACTAATTTTATACACAGGGAAAAATCAATGTGGTTAATATGAAAACGGCGTACAACAGAAAGAGATTAAACGAGAGCAGAAAGTAGATAAATAATAAAAAGGCGGGGAACATTTTCTGTATATTTCTTAAGATTTAAAGCAGTCTCAGGTGCTTTGGAAGTTTCTCAAAACTGTGTGTTGCATTATAAATTTTTTAACCTCGGGAAACATTGAGCAGAACAGCTGCAGATGACCTGAGCGCTCGACAGGGTTCATATTCTTAAAGCGAGATACATGGACAGGCTGCAGGATTTTAAAATCAATTTCAAAATGTGTGTGTGTGGTATAGAAAAGAGAGCTCAGGCTGGAAGTGGGATGTTGTGTGCAGTAAACGATGAGTTGCCAGTCGTGAGGTCTGGTGGTGTTTGGGCGGCACGGTTGGTGGAGTCGGGTTTTGGGTGGTAAGAAAGTGCAGAACGGGTGTTTGAATCTCTTTTCCTGGTCTCTTTCCATGTGAAAGTGAAGCCCAGTGTTTACCGTCAGAGACCTGGCTCCGCTTTCGTCCAGATGGTCTCGTCCTGTATCTGAGAGAGCCCCATCGCCCCAGAGCCCAGCTCTCTCCCTCTTCTCTCCTCTCTCATCCCTCCACTTCCTCTTTTCCCCCTCCATCTTATCTCTCGTTCAAACCCAATCTCCTCCTCCTCTCTTCCCTTCTCCTTTCATCTCTGGCTGCCTCCCTTTTTCACAGTTTCTTACTTTTATCCCCTAACTCTACCTTCACCTCTCCCCCATGTCCCTCATCTCCCCCCTCTGCACTGCCTCCCGACTCTCCCCTCCTCCCTCTTTGCCCTCCTTCCACTCCCGTCTTTCTTCCTGTGTGTAGTCGAGTGTCAAAGAGGCGAAAGGGCTGTGAGGAGAGGCCAGATCACTGCTGGAGGAGAGTGCTGGCTCAACCTCTCCTCCTGACCCCTGGTCCCTGTGCTCGGTTCATTTGCCTCCGGAGACATTAGTAATTCAAATTTAGCACAGGGAATCTCACTATATGTCATGTCGGAGAGCGCAGGAACAACACCAGCCACTGTTCTCTCTCTTTTTTGTCTCCCTCTTTGTCTCCGTCTCTCTTTGTCCGTCCGTCCCTGCCAGAGCGCTGCAGACACCTGCAGGTATTTAATGAGCAGATAGCTCCCATTAAAGGTGCTGTCAAAGAGAGCATGAGGGACAGGGAGAGATAAAGGAGGAGGGGAGGGAGGCACAGGGAGAGGAGACTGAAGGAGTGGGCACACTGGATGGCATCGAGCCATACGGGGACGTGTCTTTTCAGACTCAAAAACACCAATATAGGGCAGTTATACAGGCAGGAAAGTACGACTCACATTTACGTTTTAGCTTGTCCTCCTGCCGCCATCTTGCTGAAGTAGTAGGAGTGATTAACAATGATGCAAAGGGCAGACTTTCACCCAGGAGAACGGGGTTTGTGTCCTGTGTGAAAACAAAAGTAAACAACTTTTTACGTAACATCCAAGACTCACATCACCCTCATAACTACTTCACTTCCTGCATTTACGTCCATTTATTTCCTGTTTAAACCGTCTTTTATAACACCTAACCAGGAAATTTTTTGCCCTAAACCTAGCTCACTGGTTTTGTAGCCTAAGTTCACTGAAACTGCAGCTTTTTTTACAGCCGTGAGCCGTACGTGTACGTGCTGTTTGCAGAAAGCTCAGCTGTCCTGTGAGACGCTCTATTCTGTCGTTTAGGTTGGAGATCTTGCTGGATTTTTTGCACGTGCACCCATCACGCTGTCAATGCTAAAAGGATATTCCCTCCATTGTGCTTGAACTATGAGCTTCTTTATTAAATAGAAAAATGTGAAGCAACATTATGTTTGTATCAGCCATGGGAAGCAGGTCATCGGCATCAACTGGAAAGATCCAGAGCGAGCATCGTGAAAAAACAAAAGGCCAAGCTGGTTGGAATATGATTCAGTTTCAGAGAGAATGTTTTCATGTGGACGAGCCGTGTTTTTACCTTCTTTTCTCATTCCTCCTCTAATGAGACGCAGAGGTAAAAGAGGTTAAATCCTCTCGCTCTCTCGCTGTCAGCGCAGCAGGTAACCTCTCGCTCCGAGGTCAGCCCGCTGCTATTCTGGCTTTTCATGCTATAGATAATGCAGATGCTCGGGGAGTTTTTAGAGTAATGCCCGACACACACACACACACACATGTGGGGTCCTATGGCTCCGGGAAAATCTCGACAACTTTGTGCTGTCGTGATTTGCCTGCGGGCGGTGTTGACTGTTGACTGACACTGTAAGGGTTACTACTCTGTTTTGACTGACTAAAGGGAAAAGAAGGAGTTTCTCTGGAAGGGAGAAGTTTATGGTGAAACTTATCTGTCAGTCATGTTAAATTGGGCTGCTGAAAGGTGAAGGAACACACCGGTCCACCTTTAGTCAGTCAGAAGCCGAGTCTGAGAGCTGCTGCTGGACGTAGTCGGTTTCTCTGCATCGGCCGACACAACACACTGAAACATTTATTACTCTGCTTCAGCACTTTATCTGTCTGACTGTAACTAAGTACTCGAGTACTGTGCTTAACCCTTTGGAGTTTTGGGCTATTTTGGCTTTTGATTCTGCCTGTATATCCCACTTTTTAACAGATGTTTACCACGCCATGTTGCTTTCATTTTTTCAGCACTTCACCTATATGACCTGATAATGATTTTTGACATTTTGAACCCCAAAAAAAACATATATATGTATCTTTTTAGTTTTTCTGTCCCGCCATGTGGAGAACGCCACGTGTGTTTTTCCTGAACCTGCCACGCCCCCCTGCACATTTCACCAGCTAAGATCAATAAAATAACTTTTGCTTGCACTGATACCTGTCTGCTGATTTACGCGTTGGGGTCCAAACTTTATGTGGTTCATATAATTACATCTAGTTCTAAATGTTTATACTAAATACATTTGACAGTATCTCCGGTTTTACTCGGCATCAAACAAAAACTAGCACGGAGTTTAAACCAGTGTGATTTGATCATGTCATCAGTGACTCCAGAGGGTTAAGTACTTTTTTTTATATTATATATATATATAAAAGTATTTCATTTTATGCCACTTTATAGAATATTTAATCTCCTCATCAGCCTGCATGAACCTGGGTGTGTTTTTTGTTTGAAACTCCACTGTTGGATCTGATTTACACATAAATCAGGCGAGGGGGAGATGTTCTCAGGTTCAGTAAACACTGCTGTAAAGTGTGACAGAGCGGAGAAAGTGAGAAAGGAGCAACAATGGGCTTCTGCGCCCGTTTTCAAGCGCAGATTTTACGCACTCTGCCCCGAACACACGTGCTGTACTCATCCATCAGACACAGCCGGCTGGAGCCGCAGTTTGCAGGACATTTGTGCCTGTGTGTCTGTGAGGAGCAGCTCTCTGCTCTCTGCATGTATGCAGGAGGGAGGATCCCACAAATCATAGGAGGTTCATTTTAACTACGGGTGGCTGTGTGTTCTGTGGATTTGCTGAGGTCACGTTTTTTAAAGATGCTCTGCCTCTCAAAAGGAGGAATAAACACAGATACACTGATGGAAGCAAAGAAAAACATGAATTATGCATTTCAAAACAGTCAAAAGTGATTATTAAAAACTAAAAGGAAGCAATTAGACTTTAATTAATGGGCACAATGATTACTGTAATGCAAACAAAAAAGTGGACAGATGTGGTTTGAACTGGAACATCAATGAACTGTATAATCACCACAGGCTGCTTTGTTTTTTTTTTAAGGCATTTAGTGAGTCTGTGGCTGCATTTACCTCAGTATGAACAGGAAGATTATAAGAGAATTATAAGAACAATATTTTGAGGAATCATAGTAAGATGCTAAATAAGGTCTTTTCTGGATACCTGTGTTGCAATGAATGAAAACATGATGCTGTGTGTGAAGGAATGCTGCATTGCTACTACTGAGTATTATTCTGTGACATTATAGGATTTACAATTACTCTCTGACTTATCATGTGGAGTTCCCCAGAAATATACGACTCCACTGGCAGTCAGCGGGATGAAATGCAGTGAAGTGACAGATTCCTCTTGAACGTTGTTGGAAACGTTTGTGAATGTGTTTACACAGACAAAATATACAGCAAAGGTCTCGTCAGACTCAGTTTTAGACATTTTAATGCCACATATTCTACCTTTTATGTACATTTTTGCAGTAGTAGTGAGCAGGAGAAACGGTACCTCATTCACAGTGGGAATGACATGTGAAAAGCTGTGTGTGCATATTTAGTTATTATTGATGTCCAGTACTGTAACCAGGCTGGTGCTCCCCTCTGTGACACACAAGGGTGATGAATGCATCTGCGTGGATCAGCGCCCGCATTGCAAACTGCGAGACGAGCCCGTGTTTTTCTTCTGCAAGTCACTGATCTTTGATGCAATTTACTGAAATATATGTTTCGGCTGCCGTCCTGGCCACGGCTAGCCGGGTGGAGGTCCTTTCTTTAAGGCTCCTTCAGTGCCTCTCTCCTGGGGCGAGGTGGCGGTGGGAGAATAAATGAGTGGGGTGCTGATGTTCAGCTGTTTCCTCCTCTTCCTCATGGTGTTAGTGCGGCTCGCCTCTCCTGTCGGTGGGTAAGCACTTTGCCGGGTGACAGCACCCATCCTTCACAGGGCCCTGCCATATGCCGTGCTGCTGTCAGAGGAGACGACTGCAGATGCTCCAGCTGCTCCCTCCCTGCACACGAGCAACACACACACACACACACACACTCGGCTCTCTGAGCGGGATAAAGAGGCAGAGGTAGCAGAACGGGGCGAGGGAGGACGGGTGCACACAGAGGTTTGGGTTTGTTTAAAAAGGGGAGACAAAGACAATCTTTCATCGCTGAGAAACGAGGTGAAATATATTTACACTGAGTGTGAAAAAGTGAAAAGGGTGAGATGATTCGAGTCATTTAAAAAGGGACTTGGAGACGAATCAAAGAGGCAGAAATATAAACGCTGATTGAGACGCAGAGACAAAGGAAGAGAATGAGCAAACAGAGTGCAAGCGTGATCCTCTCCATGCAGAGGGATTTTTACTCTGATAGGTTGTTGGCACACAGTTTTGAGCCTCGATGGATCCTTTAATTGATGCCGCCTTTGCAACACTTTTGCACCAGCACCACATCAACAGGTCTTTAAAATCCCATCAAAAGCCCTTTGCTTCTTCCACAGTAAAGACAGCAGAAATTGAACAAACAGGCGACTTTAGCCTGCTTATTTATTTGTTTTCTTCGTCCAAACATTTCCTTCAAGCACTTTAGATCGGGCCTCAGAGTCTCAAAGCTATCACTTTAGTGTCTGTGATCTTCCAGCAGAGAAAACAAAACTACTTAAAAAGAGACCCAAATGGCTGGTGCTCACAGACGGCATGCAGAGGCTCATGCTCACTGCCGGTGGTGATACTGAGTGTGTGTATGTGTGGAACCTCTATGTCTGAAAGGCCTGTGTGTGTGTGTGTGTGTGTAAGAACAGGGTTGGCCAGGCACAACACGCTTGGCTGTGAATCGGGGCGCAGGCCACGGCGCTCGTTCAGCAGCTTGACTTCAAACCATGCATGAAATATGCCTCTGTCTGTGCAGATTTACCTAAATACCTCTGTGTCAGTGGAGGGCCAGCCTGTCTGTCTGTGGACGGAGCCACGGAAATGGGCACAGCTGGGTCCCTGCAAACTGTATGAACACTAATACACAAATGAGGACATACAGTGGTGGGATGATGGGAGATTACATTTTAATTGGTTATGACAGTCGAGGTAAAGTGCCAGATCTCGACCAAAAACTACATCACACGTTTCAGACAAGATCTCCAACCTGAACGACAGAAAAGGTCGTTTCTCAGTACCGCCCATAACGTCACATATGAGCTTTGTAAAGATAGCACACATGTCATTTTACATACATGTACACTACCCTGTTTCAGTGAATTTAGGCTACAAAACCACTGGTTTAGGTGTAGGGCAACAATCTTCCTGGTTTGGTGCTATAAAAGATGTCCTTTAGTTTTTATTACCTTTACGTTTTATTTTGGATTTGGATGAAATTTTCGGACAACGTGTGTATTGGGACGAGGAACAGAAGTTTAGATTTTGGTGGTGATCGGTGATCTGGAACAGCATCTGGAATTTATATTGTGAATTTATATTATTGCGTCAGTGACCCTATTGCCTTCACTAACTGGATGAAATATTTCAATGCCAGTGTGCTCACAAAATACAAGCTTTCAATATCATCCTATGATAATAATAATAAGGGTTTCTTGCAATTTGGTATTACCTAACTGACCCTATTGTCTTAGCAGGTCTGTGTCTCCGAGTGCTTTTCTAGTTATACAGAGGTTCACGTTTTGTGGTCTCACTGTATTGCAGATTTTTTTTAACTGTACAGTACAGTATGTGGCATGTCTTTTTATATAAACCCTCTCGCCCAGAAGAAAAAGCAGTGCCAGCAACTCCCCATAACTATGACACCAGTTACTCCTTTGCCTTCAGCGAAAAAAGAAGTCACAGATGAGGGCGAAGATGACGTGGCGAGCTGTAATATATTCAGTAACCATATAGGATTTCATATGTTGTTAAAACTACGTAGGCTTCAGAGTGTAGAAAGTGTGTAAGAGTGGGAAACGTTAATAACAGCGTGGGAGAGGTTTATAAAGAGTGTAGGGAGGGATTATAAAGCCTTTAAATATATATGAATACTATAAATAGTGAAATAAATATAAAGTCACTACTTTAGCCCTTTCTCTGAGTGGCTCCATGTTATTCTAAGGAACACATCCAGACATGCGGTACAGATGTTGAAGCAGGCGGTTCGATTCCTGACCACGGCAGCCTACACGTTGAGGTGTCCTTTGCTAAATACCAACATTTCTCCCAATGCTGCATCATTGTATGTGTATGAAAGTTCATCAGCAAGCTGGCAGGTGGCAGCTCGTAGTGTGTGAATGTGTGAATGATGATCTGTAGCATACAAGTGATTTGTTTAATTTGAGTGCTCGCTATGGCTAGAAAAGGACCAAACAGTGCAATCTATTGACTATTTAGTCCTGATATGGTTCATGCAATACAGGAAACAGGACTGCTGCATTGAAAAAATGTATCTATACTCTATATAGATTCATATTTTGATTCCTCTTTTCTGTCAATTTAAATAAAAAGTTCATTTTTAAACTACAGTGAAGTCTTAGAGCACGTTGGTGTCGTCACAGTTTGTGTTTGATGACGTTGGTGGCGTCTCGTCATTTTCTCAGTAAGTCATGGAAAAATGGTTGTTGATGAACATATTAACATAATTAAAATGGGTTATTTCTATATATCTTGGTGGTGACAGCAGATTTCTATACTACAGGTATACTTCACTTTCAAAAGAAGAGCAGTTGGTGTGTGTTTACATTTGGGCAGACAAACTGATTTTTGCACATTTATCAGGTTTTTTTTGTGATAGTGGCAGAGAAGGACCGAGTGAAAGACTTGCAGGAAAGGGCTCCGAGCTGGATTTGAAGCTTTTAAGGACTATAAGCTTTAGTTGTATGTGTTCTACCAGTGAGCCAGTGACGCCCAAACTCGCAGTGTTTTAATGTTGAAGTTGGTCAATAATCAGATTTTTAGTAGTTTGAGAGTTGGTTGGCGTGCTGAGGAGCTGGAGGTGTGCAGCCTGTCCCTGCAGCTCCCTGTGGCTGCTCATCTTCTTCCATTGGCAGCTTTAGTCTTTGATTTGTTATGAATGTGATGTGCTTTTTGTTATTTTCTGTAATGTGGCGTTCCTTTCTCTCTCGTCTCCAGCCTTGTGTCTGTCGCTGCTCAGGCTATCTGCCCAGTTTTTCTTCTGTTTTCTGAAGAAACAAACCCAGAGACACAAAGCCCGTCACATATTGTGCTCCAAAGAAAAGAGCGACCAAACAGTATCTTGTTAGAACAGCGACTGTAAAAGCGTTTTATAGGTTGAATAAGGTGCTTGAAATACAATTATAAGCAGCTCGGATGAAATGAATAGCCTGTAATTAAAGAACGTTCCAGCTATTGTCTTCTGAGGAGAGTGAGTGCAGTGTTTATTTTTGACTCTAATTTAATAGTGTTGGGATTTGGGGCTGTGTTTGCTTAATGGTGTCATGAACAAATCAGATTCTGCTATTATTCTCAGTTTTAATCAGTTCAGTCACCTTTTGCAGCTGCCAGAGGGCGGCAAACTCTGAATCCCGACTAAAATATCCTGTCATCGCTCTGAGTGTTTTTGATTTTCATGAGCAATAACATCTAAAAGTGGGTGGAGAGGATGAATAAGAAAGGGAGAGGAAGAAAGAGAGCTGCAGAGTGGGTCTGTGACATGGAGCCTGTTTACTCTGCCTGGCTGGAGAGAAGAGGGCGAGTCATGCATTATAAAAAGCCGGTGATGAGCTCTGTGCTCGGGGGTTCAGAGAACGAGTTTAAAGATCACAGGTCTATTAAGCCGCTGTTGTGTTTGCGTGTATTTCTAAAAATACTGGAGTTACTCGTCCCTTCATCCTTTGTCTCATTTGTCAGTGAATACAGATCCTCCTCTTAGATATTCACTGATGTGCAGTATCTCCTTCCAACAGTTTAATCAAGTTGCAATCAAATTTCAAATAAATAACAGATGATAAGTCTGTGGTAAGCCACGCTAAAGTACACTGCTGTTCCCCTTCTGTTAAAGAAAATTAAATACTTTTTGTTTTGTTCCTCCCATGCAGCAACATCACACAGACTAATACGGTGTTTGATTTGAAACACAGTGCAGGAAAACAACAGTTAGCGCTGTAAAACATTGAAAAACTTGCTTCATCAAGGCAAATAAAAGTGCATTGATTTACTCTGTCGGAAATAGAAAGCTAACACAAAAAAGTGTGAAGTAAAAGAGGCTAGTGATAAACTGTCAACAACAAAGTAAAACCCACAAGACCTGATACTGAGACAGCCAAAAAGACTGAACGACAAGTCGTCTTTTCATGGAAACAAAGGGAGCAACAGGAGCTAATGGATGTAAGAGGGTGGGGTAAGAAGATAAAATAAAGTAGTGACAGTGATCTGCAGCAGGTGCACGCTGGAATTAAACATGTTGAGCTAATCTTGGTATCAGTTTTTATTATTGAAATGAGGGGTGTAAATTACACAGGACCGGTATCACTCTAATTATAAACAATTAAAATGCTGCTACCATTCTGGCAATAGCTGTTTGCCAACCTGGCAGCCACTTCCTTACTGTCAGACCGGCTTCTGCCAGCAGAAATGGGCAGTTTTTTCTCTCTCTCTCTCTCTCTCTCTCTTTTCATTCTGTCAGTTTTTGTTTGTTTATTCTGTCGAAGAATGTCTCAAAATGTATTAATTTACACAGAAGTCTGCAGAGAGATTGGTCATCTGTCACAGAAACACAGAACTTCTACATGGATTCTGGTTGGATCATTATCACATTGTGCTCGGCTGTCAGCGGCTCTCCATTCGTTTCCCCAATCAAACAGGTGCTTATTTCCATGTTAGTCATAACTAACACACTGCATTTAATAAATCCTACTTTTTACAAAGCCAGCTCGGGGGAATAAATGCAACCTTTCTGATCTGAAATCAAGATAAAATGCTTTAAAGGTGATTGAATTTAAACACCATGTGGTGACAGTCATGAAAATGTGTGGTAAGGGGGTTCGGAGGAAAGTGACACATGGGACTGACATATCTTGACAACTGTATGGAGCTGGTTGAGATATACAGTCATACTGAGAGCCTGGTGAGTCAGCAGCTCTGATTACAAGACAGTCTGCCCCAAATCAGGCCAGTAAAACTATGCAAATCCAAATAGTGTTCATGCAAATGATTTATTGCTAATTTAACAGCAAGAAGGAAATTACCCCCAAAAAGAAAAGCACTTCGGTTCCATTTTTTAAATCATGCAGCCGCAGCACAGTCATGTGTATGTGTCCATCCGTGCCGCTGATCTCTGCCCGCGTTAGCGTGTTGGAAAATGCACAGGAGCGAACAGAAAAAATGAGACTTGGGAGGTGAAAGAACAAGTGTTCCATAAATTAATGAATTTCATTTGATTTGATTTTTTTTTTCCTTTTCAAAACTATTTCACGCATGGCAAAACACTGTAAATCCATAAACAAACACATAAACAGGCAGAAAAAGATTGATGCATTATGAATAAATCATCTGGGTACCGAAACTCAATATTAACTCTGCGTTGCCTGGAGGGTTGAGAGGGAGCTTACTACAGATCCATCTTGATGTCTGAGGAACTAACTGGGAGGCGAGCGCTTTAGCAAGTACTTATCCTGGGAACTTAATTACCAAAACAAATGATGATTGTGGTGATACAGTGGCAATGATTCTTCATTACTGTTATTCTTTACCCAAGGTTGTACACAGAATGTATTTCTGTCATTGTCGTCATCATAATTAACACCACTGGGGAATAAATAAAAGTCACTTGGTTGGTCCATCCAACATGTTTTAAACACTGCTGGCTGGATTACTGAGAAATTTGTCAAGAGTATTTACGAATAGCCCCCAATGGATGATTCTTAACGGCTTTGGAGAAACAAATCAGGCCATAATCTGCCCCTGACTTCAGACTGTACAAGTCTTTTGTTGACTACTGTTCTGAAGCATTGAAATTGTCATTTTGGTGGTCGCCATCTTGGTTTTTTGAAGCCAGAAGTGACCATATTTGGATGGGAGTGAAGAGGTTACACTGGTTATGGTACTATTAGCATAGCAAGTTAAACAAGGTAAACAAGATGCATCTTTAATCAATGTTAACTGTGATTCATTGGGATGCTAAAACAAAATGTACTTAGTGGAAAAAGATGGATAGCCCACTCCAGAGTGTCTTTAAGAACAACTGAACACCAGGGATGTGACAATGAGGATTTTTTTTGCTAGCTTGGTGAGCAAGGTGCGTGCCTAATTAATGGTAACTGTGATATTAATTGGCTTAAATCCAAATGTACTTACTGGAAAAAATGAACCAATTCCTCGGAGTGTCTTTTTGTTCTGGCAAACACTGATCTTTTTTTAATCACCATGTTTAAAAAGTAAAGTTGCCCTGCAGGTTTTGCAGTTAACCACAAAATCTTTGGGTGAAAACCTTTTTTCTTATGACCACAAACCTAAACGAATGACATTCACATCAGTCTCAGCTGGAAAGGGCTAATAAACAAACATAAATATGCTAACAATCAAAGCTAAGATGGTAAACATGGGCCCTGCAACTCAACAGAGATGTTAGCATGACAGTTAACTCTTGTAGAAACTTGTATATTAGCATCTTAAATCAAAATTCCTAGATTAATTCACCTTAAAACAACAACTTCACATTTGACACTTTGCTTCTTTGGCTCCTGAGCTTTATGTCTGTCATGACTTAGCTGAAGCCCAAGTGGTGCAAGAGAATGTGCGTCTTTATTGACAGATGGTTATTTAGGACCTGGCTATTTCCAGGAATAAAAGCATCCATTTCAGAAGTTAGATTACTGATGCTTGAAATGGAGTTTTCTACAGTGTAACATGTCTGTTCTCTCCAATC
>CAFUXE010000103.1:594882-660944 GCA_903364295.1 Serranus cabrilla | reverse complement strand
TTGAGTGTGTGATGTATTGATTACAGAGGCAGAGGAGCCACATTAATCATTCACAGCATGTTTGATTACCTGATTTATTTTCTTTTTATGAACATTGCACGCTTTTTATTCGCCTCTGCGTGAACCAGGCGGTGTGTTAAAGGAGCAGTTCACCCCGAAATCAAATTAATTGAAGTGAAATATTGAGTTTTAGTGGTGGAATGTAACTTTTTATTCTTACTCCACTACATTTTAAAGGCAAATATTGTACTTTTTACTCCAATAGATTTAGCTGACAGCTTTGCAGGTCGATGTTTAACATAAAAACAGGATCAATTTATATTTTTTAAACCTCATAACAGTTAAGTAGTTAAAATGACAAAATGAAAACACTGCTTCAGAATCAGAATTGTGTTTCAAGCCCTGTAGGTTTTTAGTACTTAAGGTAAAGAAAAGAAAAATTATTATATTACAATCTATAATATAATATAACATGATATAATATAATATATGATTATAATCTATTAAGGGAGCATAAATAGAAAATATGAAGAAATGAAAAAGTCAGCCTACAAAAAATATTTTAAATATATATAAAAAAAAATATAAACAGTAGAAACTATGTACTAGTATGGATTTATATAAATGCATCAATACCAATAATCTAATAATATATTGAGAATATATTAAATAATCTGAGTGGATCCATTCTGCAGAATGAGTAATTTTACTTTTGATGCTGATACTTTTGTACTTTTACTTCAGTGAGTTTTGATGCAGGTCTTTTACTTGTAGTGGAGTAATTTCACAGAGTGGTATCAGTACTTTTCCTGCAGTAAAGTAATCTGATTACTTTTTTCCCCTGGTGCTGTCAGGTGAGCGTGGTGCAGGACTCTGTGAACGTCTCGGGCCAGAACACGATGAACACGGTGAGGGTTCCTGACTGCCGGCTGGCCGAGGAGCTCGGAGATCTGTGGGAAAACTCTCGCTTCACCGACTGCTCGCTGTGTGTCGCCGGGCAGAAGTTCCAGGCGCACAAAGCCATCCTGGCAGGTGAGAATACGATGGTTTGTTCCACCTCTGATTTTATTATATCTATGAGAAGAGGCTGTATAGACGGTTCAAAGCTTTGAAGCTTCATTCATTCAACACTGACGTGTGAATGCTGTCTGCTCTTTGTCTATTCATTCTATTTAAACACAGTATTTCTGCACAGTTGCAGATAAAGATTACTGAAGTATTATTTGCATTATATTATCGGCTGCAAACGATTGTTTCCTACTCTGAAGCAAACACTTTCAGAAACTCCAAAGCAGTGCAAACTTCAAAAGATGAATGTAATAATTTCCAAAATCCAAAAAGAAATATGCTGTTTCAGTCCATAATTGCTGGAGTTTAGCCTTTAAAAAAACAAAATTTTTAGCAGCTCCTTTCAGACGGCTGTTTCAAGCAGCGATATTCACACCTCTGTGACGTTTCGCCTTCAATCTGAACGTCCTACATGCGTCAATGTGGGATCAATGTGAACATACGTTATTTGTGCAACCAGCTCAAAAGTAAGAAAGAAGTTCACCGTATCATCTTTGTTGCTCTGACTGGTTGCAGGATTATTCAGAAGCTTTCTCCTCTGCACCCTGTTGAAATAAAATAACCCAGATAATGCACATCTACTAATTAGTCTGGTGATGCCAGGTTACATTTTGCATAATAAATGACTTAAATTAACAGGTTATCAAAACTAGTCTGTGTCGATTAACTAAACAAGTAATTTGCTAATAAGATCAGATGACTGAAACTGAAAAATGTGGCTGAGTTCATGTTTGTCATTATCCCGAGTTTCAGACTGTGAGTAACTTCTGCTCCTGATGCTTTTCCACTGTGACAGGAATAAATTCCGGGGGAAATACTTCATCAGATTTTTAATTTCGATGAATAATTTTTGCGTGCCACAGGGATGGTTACATTTGAATACACTGAATATCCAAACAAAGTTTCAGCTGTTGGCACATGGAGCACCTGTCTGTCTTCACACACTGACCCCCCGCGCCCTGCGACGCCCTCACACACACACACACACACACACACACACACACACACGTGGCGGTGGACGGTGAACGACTTGTTGCAGATATTGGCGCCTTAATGACAGACAGCGTCAGATAGTGAACGATTTGAGGAAACTGGTGAACTGTGCGTCTCTGTGGAGGGAAGGAGAGGCTGTTCATTATTGGATTTGTTGAAATGTGTGTGTGAGGAGCCATTTTAATTATGTGCTGCTGTGGTTTGGGGTCTTCCCCTCTCTCTCTCTCTCTCCTCCTCCCTCTCTCTCTCTGCTCTACTTGGTCCGGATGACGTCCCTCCTCCTCGTTATCCCCCCTCTCGGCCGTGACAACTCTCCCGGCCGTTAATCGCGGTGGAGACGGACAGAGAGGGATCAAACGAAGGAGGGAGAGCAACTCAAATTGGCTCCACATTGGCCATGTGATCTTTACACCACTCTCTCTCTGTGTCTCTTACCTTCCCTTTCTTTCCTTTTCTTCCTCCCTCTTCTCAATATCCCCCCTTTTCACTTTCATGTTTCTCCCTTTTTTATCTCCCCTGTCTCAGTTTGACTCCTCCTTTCATCGTTCCTCTCTCCTGACTCTCTTTCTGTGTTCACATCTCTCTGTTATTTGCTGCTTTCAGTCTTCTTTATCTCTTTCTCTCCTCTCAAATTTAGCTGAGTTCCCTTTACTCCCCATCCCTCCTCTCCTCTCCCTCCATTCACTCTCTATGACCCCCTCTCTCCGTCTCTCTCTCTCTCTCTCTCTCTCCTCTCATCTCTCCCTCGCCCGCCCCTTCCCTTTGTTGCTGCAGTATGAGCTCACCAGTATTGAGCTGCACCAGACAGACTTACTGTAGGTTGGTCCCTGTAGTCCTACCTGCCCGTTCTCTGCTAACTTTGGTTTCAGAGCTCCAGTCATTAATTCACCACTACAATAACTTTTCTTTTGTAGGATTTTGTCGGTTGGGGACGTTACCTGACAGCAGCATCATGTCCCTGTCTCTGACTGACATGTGCCTGTCTTGTAAATGCTTCTGGCAGCTGCATAAGTGCCGATAACTGCAGAACCAGAAATCTACAGCATTAAGTTGTCATTTGACCTGGTTTACTGTCACTTTTTTCTCCAAAAAAAATCTTCCCTAAATAACAAACTTGCATTCTCAATTCTCAATTCTCAATCCTTTTCCCCCAGATTACAGTTTTAAACACTTGGTTAACTTTGCTTATTGAAACAGAAACACTTGGTTAGCTTGAGGAAAGATTATTATGTTTTTAATGTAAGTTACGTACATGATTTAAGTTACGAGCGTGTTATTGTTAGTGTCCAATGTGGCCAGTGGTGGAATGTAACTGAGTACATTTACTCTTAATTTTGAGGTACGTTTACTGAGTGTTTTTCCTTCTACTTCACTACATTTTGAGGCAAATATTGTACTTTTTACTCCATTACATTTAGCTGACAGCTTTAGTTACTTTTCAGGTCGAGATTTAACATGAAAAACATTGATTATAAAAATGTATCCTAATATTAGTACTTAAAGTAATTAAAATGAGCTCTATCTCTACAAAATAAAATGTTGTTTACATGATTGCATCAATAAAAATAACCCAATATTATATTTGTAATATATAAAAGAATCTGAGTTGGTCCATTCTGCATAACAAGTACTTTTACTTTTGATACTTTAAGTACATTTTGATACTTTTGTACTTTTCTTTCAGTACGTTTTGAATGCAGGACTTTTACTTGTAGTGGAGTCATTTCACAGTGTGGTATTCGTACTTTTACTGCAGTAAAGGATCTGGATACCTTTTCCGCCACTGTTACTGTTTTGTGCTGTAAATTGAGCCGTCTTACCTGAGACGTTGGAGCCAGAGACTGTAAAGTGAAGGCACAGCTTTTAGGTAACAGACCTAAATACCAATGGTGTCATTACTCTGCAGCGTTTACGTTGTGCAGTCAACATTTATTTCTTAATTAAAAATGTAATCCAGGAGACAGGGCTGCTACGGGCAACAGCTCCTTCCTCTTACTTCGCTGCCTTGTAGATTTCTGTTTTCTGGTGGTAAAATTCTCATCAATGGTGAAGTTGTTTTTCTTAAAAAGTTGTCTAGCCAGCTACCCTCACATCCCCTGCAAATAAAACGAATCTGTCTATTTCTAATCCCTTAAACAACCAAAGCAATTAGCTGAGTGGTTAGTTAACCGTTCATTCAGCTTTTACAACTTTAATCTTCCGGCTGTGAGGTTAAACATTCGGCTGCTCCCTCGGAAACGGACTGAAAATCAACTTTTCTCACCTAAAAATATCGAGTCAGTCGATTTTCCCAAATCACTGGATCAACACTGTTTCTTAAAATTAAGATTAAAACTGTGTTTTTTTTTTCTTTACCTTGGCAGTTATTCTGCATGTGATGCTGTGCTGGCTGGTGTTAGTTACTGTGCTATTTATTTATTTATTGATGGTTTAAATGACCAGAGAAGCAGCAGGTGCCGACCCTCTGACCACTGTGTCCCATCGTTAACTTGTTGGCCCGTGTTTCCCAGTTTTGACTTACTTGTGGCGAGTGCAGAGTTGATGGATGACACCACGTTTCCAAATGAGTAATTAAACGGGTAGCTAGCTCTGAGTTTGATAACTCATTATTAAGTACTTAAATTAATTAGCATATCACTGACTTTGACACGTACTTAATAATGTGTTGAAACATTTGTTAAATTTTAATCACTAGTTAATTAAGCATTCATTAGTGAACAGTAATGTAAAGTGTTACCCGGCGAGGACATAATCAGACAAAGTGGACCTTATTAGCAGAGGATGGCACGGGTGGATTTTTAGTTAAAGGCTTTGAGGGTGAAGGTCCAACGTTTGTGTGGACACTTTGTCTCTCTGCTGTGAAACCATCCAAAAGAATAATCAGACACAGAGTCCATCTGTGCAGGATAAACCACTGTCTCTGCCGTGATGTAAGAGAGAAAGTACTCAGCGTTGTTGCCTTAAGCAGAACAGCACAGACAAGATGTGGTGATTATTTTAAGTATGCAGAATTATCATACAGCAGTTGATTTCGAGCAGCTGAAGTGAGACTGATTTCATAATTTCGAGTGCTGCTGTGGTTGGATCAGACCGCTGGCATGGCCGGTCTGTGCTGAAGATTAAATATAACCCCTCCAGCTGGGTTCGTGTCTGAAGTGGAGAGAGAGGAGACACACTGTGCAGCCAGTTATTGGTCACCTCACCGGCTTAGTGATGGAAACATTAAACCATACACGTGTCCTTATGTATCAGTTGGTCCAGCAGCCTGAGGTCACTAAGTTTAGTCGTTTTAAGATAAGATAAGATAACATTTATTGTCAATGTGCAAACACATATACAACGAATCTATGAGAATGAACAAATAAAACACTTTGGAAGAAAACAAGTCGAGCTGATGTCATACTAATAAATATGAATGATAAGGCAGTACGTATATTACACATATTATTCGAAGATATTGCATTTTAGGGTTTTGTTATTGCACATGTTCTGTGAGTATAAAAGCAGAAGATAAATGAGTGAGTCATGTGAGTGTGGAGTGTCCTGAAGAAGCTGTTTTTCAGTGTGTTTATTTGCTTTTTATGCTCCTGGACCTCATTCCAGAGGGCAGCAGGCTGAGTGTTGTTTTAAAGGTGCAGTGTGCAGGATTTTACCATGTGGGAACCTCCAAGTGCCTTAAACCTGCATTCTGTCAAACGGCCAGCAGGGGGCGACTGCACTGGTTGCAAAAGAAGCCAGATTGTATAATAGTAGTTAACATTTTCCTAATGAGTTTATGGTCTCAATTATTAGTTTCAAGGCTCTTTCAATACAGCACGAATGCACGAAAATTGGATGAAAAAACTTTGGCAGAAATTCAGCAGCTATTTGTATTTTGTCTCCACTTTACTCTCAGTTTTCTGTAAAAGGGAGCACGGTCTGAGCTGTCCTTGCCTCAAGAGGATTTGCAAACTGGTGAACTGAGTCTTCCAGCATCGAGGGACGGAGCAAACTTTGGATTTGCAGGGACATAAAAGCTGTGTGGAAACCACTTAAAACATATCTGCTCCTTTTAAAGAAATGTTTGTGTTTTTTTCTAAATGAAAATAAGCCTCATTAGTCCTCTAAGCTTTGATAGGAGAGTCGATGCTGAGTGACAGCAGGTGGTCATGTTATAAAAACAGGAAGGCAGACTTTAATTAGAGCATAATGCATAAAACAAGCTCGAGTCGAGTCAGTCTATCAGCGTTAAGTCGGGTTAAACACCTCCGAGGTCGTGACGAGTCTGTCAGCAGGACGGAGCTGCAGCCGACTTCTTCCACAGGATGCTCCGACTGCTGTCACTGCTGTCAATCATCGGCCTGCTCTGCTCTGGCCCTGTGGCAGCCTGTTAACGGATATCACAGACTCACCGTGCATCAACATTACACACAATAACAAACCTCCCTCTCTCTCTCTCTCCCTCTTTTGTCTCTCTGTCTGTCTCAGCGCGCTCGCCGGTGTTCGGTGCCATGTTTGAGCACGAGATGGAAGAGAGTAAGAAGGTGAGTGGAACACTTGACTTTCTTGTTCCTGCTCCCTCAGCGGCGAGCCGAATGTCTACATTTTAATCTTTCTCTCTGTTGCGTCAGGAAGTGTTCACCTCTAAAAATTATCCGAGCGTGTCTGCACATGTTCCTTCATGTCCTGTTGACTGTAACTCTGTTATCTGGACTCTTTAAAGCCACGATGTGCAGATTTGTTTCTGGATCATAGCAGCTTTGAAGTGATTCTGAAGGAAGAAGCTGTTGATTGTCGACAAAATGAGACAGAACCGTAATTTAGTGCAATTTGTTTTGCTTTGAGCACAATCATTTCACTATTTTCAGGATGTAATTGTGGCTGCAGGGTGCTGGTGGTCTGCCAAGGTGCCTTCTGGGGGGCTAAACATCTTAATTTTCAGGGCTGCACAATACTGCGTATCTGAGGCTGATACCAGTGAAACAATCTGAACAAATCCAATATAAACAAAAATCAAAACATAACCTAAATAGCTCCGATAAGAACTCAAACCCATTTAGTTAATTTCTGCATATCAGCGTCTGTGCTTATCATATAAAAACACTCTAATTGGTAAAATACAGGCCTGTTATCAACATCTGGCTGCAGCTGTGCCACTCACGCTGAATTTTCTTCCGTCCTCAGCAAAACTTCAAACCAAACTGGGAGCATTTAGAAGCATTTTCTCCTGTTTAGAGTGACCGCCAACCGCTCAGACGGGCACATAGGAGCCAGATTAACACGGCACAGATTAACCAGGTGGAATGATGAGAAACTGGACATGCAGCAGAGTCAGATTCCAGTTATTGTTTGCTGGGTTCAGACGGAGAGTTGACCAACAAGACGATGGAGGATTTCATGTCAAAACGAAAAGCAAAAGCGCCTATTTCACAAACTTTCTGATTTAAATCCAATAAACAATGTTTATAAAATGTCCAGTGTGATCGGTAACAGTTGTCACAAGTTTATTAACCAGTTAAAAAATATCCTCACCATGACATCCTTTATAAGTATCACTTAAATGTGGTTATTTACAAGATTTGTCCACAGTATGTAATGAACAGAATATGTTACAGTTTAAAAAATAAACGTATCAGCGCTCTCTGGTGGACAAACGTTGTACTGACAACACTATTTTTCCCGTTTAATGCATCATACTTTAGCTTAAAAATAACTGTGCTGCAATGTTTTGTTAAGGCCCGCTCACCAGAATTTAACAACATAAATCTGCAAATATCTTTTGCATGTGTTGTCCTTTGAGAAACGAAGGATCCAAAATGGGGGAAGCTGCCGTAGCTCATTAGCTGTGTTGTGAGTTGCACTACACCCGCGTGCTGCTTAGCTTCTCCACACTGGGGCCGTACAGACCGCCATCTACTGCCGGAAATCCACTGAGTCTGAATAAGTACCTCATAAAACCCCTCTTTAAGAAATCTGCACTGTCTCTTTAAGACGTTTACCTAAACTGAAGCTACCTGAAATGTGCTAATGTTTAGTTCCCTTTGGTGCAACTGATTTTATCGACATGTTAAATACAAGTTTTATTTATTTTCTATTTTTAATATTTGTGTTTTAGTTGTGTACATGTTTCAACACGGCATGCAGTGTGTGCATCTTTGCATTTTTAATGCGTCCTCTGTGATATTTGTATGTGTATGTGTGTGCATGTTTCCATGTCCGTCTGTGTGTGAGTGTGTGTGTGTGTGTGTGTGCTGCGGTGGTACAGTTGGTTGTGTTCGTCTGGTAGGAGGTGGTGAGATTGAACCTTGGTGATTTAGCCGTCATGTCAGCGGAATATTGATGCCTGCACGGCTCGAATGGGGAAATTATAAAGCACAGAGCCAGGAAATGCATCTTAATTGCTGTTTAAGTGGGCGTCTTCATCAGAAAGAGGGAGAGATGGTGGGCCACGTCCCCATACGATTCAGAGGAAACAGATAGATGTGTTAACACTCCTCTGCAGCACTCTATATAGAGGAGACAAATGAGCTCATAAAGAAACACTCTAATAGAGGACTGCTGTGTGAATAGAGGGGAGCTTCAGACACTGTAACTACAGGACTGGCGTCTATTTATGAGGCAGTGTTTAAGCTCGCCTTCGCAGAACTGTTTGTTTCCCTCGTGTGACTTCCAATGTGGCGCTTTATTATTTCATTAACACACTTTGCTGTCAAAAATCAGCAGAATGAAAATAGTAAGAAACGGAGAGAAAGCACAGGCTGCGACGTGAGATTTTTAAGCTAATTTAGAAACAATTTGTTCATGCAGATTTGATGTGCATTGCACAGCGAGTCGAGGATTCGTGTTATTTGCTTTAGCTGCATGTCTGCGTTTATGTATTCATGTGTTTTATCTGTAAAAGGCCACCGTAGCACGCGGCGTGCTGTAAACTCAACCCGGCAGCTTTCAGACTCTCCTCCATTATTCCTCGCTGTGTTTATGTTGCTGTTGAGTGGTCAGAGTTGACACAAACGCACTAAGCTGTTGGTACACCCAGCCTGACCCTGCTAAAGCGCCGCCGGTCACTGTGGTGACGATAAAGCACTGTTATAATTGGTTTACTGCTTTGTTCTGCCTCTCAGTGTGGAGGAGAAAGGTTCAGGTTACCGTCACTGTGCCAGCGTGTGATAAAACCTACTTTTCCTGGCTGCAGGCTCTGTCAAGGAATGAATGTTCAGGATTAATTTTCAGGAATCAGCCGAAAAGAATTAAATAAAAGTACTAGAATGTAGTTTGGCTGAAACGTGTTCTGACTGTTCAGAAGGTTCTTCAAGTTTTTTTCTTATTATTCGCCACTTGGAAGTTGTTTAGCATCACTGCGTGGCTGACTGTCCCTGTGTGTGTGCTAAACAAGGTGAGCCAGTTTAATTCAGGTGGTTTTTGGGATATTCACATGAAATAAAAAACCCTCTGCTACTGCGCATCGGTTTTGAAGGATTGTCAAAGCATCTGTCTTTTTCTTCTCTCGCCTTTTATTCCGTTAAACCCGGTGTGTATTCTCCTCTCCGGTCCTCTCCTCCCGTTCAGAATCGTGTGGAGATAAATGACGTGGAGCCAGATGTCTTCAAAGAGATGATGTGCTTCATCTACACAGGCAAGGCCCCCAACCTGGACAAGATGGCTGATGACCTGCTGGCTGCAGCTGACAAGGTACCGAGAGAGAGAGAGAGTGTGTGTGTGTGTGTGTGTGTGTGTGGATGCACCTGTTACTACCTACATTTATACACAAGCCAGTTTGCATAATAATGTCCCCAGAAATAACAAGCAAATGCTACCTGGAACACACACTTTGAAATACACCTTTATCAGTAAATAGATTTACAGTTGCACATTTACAATGAATCCTTTTCATCATTGTTTGTTGCCGTGCCGACCCTGGACAAGGTTTCCCGTCCATTCATCCCACATTTACTCGTCCACTCAGTTTCTGAGAGCTTTTCATTTCATTTTCGTTTCATTATTATTATATGTGAAAAGCAGGTTCCTGTTCTGCAGCTCATAACACACAGAATCACATTAATAATAACAACAATCAACAGAAACAAAGACAAACAACAACATGTCTTGTATTTGCTTTATTAAAAAATAGAAATCAAAATTTAAAAAGCTTTGTCAGTTTGATCATTAACCTGTTAAACCCAACTTGCCAGCGTCAGTTTCAGGTTCGAGCTTTACTCACAGAAAGACAGAAAACATGTTGGAATGGAGCCGCAAACCTTATTTTGAGCGTTGCAATGAAGATAAAACAGCCTACTAAGTCTAAATTAGCCTACAGACTGTACTAATAGGTCATAATGAGCATTTATTAAGTGGAATCTGAAGCTAGCTTGGTTATGAAAAGTCAAAACTAGACTTGAAGTTGGTAAAATTTAAAGTTTAAGGCGCCAAGTCGTTGACTTTCATAAGCTATGATTCACATTTTATCTGCTAAAAATGTAAAAACATATTTTATGATATAATAATAATGTATATAAGGGACACAGTTTTACAACTGAAGAGTACAAATTGCTTTGGGCTGACACCAATGATAAGTTAAATTGTTAAAATGTAAAGAAATAACTGTTTCATTTTGAGCCAGTGCAGATGTGACTCCGGAGCCTCAGGTTGCTGAGGGGAAGTGTTAGTATAAGACCAAGTACTCCTGTTAGGCCACAATGCATGCATGAGGTTTCATCTGAAAAGTAAAATGTTGGAGTTTCTGCAGTTGTGCTTGTTTAGCATGTGGCTAAAACAAAAACAAAACTACATCAATTAAAAAAACGAAAGATTGTTGGTTGAAACCAGCCCTTACCTGTCTGCAGACTGGTGGGTTTTAAGAGGTTAAATATATTGTATTTGTACAGTTTTCCGTTAAATATTTTTTTAAAAAAGGACTAGCTTATTCTTGCATACTGTTATATTTGTGTTTTAGACGACCCCCCCATCCTACTGTTCCTTAAAATGACCCTAAAATGTGCTGATCTCCTGCAGCTGTGGATTTGAATGACTATCACTTATGCAATCGACGTTCTTTTTATGCTATGCCCTTTTGATGTGCCATTATGCAATTTTTTCCCTGACAAGCCATAATTATCTCCTCTGACTTCACACTGATCCTCCCATTACATTGTCTGAAACGGCATCAGTTAAAGAGCGTTTAAGAAGTGTTTTGGAGCCCTCGTGTCCCACCACTTTACAGCACAGAGCGACGCCCCTGTGTGAGCACGTGTCTTAAACACTGCAGCACAAGTCTTATTTAGTGGAAATTCATTTAAATTAACTCCTTTACATCATTAGTGTTCATAAATACGCTGCTAAATTGAAAATTCCCCCGTAGTCTCTGCTGAAGTGTGTATAAATATGAGAGACGGTTATTGTTCCTTGCAATTTTGTAATAAAACTCAGTGGAAATTATTCTTTACCTCTCAAGTAATCCCCTCTCCCACCATCTCTCCCCCTCAGTTTGCATTAAATGTCACTTTCCCTTCTCTTCGCCATATTTTTTTCTTATTCAATCTCCGTCTCGTTGCCGCCGCAGTGGAGTAATTCTGCATTTCCGTATCATTACACAGTGCAACAACAGTTGTTTGTGGCAGCGCTGTTTAAGTAATTTAGTTTACCTGCTGTTTGTGGCTCTGGCTGTCATTGGCAGTACGCTCTGGAGAGGCTGAAGGTGATGTGCGAGGACGCTCTGTGCACCAGTCTGAGCGCCGAGAACGCCGCGGAGATCCTCATCCTCGCCGACCTGCACAGCGCCGGCCAGCTCAAGACGCAGGCTGTGGACTTCATCAACTAGTGAGTTACACCATCATTCATCTCCACACTTGTGCAAACACTTTTTGCCCCTTTTCACACACACACGCGCGTACACTTAGCTTTTCGTCGAAGGAAGTCATTAATTTTCAGTGGGAGCAATTTTTGTCTCCAGAGGAAATTTAATTTAATCCCCAGATCAGACCATTTTGCTGCCGTATCATATTGGGCCATTTAGCAATAAAGCTCAGCTGCTGATGTTAATCATGTTGCAGGCAGCCTGTTTAGGTAAGATGGGGCCTATTAGCATCAATGACTGCTATTTATGTCCACTGCGAGGTGATTGATCTCGTATTTGAATGCCCAGTTGAAACAAAAAGCTTTCTCTCAGTCACTACCTAAATTCATCACCTTCCCTCTGTTTCCTGAATCCTCTATCTCCGAGCCAGACACATTTCCCATCCCTTTGTTCATTCTTCTGTCCTCTCTTTGCAGCTTTACTCCATCTCCTGGCCTTGTTCCCGCCTGGGCTCCGTCTCCCTCCCTTCTCCCTGTCTCTCCCATCTCCCTGTCCTCCCCTCTCTCCTGCTGTTCTGTGCTTAAGAGCTCATGTATGCCGAAAGGTGTTCAGTAATGCAGATTTCTGCCCCTAATCCCGGTCATTAATTGTGGTTATGGGCGTTATGACAGTTTAATTTGCCACAGCGTTGTTGTGGTGGTGGGAAAATTGGCCACAGGGGACTCCTGGCCAGCAAAGCGTTATCCACCCTCCTCCTGCGGACACAATGGACAGCAACAAAATAAAAATCAATTTAGAGGACGAATATAGAAAACAGACGACACGGAGGAACCAATAATCCTCCCCCCCAGTTGCACCTCAACCTCTTGCCAGACCAGTTTTTACAAGCCGCTTACAGTCATTTAGTGGAAACAATAGGAGTCTCCTTTATCCTACCTCTGTCTCATTTATTCATCCTCCCCGGGGTGGGAGTGCAGAGTAAAGCCACACAGACACTCTTTATCCACTTTGTTTATAGAAAAGAATTTATCCACTGTTTTTTCAGCCCAACGTGAATCTCCAGGCCGCAGTAAATTCACAGTAAGTGGTGCAAACGCGACCAGAGTAATGTGAAGGTTTTTAAAGGCAGAAAAAGAGTGCTTTCTGAGAGTAGCTTTTTGTTGATAATAGTGGTGGTTTGCTTTATGATTACCACTGACTGGAGGTCAGGACAGGAGTTTGGCCTCTTTTTAATTTACCTTCACATCACTGCTGCTCCCCCCTCCTCCCCCCGCTGTCCCTCTGCAGACTTTCATTACTCTCCCTCACCTCCGCGCTTTATTTATTTCTTTATTTATTTTTTGTCGCCGCCGCTGTCTTCCTCTCTCCTCCCTCGCTCCGTCCCTCCTTCTTCCTCTCCTGCTGTGACTGCTCTCTTCGTGCCCTTCGCTGCCCTGTTGCCTCAGCAGCAGGGGTTCACCTCCTCCACAGAGGACGGGGTCAGAGGTCGGCTGGAGGTCTGGAGCTGCTGCGTGGACAGCATATGACCGCACACACACATATAAACACACCAAGTGCCGAGAGTAGCCAAGCCAGGACACACACACACACACGCTGTTTATTTACACGCAACAAAACAGGAAAAATGTCATTAAAGGCCACACAGCGGTGTGCGTGATAGTGCAGCTCAGCACCCTGAGGGTGTCAGGAGGTTGAAGATCGCCACAGGCTCCGCTGGTGGAAACACATCTGTGGGCGACGATGACCTCGAGTAAAAATCATCAACAATTCATTACAGCATTTATCCACAGTCGTTTTCTGGCTTCCTTTAGTGAGTTATTGGTGAAACTCTAAATTCATACAACTACAGGCAATCTAAAGAGATCAAAATGTCTTGAAAAGTAGGAATCAGTGTGTAATCAAACCTCATATACATGTGAACACGTGCTGGGCTGTTTTTTCCTTTTGAATGCCATTTTGTTTACATAATGCATGATTAGTTTTTTCCAGAAATATCATGATTTTGAAGCATTGAATCAAACACTGCAGCTCCATGATACAGCAGCAGAAAATTAAGTGGAAGCCAGAAAAAAGATGTATTTGCCCCAAACGTAAAACAGAGACATGGCTCAATCTGGTGGAAAATACTAACAACTACAATGCTTTAGATTAAAAGTCTGATATAACAGAATGTATGATTTTAAGCTGTAATGGCTGCATGATTAATGAGGACAGTTTGTCCTTAAAGGTCTGATTGTCTGTAGTTACTATTTCTCTTCAACAATCTTCAACAGTCGGAGTCTCTCAAGTGTCACAAAATAACTCTGAAGGTCTGTGAAGTAGAAACAATATAGAAGATATAAATAAAAATCAGCTACCCAAAATTATGTTTACTTTTTCTCACTTTTCTCACTTTTTTTCTCTCATGGTGTGAAATTCTGCAGAGCTTTACCTCCCCTGGACTCCAGAAACAATTGAAATGAAACAATGTGTGAAGGGAACATCATTTTCTAAAATATATAACGTGTGAAGAGGGGTTGTAAGTAGGTTTTGGTTAGAGAGGGTCACTAAGTTTGCAGGCAGCGATGTGAAGAATATGATCTGATAAAATATGATGTGACTCAGCAGACTTTATCATCACATGCCTGCATATTTATGACTGCTGCCTTTTATTTATTTGTGTGATGTTATTTCTCTCAAAGTGACCTCTGGGGTTAAATATTTAAAAATATAAAGTAAATAACAGCTCAGCCAGCTGGTATGACAAATCCTTAATGTCCCCGAGCTGCACTCCACACAGATGGAGACGTTGGATCCCGAGGGCTTCACAAACTTGTTTATTTGTGTGAAACTTGTCCATTTAGTTTCTTCGCTTAAACACTTTCCTTCTACTTTGTGCCTCCTCTCTTTGCTCTCTTTTTCTCTCAGTCACGCAGCTGATGTGATGGAGACGTCGAGCTGGAAGTCCATGGTGTTCTCTCACCCACACCTGGTGGCGGAGGCTTATCACTCGCTGGCCTCGGCTCAGTGCCCCTTCCTGGGTCCCCCAAGGAAGCGGCTCAAACAGTCCTAGCGGTCCGGAGAGCCCTCCTGCTGCTCCTCCCTCCTCCAGGACTCGGCTACGTGTAGCTGTGAGGAGCTAATCATTCAGGACTGAAGCCACGGAGGAGGTACTACACATCTCTGTTGGTGGTGGGGGTGAATTTATCACATCTAAACCTGGATATTTATGGATTGCAAGCTGAAAGCCTGGCACATACCATATATCCTTTGTCTACCATATTGGAAAGCTCGAACTATAATCTGCGAGTCGGTCACGTCAGGAACTGATCTTCCGGCTCGAGAGGAAAAGTCAATTCTGAGCCTGTAAATACAATATTGTGCTTTATTGTCTTGTACAGTGTCTCAAGTGATAAAGCCCAAACTGTGCTTATAAAGTGAAGAGGATCAAACAACCATAGAGTGAAAGCTCCCATTGTTTGACTGAATCTGAACACGTTTTAATGTTCACGTCTCAGCCTGTGCCTTCAGCCGGGCAGACACTGTGTGTGCACCTTCAGGACAGGATCTCATGCAGGCTGAGGGGGTCGTTGCTTCGATTTCTGGCATTTCACAAATTTAGTTCGACTGTCTTGCAGTTTGAGCGGTCTGATTTCCCACATGGCTGCTGTCAAAGTATCTGTTATGAACTGAACTGAGCTTGTTTTTTGATTATCATCAGAGAAGTGACATGTTGTGGCCAAAGCTGTAGTTCAGACTGAGACTGAGCTGTGATATGAGACACAAACATATTGTCTGCATCGTCTTGTAACCTTCTCATTACACGTCCGTTCCTGTCGATTTGAGGACGCAGCTTCAATATATTTTACAGGAACTGCCACCGGATAAAATCAGCTTCTGTTCTTGCTTTGAGCAGTCAGTGAGTTTAAGGGATGGTTCAGGTTTTTTGAAGTTTACGAGGTGCTTATGCACAGTCAGTGTACAACACACCCTCCGTTTGGAGATGCAGGCAGGAGAACAATGAACAATGTACTGCAGCTAAATATATTTATCCACCTAAAAAAAGTCAATATCACTTTAAGTGTATGCTACATTGTTTGTTGCTATGTTTTCACCGCTTTACTTTGCTCTCAGACAGCCTTTTTTGTTTACGTTGTGGGAACTGAAGCTGTTCATAATCTCTTCAAAGCCACCAGACTCCTTTGACAAAAGCAGCAATTTTACCTCGCAGAACACGAGTTTCTGTTGCTGCCTTGATCATTCAGTTTGTTTGTGTTATTGTGTGACTTTGGTGAATCTGAAAGTAACCCTTTTAAACACCAAAGTCACACAATAGCACAAACAAACTAAACCATCAAGGCAGCAATAAACAGAGTTTCCAACTCTTCTTCAATTAATGAAAGTACAACGATTTGCAGATCCTTTTTCACTTATAACAATAAATTGAAGACAGCACAAAGACAAGATATCAGTGTTCAAACTTTTGGTTTTGTAACATATAGACACTTCTGAATTTGATGCATTATGTTTTTAATACGTTTTAAACTGCGTACCAGCTTCTCTGAACCAAGGATAATCATTCTGAATATTGTTGTCATGGCGAGCTGTGGACTGTGACTACTCTGAGCATGATGCATAGGAATTAATTACAGTATGTATTTTTTCCCCTGCTGGTATGAATAAATCACTAAATTTGTCAGGAGTTGCTTTTTAGAAAGAAAATCGCCAAGATGGCGTCAAGAAGTATCTAAATGTTGACGGAGTCTGGTGGCTTGAGAGAACTCATCAGAACAGGATAATACTTCCGAAGTATCCCTTTAACACAATGTAGAAGAAGAATAAAAATGCACAGTGTCTGCCCAGCTTTAAAAAATATATCAATGAAAAATAAAAAAAACTTTTTTACTCGCCTTTTCTACCACAGAACATTCCCTTTGACTGAACCTATGAAATACAGATGTTTTAAATGTTGCCCAGCGAGTCTCTTTCATCCTTGATATCTTCATTATTATCTTCATTATTTCTCATTATGCAGTTGGAACACATCTCCCGGTTACTGACTCATTAATGCACAGCCTCTTTCAACTCGCTGCCTGATCAGTGTGTGTGACTAACACATTGCGGGTTCAAGCTTAATCCTGTCGTGATCAAAGTTCAGTCCCCAGTGCACGTCCCGCTCACCTCGCCTGATCACAAGAGCTCATATCCAGCTGTTTGGTGTGTGGACTCGGTCCCGCTCGTGGTCACAGGCCTGTTTGACTTGGTCTCCGTGGCCTTGCTTAGATCGCGGTTAGGTTGTAATCACTTCAGAGGGGCTGGACCTTTCTCTTGGACTGTTTCTTAACGGGGATTTCTCTGTGTTGACCAAAGTCAATGCCCAGCGGGCTTTAAGGAAGCTCATCTCTGAGCCCTGCAAATCGCTCCTCATCAAACAGCCTGCCCTGGCCGGCGATCTTTGGGGATCCTCATCAAACGGAGGGAAGGCCATTATTTGTGATACACAGTCGACTGTAGCTCCATGACAGACCACATATTAGCAGATTCAATTGCATCATTTATATTTGCTGGGCGGCATCACACTTTGAAGATATGGTGATAGAGTCGTGCTTGACAGCTCAATGCGAAGCCAATCGTTTTCGAAAGAAATAATATATATATTGGGGGCATTTTATGACTTTATTAGAGAATCAACAGAAGTGAGATGACAGGAAATGAGGAGGGAGAGAGATGACACACGGCAGAGGTTCAGCCAGACCTGAAGCTGTGATATGATGTATGCTGCAATTAATTCACTGAGGAATGTTATATACTGCTCACCATTATAGAAAAATAATGTAATAACTATAGATAAATAGCTTTAGTTTCAGTCAGCGCAGCCTCAGACATTAGCAGACTTCTTTATTGCAAATGTAATCAGACGGATTGAACCAATTCTAAGACATAAAGCTGGAAGGTATATAAAAATCTTGACAGGAGACTTTGATATGACCGCTGTGGTCATCAGAATATTGTAGCGTGGGTTACATTTGTGTTTTCCTCATCTTTAATGTGTCAGTTTCACTTCACAGTTAAGTAAGTTGACAAGCATTTGAGCATATTTGTGTATTTTATTAGTTTACATGTATTTATACCAGGAAACCTGAACGAAAATACATTAATCTCAAGAGAAAAGATGCTTTGTTCCAGATTTAGCTGCTCACTACTCTAGTTTCCATCTGTAGTAAAACAATAACACACAGACCCACAAGCTGCTGGAGTTCACACATCACAATACCAGAGAAAACGACCTGTGAGTGAATATCAACTTAAAGAACGTATATTGCACAGTAAGGCATTTATAGGGCTCTGTAATCAAGCTCAGTTGCACAAATTTGCACTATTTTGTTCATCTACATTATGTGCTGTGTTTGTGTGTGTTTTAATGAACTGCCAGATGGACTGAAAACAATTATCCATCTTGATGGATAATAAAGCTCTCCCTAAAATATTGTCACATTATAATGTTGGCCGATACGCTAGAAATAACACATACTGTATTTTAATAAGGATATTCAGGATATTGATATGTGTAACTGATATACACTCCGCGGCCACTTTATTAGGTACACCTGTACAATCTTATCCAATCCACTGCTCTGCCATAAAATCTACTTTTATGAGCCCTATAATGTTCACTGTCATTTGCAACCTTCCAGTCAAAGTCAGATTTTGGAATTTCCCAGATGAAGTTTACAACTTCTGACCAGCAAGCGTTTCATGCATTTCACATAAACAAAAAAACACATCTGACCGTGACAAACAGATGTTTCTTATTGCAAGTGAACAGACGATTAATCTCTCAGTGGTGCAGCCTTCTTGTGTCGGCTATAAATGAAACATGAGAGGAAAGAAAAAGGTGACGGATGCCATTATACATTTTATTTTATGGTGACATATTTTGACATCCATTTATATGTAACACAGGTTTTACTAAACAATAGTATGTGTTATTAAATACAGACAAATATTCTTTATGTTGCCTTGATTAATTAACTTTAACTTAACCTTTCTAGCAGGAGGTGAAAATTATTTTGACTCCCTCGTGTTTTCCAAGTCCCTCGCAATGCACCATAAATTCATATATTGTCCGTCACTGTGCTTGCTTAGCCAAGGTAGATTGGTAATGAACAGCCCAGACATTACGACTGAATGAACTGACAAATGGACTCCGTCAACTGTGGACCTTTCTTTTCCAGTAGTAGCAAAATCACACATCGAGCGAAATTATTCAAATGAAGGGGGGATGTTGGGTATTGACATATTTGCTACAAGTGAATTTACATTCATTTGTACAGTGAACCACATGTGACAAGACAAAGGAAAATTTGAGCACATGGCATGGTGAAAGCCTGCCAACGCCCTATCATAAATTCCATCGACTCAATTTGCCCAGAATACAGGCTTCATATAGACAGGTATAAAGGATATAGTAAAGTAGCCACAGCAATGTGACTGAAACCTTAAATAAGCCTTGCAGTATTTTTGAGAATTTCTCTGGAAAGGTCAAGGTGTGTGTGTAGCTGCACTAAAAGAGTGTGTGAACATGGCAGACATATGGCGCTCTCTGAGTGGGCATGCGTGTCAGCACAATGAGCTTTTTTGGGAATGTCCCTGAGACGGGAAGAGGCTTTGTTCACTGGAGTCGGGCCTGCCAGTGTGACCTTCCTCATATGAGCTGGAATTTGAGGCATCAGGGTGTGATTTTTTTCCTGGCTTTGATAGTCAGCTTGTGTAGCAGCTTGCAGTCAACCTTCTGTGTCTTTGTAAAGATGTGTGTTCGTGCGTGTTTGTGTTTGTGTGTGTCTCCACTGGCCTTAGATGAGAGCGTCAGGGGGAGATAGATGGAGCGATGCATGTGGAGAGGCGTACTCAGTTGTTATGCATGCTGTATGAGTCTGTCACTCCCTCCCCTCCTCCTCGCTCTTCCTCTCATGCCTCCGCCTCGCCTCCCCATCATTCACTCCTCCTTTTATGGGAGGAAGGAGAGTGAGGCGTGGCGGGTCAATGCTGTGAAAGCCTGTGACAAGCTCTGCGTCTGTGTCAGCCCGCCATCACTAAAGAGGAGGAAGAGTCGGGATGAGATTGATGCCTGCTGCTGTGTACTGCCCGGCAGGAGGAGGAGGGGGGAGGAGGGAGGAGGAGGAGGAGGAGGGGGGTCAGACTTTCCCAGGGTTTAGGTTCAGGGGCTTGAATTTTAAACCTCAACCATTTGTATGTCAACGTCACCCACTTGTCACCAGCTCAAGCATCTCTATGAATACAAATACGGGGGTAATTTAACTTTTAACTTTCAAGATGAAGGCGAGGCGACCTCACCTGTGTTTTAATACATTACACCAGATGTTTAATTTTCTCTTAATTCTTTCTCTTTTTATTGTCAATGTTAACACGATAATAGCAGGTTAACGCAAACTAGTTTTCTCGCCATTAATTGTTTTGACACATTAACGTAGCCTATGTTTAATCCAATGGCGACTCAGTAAGCAATAGATAAAGAGAACGCTATTTTGAATGGTTCAGTAATCAACAGAAAGTTATTTTTTTTATAGATACTGGATACTGTATTGGCTTGTATGTAAAACTGGGATAGCTGGATAGGATAAATACATATTTTATACAGTTTCAAAATAGATATGTTTCATCCGTTTGTTTTGTTTATAAACATGTTCGAAATAAAGATACTTCATTCATTTATTAATTCATATTTACAAAATGGTTATCTAGCTTCTGGGTTTACCCACTGAATATGTGCATTGAGATGATTTCATAGATCTTTAACTTGTTTTTCTCAGCTGTAGGAAAGCTTTGCAACTATTAAACCTTCATGGATTGATAATCCATAATACAAAAGGTCATAATTGAGCTTATTTGCAGTTTGAGGAGTCCTGTTGCAATGTCGCAAGTGTCCACTGGGAAACATTGGCTGCAAGGCTGAGCTATGGAGCCATAAAGGCAATTGAATTACAATTAACTATGGACTGTCATGCTAGTAGTACCTTTAAATCATCAGGTCCCTCGTGTGACACTGTATGACTTGACTTATGCCTGATTTCTGGTGACCAAAACTTCACATTTGATGTATCCGTGTGTCTTTTCAATGAGGGATACTTTAAAGGGAGATATAAGTTGCAACTAATCCTAAATTAATGGTTAATAATAAATGTTTTAGTGCTTTATAGATCATTAGTAAGACTAATTAATAAGGAGAACTATTGGGTTGCCAGGTTGTGAAAAATTCATTGAGCTGTTGTTTATCAACCACTGCAATTAGTTTCTTAACTAGCTTGTAAATTCTTCAGGGAGACTCTAATGGACAGTTTTACCATTTTTCCACTGGAAAAAAGGCTCCAAAGCATCTGGATCTATTAAAGCCGCATTCATTAAATTTGTTTGGCCAGGTGGTTTGCAGCACAACAAACTGCAAAGACAACATTGACATACAGTATTATCACCTTTTAAAGTTGTTATGGCAAAGTTGTTATCCTATTTACACATCCAGCAGAGAAGTCTGATGTTCTCCCTTAAGTTCATCTGATGATCACTGTCTCTGTCTGCTGCCTGGTGCTGAGCAGGTCCTGAGGGGTTATCACAGCTTCTCACTGAAAACAGCTGCCTGTTGCTCCTGTTAACTGTGTCACAACATCTAATTAGGCACATTTTAAAAAAGGCTAAAAGCTTGCTAGTATGATAACTGTTTTTCTTCCAAAAGATTAGTAATGAGGCATTATTAAGAACAACTTTTAGCTAGTTTTTAAAGCAATAACAAGGAGTCTTTTTTGTTTTGTTTTTTAACTCTTTATGACTCTAAAAAGCTATTAGATTGGCTATTTCTGTATGACATTTTTTGGAATTATTTAAAACTGATCCTGAATCGTCCCTCTTAATCCTAAATAGGTTTGTATGTTTGTTTTACTTATGAAATACATTGACGTGGTTTTATATCAATTTACTAATTTATGCTAGTACCAAAAACAAATATGATCTTGTTTCCCCATTGTCATATTACAGCTATTAATCTTACTTAAAGATACATTATGTCATTGCGTTGCATCCTGCAAACGTGTTAAAAATAGAATAAAAATTAGGCATTTTTCTTTCACTTGCTTCCAAAACAAATGCATGCACGAGCCAAACCAAGATCTTTAGTGTTGGTGCTCTGAAACACTTCTGCTTTTGTCCACAGGGGGCACCAAATTCCACATCGAATGAAAGTTGCTTATAGTTGCTTTAACACGCTGTTACATTTACTTAATGTACATTTTAAATATTTATCTGCAGGGAAAGAGTTGCAAAGCTTCTGGGCCAAACATGTGGTTAATAAAAACCTGCTCAAATTTATAAACCCAGACTTGATAGATTACTGCACTCGGAAAAAGCCCTTAGAAAATAAGAAACTCTTTTTAATGATTCATTCGTTTTTTAATTAGACATCAACATAACTGATTTGGTAACATTAATAAAGCCATTAGTTACAACCTATAAACCCTTTATAAACTGTGCTTCATTAAAATAAACCGCGTGCAGCCACCAGCCGCATTAATGAGAGCGCATCATAACCTTTGTGAGGAGATATGTGACCGTATATCCCTCATGATACCGCGAGTAATCCACTCAGATGGTATCGTCTGTGACAGGCGCGGGGAGCTCAGGCCTTGGGGCAGAGAAATGGAAGGATGAAGTGACAGGGGTAATGGATGGATAGAGGGATGAAGAGTGATCGGGTGTCATACAGGTGGGATAGGGCCAGACATGGTGAATGAAGGAGCGATGGAGGATGGATGGCCGGAGCACCTCAGACATTGACAGCGTTGAGAGATTTGTCTTCTTTGTACTCCATTTGTCTTGTTTCTCCTTCTCCTCTGTGTCCGAGTGAGTTAAATCTCATAAAACTATTTACTCTGACAAAGCAGCAGCAGCGGCGGCGGTGGTTATGCCATTGTTCTGTACCTGTCCTACATGCCATTTTGTGAGAATCCTGCATCCTGAAAGGGTTTTTGTAAGGATTAAAGGACGTGCACAAACAAACAAACAAACTGCATCCACAATGAACTGTTTGCTAATAACACCGGATGTAGAAATTAGAGTCCCAGACATGGGAGTTGAGTCATACTCGCACACACACGCACGCAATTACGCATATATATATGAGCTGCTAATTGCTTTGTGTGCACCCAATCCGTCCTGTGAATGTGCCGGTGCAATATTGCGGTGCTGTGGGTGTTTGCTCGGCTCATAACCGCAGACCAATGTGGCGGAGACAAGCTCATATATTAAGATAACCCCGAAACGGAATGGAATTGTATTTCCCCGGTGGTTCAAACGACTTCTGTGGTTGTAAACTGATAGTGGATGAGATTTGGCTTTAATGAAGCAAGACTTATTGTGCACAGTGCAACAGAGGAAGGTGCATGTGTTTCATTATTTGAGTGTGTGTTTGAATGTGCATGTGTGTCCATTTTTTTCCTTAACAAGGCGCGCCGTTATCTATAGCCGCATGTTTGCTCGGGCTCTCACGGCTGTTGTTATTGTATCACTATTTTTCTTGCTCTGAGGTTGGAGTGTGTGTCTGAGGGCTGTGATTTATTTTCCCCGAAATAATCAAGTGAAAGGTTTTTATTTTGTGCCCGTCCCCGGTGTAATTTTTTCTCAAGGTTGTGTGGGTTTACGTGTGTGTGTGTGTGTGTATGCACAGGTTGTATGAGTGTCATCTTCATCTGTTTATTAGAATGTTCCCCACTGGCCTGACTGTAATGAGACCTGTGGAGCCAAGGAGTGATGGAGTTGAACTCATCAGGACAAGACTCATCGCAACAGAGGGAACGAGAGCGAGATGTGGCAGGGAAGGGTAGAAAATGAAGAGGGAAGTTGGTGTAAAAAGCACCAAGGCTGCTAGAAACACAGCAATAAATAACATGTATAATTTTCCTCTGATTGTTGTTGTCTGCAGCTTCATTTGTCTGTTGAAATATAACAGACAGGAAGCATTTTAAAGTAAAATAGCCAGTATTACACAGGTGATCACAGCCGCATGAAGTATCTCCCTCTAAAATAAACACTTCCTGTGCTTAAGCAATGGCTGCAATCCCATCTGGAATTATTAGCTTACTTACAAAGTCGCAGGGGAAGCATTTTACTACCCGTCTCCCACCGGAGTATTAATCCTGTCCAAATAGGGCTGAAGATATATAATAGAAGGAGAGATGAATGGAAAATAAATGGGGCCCTGAGTCTATCCAAGCGTGCATAAGGGGAGAGGAAGGCAGGCACAAGTAAAGCAGAGTTGAGCCTTATTGTCCCTGAGGCGCAGTTTGGTTTACAGACAGTAGTCAAATGAACAGTGAATGCCAAAATACAGTAAGAGACACAATAAAAACAAACAAGACTCAGAGTCTGCAGCTCTGTGAGGCTGTGCTCACACAGCGGGGCTTTAAAGTAAATGCTGGTGTGTAATGTTCACAGTCTTAGTTTACAGTGTTAGCATGCTAACATGTGCGGATTCACACCGAACACAAGGTGCAGCTGAGGTAACAAGTTTGCAGGTATTTGGATAGAAATCAAAGTACTGGACGAATAACGTTTAAGTCCTACTGATGCTGAGGATTCATTGCATTTCATGGTAATAAAACAATAGGTGTTGAGACTTGAGTTATCGTTTCCTGCTCGGTCTTCTTTACGAGTTAAGCAGTTCAAAGCCTGTGCTGTTTGCCTGTTAGCATTAGCTTCTTTTACTCTCTTGGACTCACAATATCGAAGCCATACAAGCTCACATGGAGGTTTGCAATGAAGTATCCAGGCTTGTTTCCTCTTCTGACGAAAGTTCATAGTCTAGCTCCAGTGTTAGCATTGACAATATATTAATCTTTGCAGTTCGGACATTTGTGGTCTTAAACTGCGTCACCTGACTTCCTCTGCTCCTCATAATTATGTTTATGGTCCGTAGAAGTCACCACCTCAACACGGGTCTTAATAATCGGTGCCTCCTGGATCAAATCTATGTGGGTTACCTACAAATTAAAGATTGTTACTGTAATAAAAAGTGAATAAGAATGCCTGACTGTTGCCGATCACTAAACCCACATTAAGAAAACAGAGACAGAAAAAAAGAGACCAGGGGACATTCACTGTACAGCTGGAAAAGCCCCCACTATACATATAAGTAAATAGGAATAAGTAAATAACTGTCTTTTCTGTTCCAATCACTCTGTCCTACTTTCTATATATTTTTTATGTAACTTTAGGCGATGTAGTAGAATGACTATTTGATGTGAACACACACAGTTTTCATGTCTTTGGTCTGTAAATTTGTTTTGTCAAAACTCACTAAATGCGTTTCAATCCACCAACTCCACGCACTTTCGTGTGACTCAGATATTACCGCACTCCTCTCTGACAAAGTGCCAACAAACACTTTACATTAGAGGCAGAGATTTCTTGCAGGTTGTTCTATTGGATTGCGTTAGATTGTAAACGTGTACCTTACCAAACTGGAATGTAAAGCAGATATATAGCCGATTGATGGAGCCTTTGTCCAGATAAATGTTTGCAGTGGCAGAGGCTGAAATTGCTGCGCACAAAATAAAATAAAAATGGTGTTTGAAGAGTTAAAACAACAGAGTGCGAGGAGCATAAACGTAATGGATGAGGCCGTCTGTGAGTCAGGGTGAGGTCTGCACAGGGAGAGAGAGATACACTGAAGGACATCACAGGAAGAGGGGAAACAAGGGTTGTCTTATGAGCACCGTGGTCCATTTGTTACCTGTGCATGGGTAAATGAGAGCCCTCTCTTAGCCTCGTTAAGCATGATGCACTGCCCCGGCCATCGGCACGGCGCTGATTAAAATTCGCCCTCCGGAGTTTGGGGGAGCAGCTAGCTGAGGCTGCACTCCTGTACTCCCAAAGCAAATGGGCCGAAAGGTCACGGCTCGACGACCCTCACAGCCATGCCTTATTTATTTAGCCTTTTACCTCGCCTGCCTCTGGGACGGAGGGAGGAGAGGAGATCTTCATTCATGCTCACACACTGGCAGTATACTGCACACCATGAACTGTTGCTGCTCCTGAGTGATCGATACTGCGCTGGTTGTTGTTTTTAAACTGATTCCAGCTTCACTCAGTTCCACGGATGTAAAAATGGTTTATATAAAAATGAATATTGCACTTATATTTAATGGAGAGTCTTCGGGCATTTTAGTACAATTGGAGTGTTTTTTTTCCAGACTGAAGGCCAGTACTTTTGGTGAGATAAAGCTGTTATCAAACCCGAGTGCAGCTGAGAAAACCAATCTCGTCCACAACAAAACGGTGGTCGGGTTATCTTTGTGCGAACTCTGGACTGTTGCTACGGCCTCCATAAACGTGTCCACAGCAGAGCCAGCAGCATAATTCCAGGAAAGGCAGTTTCAGTCACTGACATATCTCAACAACGATTGGATGTACTGCCATGAAATATGGTTTAAATATCCATGGTGCCAATAAGGACGGAGTAATTACTTTGGTGATCTTTGACCTTTCCTCTAGCAGCTCAAACTTCACTTAATCTGTGAAACATCTCAACAAATACTCGATGGTTTGGCACCAAATTTTGTAAACCGGTTTGTTGAGTCGGTGCCACAGTGTGTTAGATTGTGTCAACAGTTTCTGAGCATGAGGCAGGCTGGGTAAGATACTGAATCCTCAATAGCTGAAGCTAAACAGTAGCTAACTTAAGACTAGCCTCGTGTGTCTGTAAAGAGATTGGGACATGATAATGGTATCGAGTGTCACTTTTGCAGATTCCCCATCCACATCTTTTAAACATCTTCAAAATGTGCCTTTTGTTTCCACATATAAGAGCCCAGCATGTAGCAGATCTAAGTTTCACCAGGAAAGGGAAAGGTTTTTAGGTTTAATGAGGTTGTTCCAAGTACAAAGCTCGCTCGACTGTTATTGGGGCAACAAAGCAAAAAGGGAGCAGGACTTTCTTGTCTCTTATTGTCATATTTTGCCGAACTTGCATGCTGACAGATATGATGCAGATGACATCTGGTGTCATGAATGCTTCTTCTCCTACAGTACAGACTCGAGTATCTGGATCGAGTGTTAAGTAAAAAAAAAAACCTTGTCAGAGTCCCGGGGTCTAAATGTTCGTCCAGATGATGTCCCATCCTGCCAAGAACAAAATTCACAAGGAAGCAAGCTTGCAACTTTTGCGATGAATTGGTATTGGCTTCCAAAAAGCCCACATCATCAGTCACCCACAGCAGACCTGATAAACTCCACTCGCTCTGTGCAAAGAGTGTCTGCTTCCAGAAGGAAGTAAGGCTGAGAGAGACAGCAGACGAACACTTTTAATCTCTCCCCTGTTTCATCTCTTCCCCTCGTCTCCTTCTCTGCCTGCCGGTTTGTTGCATCAAACTGTTTGATAGGTACAAACACCAGCTGTATAATTACTCTGAACAGTTTTTGGCGGATGTGAAGAGGATGTTTCTGTCATTGGTTGCTGGGGATTCACAGATATCTGCGTGTTTGTGTTGTAGGAGAAGTGGCACATTAAACTACATAAGCGCGGGCTTCTTTGTAATGTAACACTTGTGTCGTCAGCCTGCAACATGCTGCAGGATTATACTGGCTCATCAGCCCACATGAAGTCCTGGCGCTCAGCAGCATCACTGGCAGCAGAACTTCTCCGAGTCCAACTGGTGCAAACAAATATCCACTGTATCAACAATCAGAGCTATTTTCTCATGGCATGTCTTAATTTATTTTAGCACTTCCCCTTTCCTGCAGTCTGCCTCGTTAACTTCTCTCTAAATTACTGATTTTCTTCATTTTCCCAAATGTTTTAAGACGAGCAGAGAGCGCTGAATGAGCTCGTTTTATTCAGCTGATTGGCTGTAGCTGCGAGTAGACATAGCAGCCAAAGATATTCCCATTCAAGAAAAACTTAATTCCCTCACAAATGATGTCCTCCGACTGCATTTTTTGGAGAAAACAGTTGGTTTTATCTGCCTGAATGAGAACAGGATACAATTAAGGATGACAATGATCCGGCCAGAGCTCATAAGTAGCTCAGATTTGGTTGAAATATAAAATTTCTCCCAATAAGAATAAGAATCTACAGAAATGCTTGCAACAGCTGTGAAGCTGTTCTTATGCACAGCATCACTTATTACTGTCATGGGCTTGATAACATGCTCAGGTTAACAATGTTAACATGCTGATGCAAACATTTAGTGAGTGTTAAATACATTTTCCAGGTATTTGTCAGAAATTAAAGTGCAGAAAAGTTGTTTTGACCTGATGATGGTGCTAGATAAGGATCACCAATTACTATTATTGTTATTATTACTTTTAGAATTCATCCTGAAAAGAACAAGAATATCTGGTATATATAATATCTGGTTCGGCATTATAAAAGATGAATTCATGCTGGAAGTGAACTAGTTATGATGGCAATCTGATTACCATAAGTTACATAAAAACATAAGCTACATTAAAAAAATGTAGCTTAAAAAATACTTTTGTTTTCACACGGTAGAGCCACGTTTTATTGGGTGAAAGTCCGCCGTATGTTCGACCCATCCACCCCTCATTTAAAGTCAACATCACCGTCAATCACTGCTACTACGTCAGCAAGATGGCGGCGGAGGACGGTCTAAAAAGTCGTATTTTGCTGCCGGTATAAATGCCCTATGTTGGTGTTTCAGTCAGACACGTAGAGAACAGAAACGTGGGCTCTCGGGACGGACAGGACGTCCCTCAGGTGTCGTGTCTGGACGTCTGGAGTTGTGACTGGACGAACGTCAGCTCTCTTTGGCTCCTGTGATTCAAAGCATCACAGATATTCGGGTTATGACACACGAGGAACTGACTTCCCCTTGACGTCACGAAGCGTGATTCATGATTCAACTGGCGTCTCAAACTGTTAACTGTTTCTGCCTCTCGGAGTCTCACCTTTTAACTGAATACAGTATTTGATCCCCCGAGGAGACATCTGACATTGTGTTCCTCTCACCTCTGATATTCTCAATCCAATTTCCCCCCTCGCTCTCTGTTCTTAACACCTTCCTTTGCATTGCACTCATCCCTCCAACTCTCCTCTCACTCTCTCCCTCCTTAGAGCCAATCTCTCCTTCAGCGTCCTCTCCCTCCGTCCAGAGCCGGCTTCCCTTTTTTCTCTCCTGCACCCCAGTCATCCCTCCCTGCAGCCTCCCTCATCTCCACTCCCTTTTGTCTCTCTCTTTCTCTCTCCTCCGTCTCTGTCTTTCTTCCCCTCTCGGTTCGCGGTGCAGGTCCGGCGAGGTGTAATTGGGTTGTGCTCTGTTAGAGAGCTGCTGGGAGAGGAGCTTTAATCTTTAGTCTCGCTCAAAATGTAAAGCGAAGGCTGGAGGCTCCTGGCCGCGCCGGAGATTTTCCCCCTCACCACACACGTGTTTGCATATTCCCCTCCTTTTATAAAGACACAATGCATTAATACATATAGGGGATTATTCACTTGATTTTCTTCCACAGAATTACACACATAAACTACACACCGGTCACATTTCCTCCTTCAGTGTCAGTGCTTTTTGAAGACAAGTATGTGCTGATTCTGCCCACAGCAAGTAAAGCGCATTAGTGCTCTCCAGGTGGTGTGTTGACTAGATAATGAGCGTTGAGGTAATTGATTGGGGGTTGTAATTAGTGGTTAGCTGTCACTGATTAATCACAGCCCGCTACTTCCAGCGTTATCATCTCTGGGTCTCAGGTTGTTTTCAGCATGTGTGTCTGCTTCATCGGGCAGCGATTGGGCCTTTCTTCTGATCGTCTCGGTGCTTAGCTCTGACCTGACACACACAAACACACACACACACACGCTCCTTCCTCGCCTAAAAACATTTCATTATGTATCCTTCCAATCTCTTCCTCATTGCAGTTTCAGCTGTTTGGTTTATCTCATTTCCTCACTGACACCCTTCTGTCCCTTCAGTCGCTCTTATTAAAAATATATAAATAAACAGGAGCCGGCAATCGGCGCTCGGGCCTCGAGGCTGTCCTATTGTCATTTTTGATTAGTGCTGGTTTGTCAAATTAGCCCACTTTAATCTCACAATTAAATGATTTAATAAGTTTCGCACCAGTATCAGATGAAACTTTTGTAAGTGACTCATTTGTATGCTGAAGCTTGTGAAATCATTTCTGTTAATAGGATAATTCCGGCGCTAATCAGCAAGTTTTTTGCTCAGATGAGGTACTGCTGAGCTTCCTGCTACATCTCCAGATTACTGACAGATAGCCGCACCGCACGCTAATATTACACAACAGAGAGAGAGGAAACAGGTTCATCTGTGTGTCTGTCTGTGTGTGTGTGTGTGTGTGTGTGCTCTTACCTATGGTTCGCCTGCTGATTGATAGTCAGGCTTAGTGCAGACTCGCGGCTGGCAGTGTCATGGAAACAGGCAGATATTCATAGGAGCTTGACCTTCTGAGGTTTAGGGATGTATATCTGTGTGTGTGTGTGTGTTCATGCTTCTATCTTTGCAGGACCAGTTTTACAGTGAGGACATATTTATAAACGTGAAATAGAGAAAAGTCTCTCCTCGCTGACGTTCCTCCCTGTGGACAGAATAAGCGAGCATCACTCTGACAGAGATGTGATTGAAATTCACGCGGGCGCCTGCAGAACGTCTGCAAATGTAAAACAAACCAAATGAAATCCAAACACTCACCTCCGACCCGTGATGCAGCTCTGCCAGCTACAATGACCCACTAACTCATTATGGGAGCGGCTCAGCTGGGTGCTTTAAAACTCAATTGATTGGATAAAATGTGTATTTACTCCCCCCACTGCAGGCTGCAGACACAGCAGGACAATTAGTGCAGCAACAGCCAAAATATAGGATGTTTTCTGTCTGTAATGTTGCAGTAATTACATTTTTACGTCTCTTTGGGAGCATTTGAGCTGCAAACTCAACAAAATCAAGTTATGGTAGCTGACATGCAGCGTTGGTGAAAGTTACTTTACTAAGTTACTCTTACTTTCAAATTAGTTATTTAAATGCTTTTTAAATACACAGTTTGTCTTTATTTTGTAAACAAATCAGTACAGAGGTCATCGGTCAGTGAGCTTGAACTTTATGTTGAACATACATGTACAGTTAGTCTTCACTGTATCAACAAACAGAGGCAGCAGCTTTAGGCTGAAAGTTTAATGTCCAGACCAGGACTTTACATCTGCAGAACAACCTGTAATCCCTATTAGCAGCTCTGCTCTCTCTCAACACGCAGACAGGCAGGAAGAGTCGCTGCTAAACGGCTCTGAAAGTCCCTCAGGCCGCGCTGCAGCCAGGTACAAGCTGCTTTCACGATTCTTCTTCTTCTTCTGTGCCCAATTGGTTTGGCGTGCTCTCAGGGCTGTAGTTGTGTTTGTGCATCGTGAACTTGATTTTTAGAAATACTGTGTATGTGTGGACACGGCCGTTAATGTAAGGTCAGACGTAAAGGTCACAGTCAGGGTTCGGGTTTGCAAGGATCGCATTATGTCAGTGAGGGTCCTCACTAGTATAGAGGTACAAATATGTGTGTGTGTGTGTGTGTGTGTGTGTGCTGGTATGTGAGGGGAGAAGGGAGTGTGATAGAAAATCCCTCATTTCACCACTGGGCAGAGGAATGCCAGCATGATGTATGAGGTCACTCGTCCTTCAAGAAGCTTTGCTCGATCCGCTTTTATCAGGCAAGCTGTTCCCTCCACACACACACACACACACACACACACAAACAAGCCCTGTGCATACCTGAAAGGTCACAGTGAGGAATGTTGGTCCATCACACTGGCTATTACCCTTCATTAGTTGTAAAAGATCTCCGTCCGGCTGACTGTGTGAAATCTTGGCTGCTTATGAGACGTTTCTTTCAGGACCTCATGAATTCTTCAAACGGACGATTGCCTCCTGCGCTGCACCCCCGATCGCTCAGGTGAGCTGATGGCTCCGAGTCATCACACATTCTCCTCACACCTGAGCGGGGTGTGTGTGTCAGTCGTCACGAGCCTGTGACACACACACACAGACACACACACTCTCGCCTGGTTAAGAATTCCATCAAAACCCCCAAAGCTGATGCGGTTTTGCTTGCTTTTTTTTTGTTTATGTACTTCTATATTCCTTTCTTTATTTACGTCCAATTCAGAGTTTTCATTAAAATGCAAAGGATTTTTGCCTCTCTCACTTATTCTTCCTCAATCTGCCAATTTCCCCCCACTGCACTTGAGAATTATCTTTACTTGTAAGGCTTTGCAAGTTTGTCTAGCTCTGTTTCTCCCTCGCTCTCTCCCTCTCTGCTCCTGGGGTCCGGTTATTTCTCAGCTGGGGAAATACAAATATCTCTCCTGCAGTGGGCCAATTACTCGCCCCGACTGTTTCTGTGTACTTTGCGTTTTACATCTCCGAGCAGTCGGTCATTCACTTCTGATTGTAGATCTCCTCATGAGCATCTGTGCCAGGAACGTGAAGCTGGCAGTTCATTTTTCATCTCAGGATTATGATTAAAGGGAAATTATAACAATTAAATGCCAATAAACAAGCAGTCATACCACTGAGGAGTGGGCGGTTTGTGTTTACTGAGGTTTCTATATGAAAATAGATTACATGTAAACATGCTTCTGGACAGTAATAATAAACTTTATATGAAAACTAAACAGCAGCTGCAGAATCTGACAGCACGTCCGTGCATCTACCTTCTTGTTTGATCACACATGCACGTGTGTGTGTGTGTGTATGTGTGTGTGTGACACATTCATGGCCGGTAATAATGTGCTGTCCTAAAAGAAGAAGAAGAAAAAAAAAAGTGACATGAGTTGATGTGTGTTAATGAGCCACGTCGTCATGAAAACCAAAGTGAATAAATAAATGAATGCCTTACAGTAGCAGCACAAAGGTGCGTGTGCAATGATGGGAATAATAATCATCAATGTGCTGTCGCTCCGGCTAATGACTACGAGCGCGGCGCCTTGTACAATATGTAGCAGCGCTGCATTGCTGCTAATTTGGGCTGTGTAATTGCAGTCTGTCTGCAGCTCAAACAAATACTTCACCACAGATTAAAGCTGTAAAACATAACTTCTTTTGACTGGTAATTTTTGCATTATAGCTAAAGTTTCTCTGGGTGCCGTGCAGGCTCATCACTTCCCCTTCTGTTTATGTGTGAGAGAGCTTTCATAAACTGGCCGCACACCGTAAGTAGGTTGGATCGCTCCTGTGCTGCAGCAATCAGTGAGTTGTGAGTTGCATGTGATGCTCCAGTGGGAATCCATTAATAAACAGCTGACGACATGACGCACACTATAAAGCGGGACCAGTGGGGAGAGGCTGTGATTCTAATGAAGGAGCTTCACAGACATTTCTCATGACCGCGCACATGTGACACATGTTCGCATGGTGCCTTCTGAGAAAGTAAAGAGTTGAGCTCACGCTGGGTTTTTAAGAGAGCATGTTTGACGGACTATTTAGAACAGCTGACGTGAAGTCTGATGGGGATTTTCTGCTTTGTTCCGACTCCTCTCTCCTCCTTTTCCCCCTCTGTGCCGAGGAGAAGACGCAGCCCAGATCTCTGTTGGACCAAACATCTGTTCAGCCTCGGAGGAAGTTCACATGAAGTGTGAAGGCAAAACTTGTGTGTGCATGTCTGTCGCATGTGCGTGTTAAAATAAATCCTGATATTAAGACATATTTATAGCAAAGTTCAAAGAAGTTTAGTGTCAAATGTAAGGAAACGCGTTTCCCTGTACGATGAAATTCTTTCATTGATGTCCACAATGAATCCCAAACAATAAGAAATCTAAGTGTAAGATAGATAAAATAACAAAGTAAAAGCAATTCTAAAGGAATAATGTGCAAAAAAACAGTAGAAATATAAACTATGCATGCATACATTTAGTGCAAAGTAGTGTCAGCTCTGCAAACTGAAGAAAAAGACAAATGTGTTCATGTGTGCAACAGGCCCTCACCCAAGAAAAACATCTTTAAAAAACAGTAAAATAAATCTGGCAGCAAAAGTTCCCAAAAAGAAATTATCTGTGTTAAAGTGTTTGGGAACTTTTGCTGCCAGATTTATTTTAAAATGCAGATAATATCCAATAAATATCTGCATTTAAAATATATCTGTAGAATAACTAATGCATTTGGCAACTTTTGCTGCCAGACTTTTTACATTTTTTTTATATTAAATTTAAAGTTTCACTGTGAGAAAACAGAAAATTGGCTACATCTTACATTCAGCAGTATAATGAGTATTTTTTTTCATCAACACATTTGCTTCAAGTTAAAACCAAAAAAAGAAGAAATGACCATGAACTAGTTTATTATAATATATATTCATATCTGTGTGAACTTTGATCTCATAAACATAACTTGATTGACGTTTAAATTAGCATGTCGCACTTAGAGAAACTCTCCTTCAGGACGTTTGCTTACTAAATATTTAGATCTTCCTTCTTCTCTTCCTGTCACCTGACAGATTTTTGACCGCTGTCAGACTTTAGCAGCATGTTCCTCTCTCTCTTCCTGCAGATCTTCAGCTTTATCTCCTCTTTGTCTAGACTCCACCGTGCTTTTAGTTTGACTCCCCGTAAAATATTATGATGTCACGACGGACTCCTCGTAAATCTCAACTTTTCTTTATTGCGCGCACTAAATCAAACACATTTATTCCTTAATAACTCCTCACGCCCTTCATCGGATTCGTCTGTTTTGATTGAGCTGCTTCCTGATGTGTGTCCTTGTGGCCGTTTACTCTTTATATCCCACCAGCAGCTTCCAACGCTGACTTTATTCTCCCTGCAGTTAATGTTGAAGTAAGATGATCATTTTGCAGTATTGTTCTCATAATGTTTCTATTCGATTGAGGGGAAGTCGGAGCAGAATTGACCTCTTCTGTTACAGTTTGGGGTGATTATTCCTCAATATAAACAGGGATGAATGGATTACAAATACAATATAAACTTATATATTTACACACAAGAAAAACTTTGTTTCAAACCTTCCTATATTTACTTGTTGTCAGTGAGCCGACCTCAGACGATATATTTTCCCAGAAACTATCACGATAAATGAAAGACCATTTTATGCTACTGTTATAATGAGAATTGAGCAAAAATAATCCAAGTACATTCATTGTACAGCTCAGTGTTTGATCCTAATTCAAAATGTTCTGCCTCGCTGTCATTGTTTCAGTTTATTTGGTAAAAAAACTACATTTAATGAAGTTTAAGAGGTCAGAATAAAACACCAAAGTTTGCTTTCATTTTGTACGACCTCGTCATATGCGAGTCCCTCAATCATTTCAACTATTATTTGTAAAAAACATGTTTTTTTCTTAGTAATCCAAACGTGTTTTTGCAGCATTTGTTTGCATCTTTGGTTGCGTCTCATAATCTTATAATCTTTTACATTTTCTTTTTTTAGATTAAAGACAAAAACAAATGTAAAGTTTCTCTCTGCTGTCGTCTGAGCCTGAATTAAGTTTCACGAAGGCTTTCTACCAAATCCCTCCATCTGAATAGTTTGAAAGTTTATTTGCCTGTTGCTCTGCCTGTAATATTGGACTGAGAGTAAAGCTAACTATTGCTCTGGGTTTGACGCCACAGTGAAGCCGTCCTCTGTGTTTCACATGCGGTGCTTTGTGCAGGGCAGAGGTGGAGGATATGAGACGGGCGTCTGCTGGCCCTCCAGCCTAAACGATATTGGTCCACACTGGGGGTCTTTAGTGATAGAGGTGGTAATAAAATAAAGATGAGACTGGGCCCATGATATTTACAGAAGGACAATGTGATTACGAGAGGACTGTTAGTTCTGCTATGAAGCTCTTGGGTTGTGATGAAAAGCAAGGGGAAGATATTAAAACCTGAACCGTTTTGTAAAAAGCCTGCCTTTTGCCATCCGCACCTGCCTCTAAGAGAACCTCTGTGTCATGTAAATAAAGAGGGAAAGGAAGAAGGATGATTGCTTTAGAGGGAGAGGGACAGCAAAGGAGACGGAGGGAGGGGGCGCGGGAAGAAAGAGCGAAAAAGGGCTGGAATATGTGTCAGTGAAATATATAGAGAAGGTAAATGGAATCTTCTGAGAAATGAAGGATGAAGGACGGCATATTGAAACCTGGGAGGGAGAACGTGGGGCTGAGGTGAAGATGAAAAGTGAGTGGGTGTGGGAATGACAGTGAGGCTGCGGCTGTGCTCAGTATTCGGGGCAGAGCAGAGGTTTGGTCAGACGGCGTGCAGCTGCTTCAGCTCCACGGCTCCTATACATAAAACCGCATCCAATATATTAATAACCAGCGAATGATCAAAATCACACACGGCCCTGATGAAAACTCATAAATATGAACGTGGGCTTGAATGTGGTTTTGTAATAAAAACATACAATATTTTTTCAATATTTCAGAGTGTAATATCTGACGCTTTATGCTCTGATAACAGTGTTTCCGTGGCTCCAAATGAGACAATGACAGTGAAAGTATGTTTAATGCCATTGGCCCATTTTGATGCTAAACAGCTGAAATCATGTGGTCACAGCTTATCTTCCCTTTCAACCATTTGTGCTTTTGCAGTACATGACTAAAGTAATATGAGGGACACCTGCTCCTCCTGAAATGTAACTTCACATCAGGGCTCCTGCAGCTACAGGGGGAACGCAAAAACTGTGATTTTCTACCACAATTTCTAAAGTCGGTGTCGATTATTGGACAGTAAATGTTGAAAAAAAGTGAATGAAAGAATGTAAACACAGTTATTGTTGGGAAAGTATTCCCACAGAGTAAATGCAACAGCGTCCAGTAGTTCAGTGATTTTAAGCCTAAACAAGGTATTTTTCTGAACCTTAAACCAGCAGTTTTGTTGTTCCTCTTCACATCAGAATACAGACAAAATGAGGAGATGTCTGTTGTTGAACATACTTTAGTCCATCGAAATAATAAATATTTTAGTTGTACATCTTTTCCAGTAAATCACTCAGATCAGGAGTTAACTACCTTTTGGATATTGAGTGCCATTTTTTACATTTTCTCATTAATCAGTGTGCCATATTAAGGTTAACATTTAATTATGATACAACATCCAAATTTGAATCTACAACTGATCTGTTGTTTTACTTGTTTTAGCCCATTTCTTTCTTGATTTTAAGGAGTGTAAAGCATGAAAGTACCAGGTAATGAACCCATACTCTTGACAGTACTAAAAGAATCATGTCAGAGTTGAAATCAATGACAAAACCTTCCACAAATCTTCTTATAATCTTCACAAATAGTTGTACTTTTTTTTTACCTGCTGTGGTTAAAAATTATATGCAAAATTCACATTTCAATTGCTTTAAATTACATGTTGCAGTATAGCAGTCAGGTAAAAGTAACTTGAAAATCATGACTAAAAGTCTTTATTAGCTCGTGCTATTGCTAGCATGTACAGTACACAAAGCCTTATGGTTAAATAGCGATAACTCCCGCATCATGCATCATTTTGATAGCATACTTTGGTGTTTATTATCCTCTTGTCCAAACATATTTGGCAGTGAATAGTTGCAGTTTTGGCATTGGTTGAAAGCTGAATCTAGCTACTGTTAGCACCAGGGTTTCTGCAGGGTCTCATCTGAATTATAAAGTTAACGTTGTATTATAGCGTTATCCCTTTTGTATATGCTGTCCAGTAGCTGCGAGCTAACATTAGCAAAGAATTAAAGTTATGTGTTGATTCCAAAAAGCTGAGGAAGTCTCGTTGGGGTTGCAGCCGTGCATCAGCCTCTCTGTTTGATGTTTCTGTGTATTTAATGTTGGAGTTAAGGCAAATATTAGGTTAATAAACAACTTTTTATGTTATGGATTTACTCACAACAAGCCACAAGACGACTCAATATGAGAATCGGGACTAAAAACTGTGTGTGAAGCAGGAAGTAACGCCTCCGTTTGTTCTGGTTCGCCTTCACAGGGCGTGATCACACCACCATTAATAAGACTGAGATGTCTAACAAAAGCTCAGCTGAATGAAGAGTAATAAGGAGTCACAACCACCTGCAGCAGCACCTACAGCACTTCCTATAGGACGTGTGAATTAGTCTTCTGGTGTGAAGCAGTAATGTTGTCAGTGGCTTCTTGGCATTTGGTCGAGCCACGATTAACGTCATCACCTTCACAAAACGTCTGCTGTGAAAAATGCCAACAGGAAAGACGTTGTGTTATGTCACAGTAAAAGCACGGCTGGAAACGAGCGATTAATGAGTCAGTTTCAGGACCCGGGTCACGCTGCCTCACTGTCACCAGGACACTTGAACAGCGACTCTCAGCCTCTTTCATTGAGATTTTTCCACTTAAACGGCACTAATATAATCATTAACTTCTTAAAACCCACCTGTCTGCTGGCCAGCCTCTTTTTAAACACATGAGGCCCAGAGGTCCAGGATGTAATACAGGCGTCATCAACAGGAAGTGAAAGCTCCGTGGAGATTTACTTAGTTCAAGCATAAAGTGTATCCTAGTTATTGTTACTTAAAAACGCATTATTATAGATGAGAACCAAAGTTGTTTCACTCTGTTTGAACTGATGTCGTGACATGTTGCACCTTTAAAGGTTCAGATTCAGCACAGTACTCCTGACAGGGTGTCAGCTTTTCTTTGCCAACGAGGTAAAAAGGTGATAAATAGCTTTGCAGCTTAATTACATTTATTGTGAAACTTAATTAAAGGTGTTATTCTTATTAAAACCTCCATGTATTTGAAAGCAAAACATGAAAACTGGATAATACGGGAGCACTGCGGTCTAAAGGTTTCCTATACAGGTCGTATAAACTCTAATATGAAGTGTCCGGGGTCAGTGGAAGTGTCTTGTAACAGTTTGGGGGTCTGTGCACCGGGCCACTTCCAGGGGCTTGAAGGTCACAGCTCTCTGCCGGCGTTAAAAGCTACGCGGCCATTTTTGCCCTGCTAATAGAATTAGCAGGCCATCTGTTTTCGTGCAGTGTGCCAGCCCGGAACCCCTGCTAATTATGTTATAATATCCCGTTCAACGGCAGTCGTCTTTTTAATATTCCCCCAGCAAACACTCCGGGGGCAGGCTCCAATAAAAGCAGGTGGCTGGAGACAGAGATGCAGAAACACAAACCCACACGCTCTGTTCTAATGAAATAACACTGTAGCTGAAAGTGTATATCTTACCCGAACTGGGAAATATGTTCAGAGGCTGAGCCATGTTGCCAGGCGACTGCTGCCTGGAATGGCGTGCGTGTCTGTGGTGACAGACAGATGGAGGGAGGACGGACGTGGTGGAGCCAAGAGGCTGGAGTTACAGTCTCTCTAAGTCTGTGTGTGTGTGTGTGTGTGTGTTTGTTTGGAAGAGATCCTTGTTGTTGTTGCTTGGCGTCGTCGCTGTGATAGCCGTGTTTGCAGTGTCGCACTTTAGCACATCAGGGGAGGTGAGCAACACCGCTTAATAATCTGGCCGGGTCCTCTCCTCGGGAAAATGCTATTACCACTCTGTGCACAGCAAACACTGTTTACAACATGTCTGCTATTATAGTTTAATTATTTGGATATTCTGGGCAGCCAGCGCGGCCTTTCTTGTTTGCACTGTTGGTGGTTTGTAATCTGACTTTCTGGTTTTTTTCTTTACAAGGCCTGGCTTTGTTTTGTTGTTGTTTCCTCTGCGTGCCCTTGTGTTTGCAGATTGACCTTGCTCCAGACAAAGTGAGACAGAGACTCACCCGAGCGCTCACAGTGTGCCTCATTAAATTAAAGTACTGTCAGAGGGGAGTTGAAATAATGCTGCTACGCCCATTGTCTGTCCCCCTTTGTCATCTCAATGAGGCCTGCTATATTTCCCCTCATGTTGCCTCTCCTCTCACAGATGTAACTACCGATGCTGCTCACAGGGGACGTCACACTTGCACGGCTCGACGTGACTCTGCTTATGAATATCTCAGCAGTCGGCCCGGCTTACCAGACACTCGTCTTACAGGTGGATGTTCATGTCGTTTTATTATTTCATCATGCAACCATCTGGGTCTGGGAGAGGCTGCTGAGGAGACACAATACACATGTTAGATTGAATTAGGATTTACACGAGATTCAATAGTGCAAACGTAAACAGGTTTGCAACTGGAAGTGTGCACGCATGCATACAGAGGCAAACAGTCAACAATTACAGTATAATATTACAGCTCAGAGATCCAAGAGCAGCTTTCTGCAGGATGCACACTGAGTGCTCCCTGAAACACTGTCTGCAGAGCGTTAGAGTTGGTCCGATTTATGGTGCTGCTGGTCCGGTCCAGCTTTAAGTTTGAACAGCCATGTGCATTTTAATTATGGAAAATTAAAGGCTTCAACTTGTATTTACAGTGTTTCCCACACATGCAGTACACTAAGGTATATTAATGACCAACAAAGTATATCTGATGATAATTTTTTTGACTTTATGAAGCCATATGCAGTTGATTATCTCCTGACTGTGCTGCACACTGAGAAACAGAGAGAGAAACAGAGTCGTCCTTTGTTAATAAAGTCACATTAGAGGACGCAGACACGGAGCAATAAAACAACTTGATTAACAAAGTTTTATGTTTGTTTATAAACCGACTAAAGGAGCCACTAGTGTCTGACACACTGTGCACGATTTACTGCAGAGACAAAGACAGAAACATGAAGGAGATCCTGGGAGAGAGAAGATGCACATGGAGCACGGTGGGTTTGTTTTCTAAAAAGTTCAACAACCTCAACGACAGAAGAGGTCGTTTGTCAGAGATGGGAGGAAGTCGTTGTTTTGCAAGTCTCAAGTAGATCAAGTCAAGTCACATGACTTGAGTCCGAACCTCTGGTCAATACCACCAAAAACGGCACATATATATACTCATATTTTGCTGCATTTGCAAACGACCTGTATTGTTGTTTTCGAGTCTCAAAGAGCTACAACTACTGAAACATTTTGGACAAAAGAGATGACCCTCAGCTTCTTTTTCTTGGTTAATTGGCTGTTGACGAACAAGTTGCATCACTGCCAAGTAATACACTGTAAAAAATATTTGTTGAAATTACAGTAAAACATTGTCAAATTGCATCAGAAATAGACCAAAAATTCAAAATACACTTTTAATTACCGTAAAATCAAGGAATAATACAAACTTTAATTTTCATGTAAAAGGAAAAAATCTGGAATTATTCAGTCTGAATTACAGTTTTTGCTGATATTTAGATTTAAATTTCCAGTAGAAATCCCACTCAAGTATTTTTTACGGTGAAGTTCTGGCAACAACAGCTGCAAGTATTTAACCGTAAATGAAACAGATTTATTTTACAGTCATCAGTCTCATTATGTTCCTCTGTGGACCGGCTGCTGAGTCCAGTGACCCCTAGTGGTAAAGTCCAGTACACACAGTATGAAACTGGTTTCACTGGTGTCCCCCTCTGACACATGCATGACGATTAAAAAGTAAATTTAAGTGATAAACTTTTATCAAAGCCATTTGCGATCTCTGGGTTTGCTTTTAACGAGTCGGCGTGTTGAATAAAGCTGCTGCATCCAAACATTTAGCGTTTGTTCTGTTTCTATGCAGCCACATCATCAGGATATAGGATTAATTTAAAGGAAGATGAAGAGCAGCGGCATCCCTCTGATCTCAATTTCTTCACATGCACCCTCCTCATTAACTGTAAATCTTGAGGAATTGCACTGAGAGGCTGGAGCCATTTTATCTCCTCAAACATCCCCCTTGTTAAATTTGAACAAATTGCCTGCTGATTAACATGTCAGGAAACTGGCCACGGCATGGGTCTACTGTAGTTGCTCCACAATGGCGCCACGAGAACAGAGAGATAAGAGAAAGAGAAAAGGGAGAATTAATATCCCTTTGAAACTGACAGCGGATGTGCCACATTACTATGCTGCGGCTGTATCCGTGTGTCTGACCAGTTGTGTTGATTGGGATTTCTCCCCCGAGGTAAAAGACCCTCTGACAGGATTCACGGCTTTAGCCTACCGTCAGACGCCTGTCTGTAATTTGTGATTACAGCACAAGCAGAAGGGGTGGCGGGGATTAATTCAATCCAACTCACAAATCTGATTCCCCACATTTGCATATTAATGAGAAAAAATGTTGAGTGTTTTTGGCAGGTGGCAAAACAGAAAATGGTTAAAACTTTGAAAATTTCGATATTTACTGCTCTTGTGTCTGGCGAGTTGAGGTCAGTGTCTGGTTTTGCATTTATTTGCATACATTTCCATTGAAATGATGTGATATAGATATTCCAGTGGCTGCGTCTCCTTCCCCTGCCACCGGCTCCTGTTCAATTATTGCAGTTTACACCCTGATCACTTATTTGCAGGACTCCTGAGCACAGTTTGTTTTTACAGACGTGTGTTTTATAAACACTGACCGAGGCCGAAGTAACCCAACCGAATCACCCAGTCACCCTTGAATTATTGTCCCTAAATGATGAATTCAGCTATAAGCTACAAACTGTTACATGAAGCTGCAGTTTATACTAATATTCCGAGATGCTGGATTCATTAGTGGTTATTTCAGTCAGATTGGTATCAGGCTGAAGATAATTTACCTTTGCTGAGTGTTGGTTACATAATGAGACAGATTACTCACACCTCAAACAAACACGTTTCCCTAAAAACCCACAATCGGACCACTTAAACTGTAACCAAACCGACAGTGTTGTGACTACAGAGCAGCAGTGGAACAAAGTGTTACACTGCTGATACATTAAATTAAGTGATAATACACAATGAGCGCTTTGAAATACAAAAATAATGGACAAGATATTGAGGCAAAGAGTGCCGTTTTCTTTGCCGAGCCCATTATTTCCTTGTCAGAGAGTATTATCTCGGCTACTTCCCACAAGAACAACATGAGCTGCGTTTATCCGCCACTTTGGAAGCATCAGTGTTGTCACTGAGTATTTGCAGTTTAATTTGACTTCCACGCTGATTCAGACCAGTTAAACTGTATGTGACTTCTCCTGATGTGTAATTTTATTGGATATATGTGATTTTACTCAGCTGTGGTAGAAAGTTTAACCTCTTAAAACCCACAGACCTGCAGGTTATCCAGTCATTTTCAGCTTAAGTAATGTCTTATTCTAGCAGAGATGACAGTTTTTCAAAAAACACCAAATATGCTTTGTGCACACCATGCAAAGTTGCACACCATGCAAAGTTACATACATTCTGTATTTGGTGCAGCAACTCTATGCACTTAAGTAGTTTAATTTATAGAAATACATCCTATTTTCTTAGTGTATTAACTGCCAAGAAGGCTACTTTTTCAGTTTGGTTCGTCTGTTTTTCAGCAGGATTATAGAAAAAGTATCGGTCTTATTTTCATCAAACCTGTTGTAAAGGTGTCCAGCAGCATGTTTACAAAAGAAAAAAACATTCAATTGAAATTTAATCTACTTATTGTGTCAGGAAATTGGTCAGTGTCACCAAATGCCATGGCAGTCAAGAATTAAACCTACTATATGATTAAGGATCTAAATATAATACATTCAATATTTCAACAAATTCAACACATAATTACATCATTTCTTCAAGGAATCCAATTTCATGATTTTTCTCTTGTTGGAAGCTACAAACTGTAATTAAATATACAAAGAGTGGCAGCAGAATGTGTTAACATCAGGGCGTGGACACGGGGAGGTCTGCGCTCTTTTCTCTCGATTGCTCTTCTAGTTTTGAATATTTGCATGCAAAAAAATGTTTCCTGCAAAGCCGAGCTGAACACACTTTTCTGTGAAAATAAAGAGCAGAGAAAGTTGCACAACACATCATAATTGTGCTTGTGTGCAGTGCTTGACTTTATCGCCACTTCCCTCTGATTGCTCACTGTTCGGCGACATCAAGCTTTCAGCCCAAAATGAATGCAACTCTAAAAATGGCTGCCATGATGAACACTTTGGCCCTGAGACTGCTTGTGCTATTGTGGTCATCAGCTGCGGCTGTTAGCGTCACAACACAGCACGCGGCTTCCTCAGCCCGGCTGATCGCTCGGCAGTCCTTGAGGTCTAAGATTGTGTGATTTCCTGCAGTCGTGACTGACTCATGCAAAAAAAAGAGAAGAGGACCCGTCGTAGCATCCAGGGTGGAAACATTTCTCTGCAGCAGCCTTGAGTAAAGCTGGCTCTCGGTCTCCGTTGCAGTCGGATGCGGTTGTGGTTTATGAGCCAGGCGGCCAGCCCATTAAACCCGGCGCTCTTTTGTAAAGGTTGTCTGCCTCTTAAACGGTGTCATCTTTATTGATGTGTTTCTCTCTCAGCCCCCCTCCTCTCATGTACAGAAATATGCGATATGGCCCTGGTTTAAATTCAGTTCTCCAACACGAGCTGTTTATTATGGCAGACAGGCCAGCTATAGAGCTATAGCTTCACAGCAAAAAAAAAGTGTCTGTGTGTGTGTGTGACTGTCCCAGCATGAAATGATACAGCAAATTAATGTCTTCCTTTCATAGGCAGCTACACAACCACACACACACACTGGCTCCACATGCCACATCCTGCTTAGCCCTGACAATATAGCAGCTGTAAAAGTGGTCGCCTCTGTGATCGGACGCACAAATCACAGCAGGAGAGATGAGATGGTGCCGTCCCGCCGCCTCGCAGAGCCGGGGAGGGCCACGGCGGCAGAGGACAAGCTGTCAGTCTGAAGAAAAAAGAAGAAAAGTCACTGCTCTGCTGCAGCTTCTCTCTATGCATCACTGTCATCTTCCAGAGGCCCACTTTGCTGCACACGGCCATTCAGCTCGTCTTTATCTGTACCAACGACCATCTCGGTTTGCTCCGGCGTACTTATGATGCTAACCTGCCGCCTGGAATCAGCTCCTGTTTGGTTTTGCTTCCACATTATCTTTTATGCTCCTTTCGTGCGGAGTCACCTTTGACATCAATTTCACGTGGTTCACAGTGGGTGGCTTTCCAGAGCCGTGGGGCCAATATAAATGTAATACACTAGGTAATAACTCTGGCTGCGTATTGATCCTGCGGGATTTCTACTCTGTGTTAAGTACTCCATCTCGTCGGCTTCAATCTCTACATGACAGACGGTGTGTGTGTGTGTGTGCACGCGGTTGTTCTGCGGCCACACACACATCAAAGGGGCTGTGTTTGCTGTGGAGGAGCAGGGAAGGAGAAGCGGACCTGATTAGCACTAAAAGCTCTCGCATGCTGTTGGAGTCAGTCCCCTACCTCCACGCTCCCCAACCCTCACACCCCCCTGCTCACCAGAGCTGCTAATGACTGCTAATTGTGGCACGGCAGGAGAGCGGTGATAAAAACCGGATATCACCAGCCATGCCTGGCACGGCGAGCAGTCGCCGGCTGGGAGGCTGGTGGCCCCCTCATCTGTCAGCTCCATCTATCAGGAAGTTGACTCAACTTCTGTGTGTTTGGGAAGCAGCCGGAAAAAACAATGTTTACATCAGGACCATGAGGGATAATTCACACTGACACAGTTTGCTTTATCGTCACAAACAAACAACTGAAGTCGTCACTAAAAGTGCTGCGATAACAAGCCACCGAGTCTCCATTACAGACTGGATGTGGGGTTTAAAAGGAAGGAAGCAAAGGGTCCGAGCAGACTGATGGATTATGGGAAATGTAAGATCCGACGTTTTCTGCAGCCTGACACACACTCAAGATATCTGCCACTTGTAAGAATCTGTCTCCTGTGAGTCCCTCAGTTACCCCTTTAACCTTTCATCAGGCAAAGAACTGTATCTGTTAACTCCAACGGAAATCCAACATGGGTTCCCCGTTCCTCTCTATGAGGTCGTAGAACCACGAGGATTAACTACTATAACTATCAGCAAAATCAGGCTAAAAATCTGACATCTGAACAATCAGTATCAGAATAATATAAGAAGAAGAAGAAGAAGAAGAAGAACTTTATTGACCTTGACTTCAACATAGAAATGAAAAGTTTTGAGAAAATTAATGATTATAAATTTTTCAATGAGTGTCCTATAAAGGGCTACAAGGAAAAATGGCTACAAATGAACTGAAGTGATGAAGTGACCATATATTGACAAGATTGTGCAGTTTAACCAAGAACTCTGGTCACGCACATGCAAAGAAATAAAGCTAACTTCCATCATTTGAGGTTAACCATAAACAAGGAAAGTTAAATGAACACAGTGTCATGGAAAGGCATTGCTACACCTCTATTCCGATTAAAAGAGCCACAATAGTGACTTATTATCTTCTTTTTTGGACTAAATGGGACCAAAATTTACAAAATGAGCATCATGCTGTATGAGGAAGAAACTGTTATGATAATGTTTACTGAAGTTATAAATCAGGTGAGAAGTGGGGTAGTTTTCTCATAGATTTTTATACAATCTGACTTCTTTTTCCAACCAGAGGAGTCGCCCCCTGCTGGCCATTAGAAAGAATGCAGAGCATTGGCTTCAGTCCACTTCTCCTTTACAGTTTATGATTCAAATAATAAAATCTCATCCTCATATCACAGATTAAAGCAGAGGAAGTCTATGTAGAAATAACAAATGCAAAATCCAATAATCAGTGCTTTTTTTATTCATGAGTTAAAGGCTCCGTGGTGTTGGGACTCCTCACTGTTTTCTAAGAGCTTAAAATACCGAGCGCTTTGAGCCGCGATGGATCTTTGAAAAGATGCAAGTTGTGTATCAACTGTCTGCGACAAACAAGTCACTTTAAACTTCCTTTTTTTTAGCCACTTAAGGCAGCAATTCAAGAGCTGCTTGTGTATTTCAAACAAACCACTGATGCTTCTGCCAGGATAAAGAAATGCATCAATATTTCCAGGAAATAACTACCAGGCACTCAACAGCAATTTTAAAGAAGTGGCTCCAGTTTAAACTCACGTTGTGCTGTATGTGTGCTCCACGAGAGCCGTTACTGGAAATAAATCTGTAGATTAGAGTGTTTAGGCATGTTTAATATGATGAGGATGTTATGTTGGACGACTCTCAGAGCTTTATTTCAGAGTGCAGCATCAGTTTCGTCTCTTTCTTTAGCGATGGGTGGGAGTGGAGCTCGCGGTGACATGTTTCCTGTCATCACTCTGTCAGGCCGGAGGTGCAGCACACCCCCGACAGCTCGCAGCTCCCCGACACATTTCTGATGATGTGTGCAGCCGAGACGTGATGAATTGTTTACAATAAGTCTGTGTTTGCATTTTGAATTGCTGGTGGAGATGAAAGTAATTTAGATCACCTTATGAAGTTATTAAACGCCGCGCGGTCACGCTGTGTTTGTTTTGCAGATTCCTGATCTGACCAGAGATTCCTCACAGGCTGATGTGACTTTCTAATTATTCCTTCAATGTTTATCAATCAATTGTTGGTTTGCGACATAACTTTCTTTAAATTGTCTGACAGACAGTGAAGAAATTAAATTACTTGAAGTGGAGCTATTATCCTTTACTAGTTACAGTGTTTCATGTTCATCTTAAATAATATGATAAATATGAGTATAAACATTTCTGCAACACTTAATTTCCAACAGTTTTTCTGCTCACAGCTCAAGCTGACTATATAATAAATTCTATATATACAGCGCAATCACACACACACACAATCCTATATTTATTCCTATTGAAATGCATCAATAATCACCTTTTGACCAGCTGCAATTAATTAATTTGTGCATAACATTTGTATGGTGCTGTAAAAGACAAGACAAAAATATTTTATTTAAACGTTATGAGTGACAGTGTATAAAGTTATTTGTTACTACAGTGTTTACGTTACATACACTGCAGGGAAACCTGTAATATTTGTTACTGATGTTGTTCTTTTCTCTCCTCTTTCGGATTAAGTTCCTGCTGGAAATGTTTTAATGATGTAGACTTTAGGGCTGTAAATCATACAATTAGTTGTGATTAATCCCTATTTTTCCAACACAGTATGTAATAACAAGGCTCTATGTAATAACTTGACATTCACAATGGCGGCAGTTAGTGAAGGCAATATGGTCACTGACAAAATAATATGCATTTGCAATATAAATTCCAGATGGTGTTCCTGATCATAGATCACCACCAAAATCTAATCACCTGTTCCTCGTCCCAATACACACGTTGTCAGAAAATTTCATCCAAATCCGTGCAGTTATTTTGTACACAAACAAACAAACAGACACATATATGTATATATGCATATCTTTTGGTGAGAGGGATCATTTTTCCTCACCAAAAATGTTTCTTTGGAGCAATATTCAGAACCTTTTCCAATAAGATTCTGCAACATGGATACTGATGGACACTAGGATCCTCACTCTATCTTTAAGCATCGTCTCGCTTCAGTTCTATTTTCGAGTTAACTTATGAGTTTTGTCAGCACAAGTAGAAACCGTTTGGAAGCTTTTCTTGGTGATTTTTCATGGTAGAAAGTGCTGTTTCTGTGCCGTTAGAGTCCCAGCTGCAGTGGTGTCGGTGAGGGAGGAGCTCAGGTGTGGAAGAGCTGGAAATGCTGACCAATCAGAGCGGACTGTCTTAAAGAGACAGCAAGTAAATGAAGCCTCTCAGACAGAAGGTGAATACAGTAAAAAATAAACTGTTTTTGAATATTTAAGCATGTAAACATGGTTGAATTAAAAACCTCAGATACTTCTATAACTGTGTAAATTAGCAGATGATTTCCCCTTTAAAGGAAAGTGTGAAGCCAGCAGCAACAAACAAACAACATGGAGTCTTTTTTCTGCGGAAACAGTGATCCGAGCGTCCACAGGGACAGCAGCTAAAGTGTCTCTAAGTTTCAGCTCATTCAGCAGTTGATGGGGGAGTTGCCCTCTGTGTAAATCCACTGTTAAGCTCTGTCCATCCTTTAGTCTCAGCACCGCCTCGCCTGCTCAATCTCTCACTCTCACCTTCACCACTCCGCGTTTCCTCGCGCCTGGCTCGGAGTGAGCGGGACAAAATGAGGACATGGCTGTGGCAGACAAGCGGGGATATACATTCCCTATATCCTTGGGCATTCTCGCTGCCTTTTCCTCAAGTGTCAATTATAACGCCGCTGGATGAGAGATCAGAAGCCCGTATGAAATGCTGTGATAAATTCCCTTTGCCAACTCTGTGGCATATTTCATTTGGAATGGGATTTGGCAGAGGGGAGAAAGTAATGTTCAGATGAAGTGCCTGACCTGTTTCTTTGTCCTGTGTTAGCTCTGCCATATCGCTCCATCTCTCATTTCAGCGAGGAAATTTCCCTCTTGTTTCAAACCCAATTTTTCCAAAACTCCCTGCGTCAGCAGCAGCCGCGGCATCCGCCCAGTCGAAAGCACAGTGTCCAATTAAAGTCTCATATCCATGCAGAAAGACTCATTTCTCTCTCTTTCTCTCCCTCACTCCTTCCCCCACTCAATCCATCATTAATATTATTTCCTCCCATTCTCAATTACCTTTCTCTTTCTCAATTACCCTGCCTTGTTAGAAAAACGGACATGCCTGAGCACAATATGAAATACTAATTAAAACCAAAATGCGGAACACAAATTTAGATCTCACATCAGCACCTTCTTTTTAGCGGTTCTGTTTCCTCCGGTCGTCTGCTCCCTGCCCCCCCGCCTCCTCTCGCTCTCCCTGCAGCAGATGGCGTCGGTCAGGAGGTGGACAGGTAACAGACGACCCTGTAACTCCCCACAGGGCACCTGAGCCCTGCCCTGCCCCGCCTGTCCCCCCCTCCGTCCCCTTCCTTGTCCCGGCACCAGCCCGCTCCACCCCTCTCGCCCAGCCCTTTGAACACCTCCAGCCCTTCCTGCTCCTCCATCACACCGCCCCGCTCCTCAGCGCCCCCTCCCCCCTCCCTCTCCTCTCCTCTGGGCTGTATCTGGTGGGCCAGCCCCCCCCTCCTCCCCCCAGTGGTGCAGACCTTCTGGACGGAGCAGATGGTAAGAGAGGGCCAGGAGGAGACGTCCTCTAACCTGGGAGCCCAGCCAGACCTGGCCCACAGCGAATGCCTGATGCCTGCCTAATAGACCTGGACTGGGCTTGCAAGAAATCGTCTCACTCCATGTGTGTGTGTGTGTGTGTGTGCGTGTTTATTCGTGTGTGCATATGGCAATGTGTGCTCTTCATGGCAATGGATGCTTTTCATGCTGTTGCAATTAACTGTGTGTTATTGGAATGTGTGTTATTTAAACCTCAGAGTTTGTGCAGATTTATACATTTGGCTTCAGGGTGTCAGTGAACCCGACAGCGGCCAAAACACAGCCAGTCTAAGACAAACTCCCAAAGCTTGAACATTTATTCAAGTACGATATTAAGTACAATTTTGACTCATACTTTACTTGAACACCCCATTTTCTGCTACTTTCCACTTCTACTCTTCAAGAATTGTCATTTTTACTGCACCTCAGACATTTGATAACTTTAGGTGCTTTTCAGATTAAACAAATAAAATTCTGATGTTAAGATAAAACATTATTGATCCCCAGAGGGAGATTCAGAGGCTCCCCAGCCGTATGTAGGCTCATTAAAACCAGCTCCACCTTTACCAGCTGCAGCATAAAAGTAATGAACACATGAATGAAATTATAATTATGATCCTGTAATATAATGCACATTATTCTGAAATGGGCCATTCTGCATAATGAGTACTTTTACTTTTGGTACGTTAGGTATGTTTTGGTGACGATACTTACTACTGAAATGTACTTTTACTACATTTTGAATGCCAGACTTTTATTTGTAAGAGAGTATTTCTACACATTAAGAAGCATGATTTGGTTAAAAATGCATTTTAACAATGTATATTATTTCTGTAGAGCCTTTAAAAATACTCAAAGATTACAGCAGTTATTTATATTTATTGTATTTATCTACAGGACGACTGCACACGACACCCGCCAAAGTAAAACACCTCAAAACAAACTGATGTGATTGAGATTCTATGTATATAAAGTCTAAAGAGACGCTGAACAGATGGATTAAATGTTCAACTTCTGCCGCTCCAAGATCCTGTAGTACTCGTTGCCATTTTGACTTGAATAAGAAGAATAAAGAGCCATTCGTTTTATGGAAAATGTGAAAAACTTCTAAATTAATTGTGATTTCCAGGAGATTTTTTTAAACAGATATGGACCAGAAGGCCTCTGCACGCATGTTAAAAGACCTGCGGTGTGCAGACATGAGTTGTGATGATGTGATGGTGAAGCATCTTTAATTCTGTTGTGTTGAGAATTTTAGAAAACATGTTTAGAGAAGTCTTACTCTGCCTGGGAACCATCTGAATCTGCAGCTCGTGTTTTATTTGGTCAAACTGCACGATAATGTCAAGATCACTGTGACCTCAAAAAACATGTTCTTTCTCTGCCATAACTCAACGATTCATATGCTAATTATGTCTGGCTAATAGGATGAAGTCATGAAATGATATTTTAAAGGTCAGAGGTCACTGTGACATCATAATCTTGTGTTTTCTGGCCATTTTTAGACGCCATAACTCAGAGACAGAAGGGGAGACATGTGGTCGGATACTGAACTCCCTGAAACTCTGGTGACTGGTTGGATCTTGTGAGCTGCCGAGTTAAATATGTGTTAAAAGAATCCATGTTTTATAACATCTATTTATTATATTTATTATTATATTTTTGAAGCATTGTCTGCAGCTACATGGACAGATTTAAACTCGGAGTGACTGGCGGAGGCACACCAGCGCGTGTTTGGTCCTGTTGATATGTGTTTGTGTGTGTTGATTTGTGGTTGCATGTAATTAGAGAATATCTAAGCAGTTTCTATGGTAACGTGCACATCTCTGGACTGAGGGTGAAGATGCACGGTGCACCTCCAGTTGCTGAGGTCGTACACTGGTGGTGTTTTGATGTTTAATAGGTGCGCTGAGTCGGCCGCTAAAAAGACTTCAGAGACAAACTTTGAGCTCAAAAACTCATCCGACTCCGTTTCCTGTTTTCAGATGTTTAACCCAATCTGCATGTGTAGGTGAGCTTCACGCACAATATGATGGATGTGTTACATTGAGGGATATATTGAGTTGAAAATAAATATCCCAGAAGAGAAGCATTTTCTACTGTAGCTGGCGGAGGATAAATGTCTCTGTGAAACCTACCTGGGAGAGTTGTGGATGTGGATGAGCCGTACATCTGTCTGTCTGCTCCTCTAACCTCCAGCTGTGGTTTCAGGGCACCTTCACTGTAAAGAGACAGACACTCTGCTCCACATGAAGCACAGAAACACTCCCCGCTCACTGTTTTCCAAGCGTATTTATGGCTATTCCATAAAATTCATTTAAAATTCATTAATACCACAGGGAAAAATTCAATGAGCTCAGCCTAGTTTCCCTCATTTGCCCACCGAGTCCAAACGGATTGTTGTTCTCCCCAGACGCGGCTCCTCTCCAATCTCTTCCTGTTATTAAATATTCAAATCTCCACCGCAATCACTCTGTTTAGTAAACACTCAGGGGACCTCACCAAGACTATTAAAGCAGAGATGATTGCAATGCTTTGTTTTTGTTTAGTTTTGTTTCTTGATATGGCCGACATGCTAATTGCTAAAGGATTGCTAGTTAACTGTTTGACCACAGTGGGAGGATTCCCGCCACCTGACTGGATGGAACACTTTCAAGTTTTTCCTTCTCCTCCTGTTGTTTGTTTCCTCTTTCATGTTTGCATGTAATGTCACATACACCCACCCAGTATGCACATGCATACTCTCAAAAACCATGTCACACTCCCACACCCTTCTCTCTTTGATCTTTTCCGCCATCAGATGATGAAGAAGAAGCATTGAATTTATCTTCTATTTCCCTGTTTTACATCATTTATCATTCCCGTCCGTTCTCGTCGCAGACTGTTTCTCATCCCATCTTCAGTGTCACGCTGTTTTCTAATAAGCGCCATAGTAATTTCTGTGTGTTATTAATGGCGGCACACGCCGCCTATCCGAGGAGCTCCAGCTGTGCGGAGGCAGGGACGGGCATCTCGCGGCCCCCTGTGCCACCCCACGCTCCAACACGCACACCGCCGCCTCCGCCACCACCGCCTGGGGAGCGCGCCTGCCTGCCCTGGAGGTGATGCTAATGGGAGATTTTAACTACATTTCCCTCCTTCCTCCCTTCCTCGCCTCCTCTCCCACTGGTGCTGCGGATATGAGCCTAGAGCAAACACAGGGCACTCTCATTAAGGGACTAGTGCTGGTATTAAATTCGCTGTTATTAGAGAGGCCTGCTTTCATTTCACTGGCACAGCAAACCACAGACACCCACAGGAGACTCAGGGTGAGGACTAGATTACACTCATACACTCAGATGGCTTTTGGTGTGTGTGTTTGTGTGTTTTGGACCTGAGCTATAAAGGGTGTTTAGAAAAATAGAAGTTGCAGTTGCTGCATCCTTTCTTGTGAGTGCCAATTGCATGGAGAGCCCGTTTTAGAATGAGCGGCTGTAATGCGGCGGGCAGAGGGCACTGCTTTAATGGCAGGGTGCCCTGCTGTGTTTTGGCCATGCCTCATTGGCTCCCTTGCAGAGAGGCGGGTCATTTTTCACATTACTGCTCACCCCCTGCCTGACATGTCAAAGATGGACAAAATCGATATACATACAGCAACAAAGACTCGGGCTCCACAAAATCAATGCCACTTATTTGATGAAAGACTGTTTCCACCAGCCGGAGCAGAATGTGCACGGATGCCTCTCCAACGTGAGCTGGCAGGTTTGCATCCAGACTCCTGTATCTGGAATGAGCGCCCTGTAGGACATCCTCGCCGCCTGCCGATACCGCTCTTGTCAGCGTCCCCTCAGGGCACGGCGGGCTGAGTGACGGGAGCGAGCCAAAGTGACTGTGACAAGGGAACTCGCATCAAATTCCCTGACAGTTACCTCAACAACCTCCTCTGATACTGCCATGTCACACGCATAAGGAGATTACTGAATGGATTTAGTGAATGTGAAATGTGAGTGAACGCTCCTTTTTTTTCCTCCTCCTCCCCGGAGCCAAAGGAGGCTGCCTATGTGATATGCTGCTATCTGGCGTAGGCACTTGGCTGGCTCATCCGGGAAGACGACAGAACAGGTGGCAAAGAGGCGAAAGCAAGGCAGAGTGAGTGCGTGCTGCGAACACGCCGCAGGTGTCCTGGTCGCCTGCGACTGCAAGAGGCTGAAAAAAACACCCTTACACACCTTAAAAGACACACACACACATAATTATACTGGAGATTTACTGCAGGAGGACCCCATTTGACTCTGTGTTTGTTGTGGTGTTGGTGAGTGGAGCACGCACACAGTTTCTCATGGTGGCAGGCCTTTCTGCTGCTGCTGTAAAGCACAGCGGTGTGTTCAGCTGTGACTGGGACTCATTAGAGGAGGAGAGTGTCCGTCATGGTGCCTGGCTGTCTGTGTGCTGGTCATCCAGCGGGGGACTGGGGGGGATACAGGCGGTGGGGGAGGCGGGCAGCGCCCAGACGAGCCTCCCTCCCTCCTCACCCACTCCGCTCCGCTCCGTCCTCCCTTTCTCTCCTCTCTTGCTCATTTGCCCCGCTGCTCTCTCCTCCATCCTCTTCCCCTTCCTCTCTTCCATCTCTCACCGGGGGTTCATCTCTTGTGATGCACTGAAGCCCATTATCAGTTCCCCGCCAACCTCCATCCCCAGCCAGCCTCTCCACAACAGCACACAGCCACTCGATCAAAGCCCCGAGAGGACTGGCAGCTTGATTGATGCTTATCAAAGAATCCATTGTTGTTGACCCGTGTTGTCAATCCCAGTCATCATGTGCGCCGCCGTTATTGCAGCTCTCTCGCCGTATTGTATCGCCGTGTCGTTAGCCAGGTATTGTCTCTGCTCCATCCCAAACAATCTCCAATAATAAAGGATAGTGCCAGGTGTGCTGGACAGCCGGGACAGGTCCAGCTGACATTCCCTCATTTAAACCTCAGTAATGTCCTTTCAAATCTTCCATGATGGAGCCTGAAGCAGAGCGACGCACAGCGGCAGCGAAACAACAGCCAGACAAAATATGGGAATAAAAGCAGATTGAACACCTTCTGTAATTGTTTTCTTCTTTTTTTTGTTTGAACTTGCGGCTTGTAAATAACATTTCGAGGTCAATCATTTCACATAAAGTTGAAGCTGTTCAGTGTGGCGGACGAAGTGGCACCTGTTCCAGCAGATGTGAGCTGTTTTATGTGCGTGTCATTCGAGCGGGGACGCTCCTTTTCATGTTTAATAGCTCGCCTTGTTTTTAGGTCTTGCTTTCTTTCGTCTTGCCTGTTTCAAAGGTAACTTTTTCTATATGTTTGACATCATATGGACACAAGATGGTTTCAGTCTTTGTAGCAAAAAACGACATGTGTAATTTTATACTTATATTCTCCCATCCTTTGTTCTTCTGCTGCTCTTTTCTGCTTTCTCTCTCTCTCTCTCTCTCTGTGGCCCTGACCTCATATCTAAAGCAGGCTGGAGGACGTGGAGCTCTCTTTCTCCCAGACAAAGAAGTATTTTGTCCATCTGTTGCTTCCTTTGCTCCTTATTTTGTGTTATATATTTAGGATCGAGGTCTGGGAGACGCGGCTTTGTTTGTTAGTTTAGATTTTATACTGTTTTGACAGTTGGTGGGTTGGTATGTTGGACATACATGTGAGCAACGTTAACTCTCAAGAAAAAGGAGAAGAAGAAGAGGGAGCTTTATGGACGAGTCGGTACAGATTTTATTGGAAACATTTGTGCTGAAAAAAGCCACACCATCTACGAATAAAGCATCAAGTTACAGCATCGAACAAACGGAGAACAGGGTTCATGTCCCGCGTGAAAACAAAAGTAAACGATTTTTAATATAACTCACGTTTTTGTGTAACTTCTGTGGCTCACGTCACCCTCGTAACTACCTCACTTCCGGTATTTACGTACATTTATTTACTGTTTAAACTGTCTTTTATAACGCATAACCAGGAACTTCTTTTGCCCTAAACCTAACGCTCTGCTGTACCAGTGAGTCGCTTTTGACAAACACTCACGTGTCGCTATGATACGATATTGAGAAACCGTCTTTTATGTCGTTTAGGTTGGAGATCTTGTTGGGTGATAACAAGAAATTGTAGCTAAGAGCAGCTTATTTAAAAAGATTTTGGGACTGTGGATATAGCTCGAAATCCAAAATTGTACACTTTATTAAATGTGAACTAGTTTATTTTAATCAGTTTGAACTGAACTTTTGGGCACTTGTGAATTTGCACAAAATCTTTTGTGTTTTTGGCTCAAATTCGACCTCTGACCTTTCCATCCTTCCTGTCTCTCTGCACTTTAAACTCATACATCAAAACCAAATGTAGCATCTTTTACCCTGTTTCCTGTTTGTCCACTCTGTGACTCATCCTTTACATCCAGCTCGTTATTTTAGGATTTCTGTCCTCCCTCTCTCCATCCATCCATCAGACTTCCGTCTCTGGGAATATGAGCGTTTCCCTCAGAGCCACAGCTCTCTGTGCAGCTCTCAGACCAGCAGGACCAGTGCTGTGTCAGTGTCAGATCTCCACTCATGTGTGCAGCAGCTCAGACACGAGCTCAATCTCTCCCAGCACCATGACTCCTCCCTCCCTCCCTCCCTCCCTCCCTCTGTTTCTTCTTCTCTCCTCTTTCCCTCTGACGGGAGATCACCTCCTCTTCACAGGCCGGGGCGGATACTTCATTTCCAAATCACTGTGGCTCACAGTTGTTCCTCCACTCTCTTGTTCTTCAATGTGCTGAGAGACAAACACAACAGAGGGAGGCTGCAGCACAATGGGCATGTTGGCGTATAAGAGGAGGTGGCGTCTGAGCGGCGGAGGCCTCTGCGGCGCTCAAATGAGAAAGGACATCGCTCATTTCCAACCTCAAATTGCCTTGCTCTCATCTGTGACCCTCGCTTAACAGCCTCACTCTGGCAATTCACCGCCCATTCACACACACACACACACACACAAAAACAAGCGTGTTTACACAGCAACACGTGTAAACACGAACACACACACACGACAGAAACAGATTCTTTCCCCGACCCGTGCAGGGGTGTGTTACTGACACGGCTATGTTAACTCACATTACGACGACTAGACCACAGTTTTACACCGTGCCCTCTGGGTGATATCCTGTCTCCATGGCTACAAGATCATGTTGACCAGTTAAAAAGCTAAAAAAATAATGGCTGCCCGGGAGGGAGAGTGATTGATTGCATTTTCCCACGAGGCAGATTCAGCTGAATTGTGTATAATTCTGGGAGCTGCCGAGCCGTCTGTCTGTCTGTCTGACACTTCACCTCATGGGCAGAGACGAGCGGCGGCCGCAGCTTCAGCCGCTTCCTTCCCGTCTCTACCTTCTGTCAGCATTGCCCTGTGGAAACGGTCCTGCTCATATAACTTCATTACTTTTTAATGCAGCCGTAATTACTCCGGCATGTTGTAATTGGACAGAGATATGAGAACAATAAAGGATGTCAGGACAGAGAACAGGATTTTAATTGTGGGTTAATGATATTTATTTTGTGCCGTGCTCTTTTTCTTCGCAGTCATGGCTCAGTCGCGCGGGCTAAGTGTTGGATCTCCGGGGGGAGAGCAGAGGGTGCTTATTCCTCCGCTTTCTCCCCTCTGCTTTTGTCATAGAGAGGCAGCACATTAACCTCGGATCCGATTAAGGGCTGTAACAGAGCCAGGTCGCGGAGTGGCCAGGCGTCCGTGCTCCTCTGGGCTCAGATTAGACCTGACCCCTGACCGACGTGTCAGTAACAGATAATGAGCTTAGCTTTATCAGCCCCATTTGTCTCCCCGAGGGTCCACACGGCAGCCTCACCCCGCTACGTGTAAACTGTGGGAGCAGTACAGGGGTTAATGCTCAGATAAGAATCGTGTTGCTTTATCGGCTCTCGCTGGAGGCTCCTCAGCTGAGAGCCGCTCTGGAAGAAACAGTATTAATATACCCAGGGGGCAGATACTGTGTGAAGATGCACTTAGGAACGATAGGAGCACTATTCATAAAGTGATAATTTTGTCTCGCACAATTACACACATTCATTTGTTAAACGTCTGACAGCCCTGAGTGGGTTTCATTGAATCTGTATTTGCTTGTTTGTGGGGGTTTTTCAGTTTCTTGACGTCTGACTCACTGCTACATTTTCTGTGCTGTGGCATTTTCAAAAATGATATTGATTAGCCCAGGAGGGGAGCTATAATCACGGATCACAACAAGGTGACGTACGTGTTTGAGACCGGCCCGCAGGGAGACGGCCTCATTCTCAGGGAACATGTTTATTTTTGTCTTGTAGTTGTTGTAGATGTCCGCGGTGATCACTGAGCAAGTAGAGAGGGGGTAATGAAAGGGGTGTGCACATAGTGATTAATTATGGATGTCATTTAGTCTAATTACAGACATAATTACTGCGTTTTTTTGAACAACTGATGCTAAATTGAAGGTTGAAACTCGGCAGCAGTCGGCGCTGAACTGATTTCTTCTTCGACACCAACACAAAAAAAAGTCACATCAATATCTGGTTATAACTGATGGGCAAATTATACACCTGCAACAATGGACAAGAGGCTGCTGACAAAATGGAAAAAGACGAGCGGAGAAGAGGTGCGAGGGGAGTTTCACATCCTAATCAATTACTCTGTTCGTTCACCTGTGGTTTGCATATGTTGTTGATGAGGAGGGGATTATCAGGCAAAGAGAGGAGAGATGAGGAGATGAGTGAAGCTGCTAGATTAATATCCTGCCACGGCGGCCCAGGGAGAGATTAATTTCCTCTTTACCAGCATTTAAAAAGAGGCGCATGCGTCGGGGTCGGGGTGGCTTTAATGGAGAGAAAGAGAGTGATCGGCTCTGCTGCAGGCCACAAGGGCTGATGGGTAAGACAATGGATATCATTGGTCCCGTAGTGAACTTGGAGCAAGTCAGCCTGAGCGCCTTTTGCCCTGTGTGTGTATTTGTGTGTGTCTGAGCAAAGGTGTGATTGATTGGATCTCTGAGTGCTTGTGCCACTGGGAGGCAAAAGAAAGAACCTAAGAGTGTGCAGGCATGTGAGAAGATTGGAACGGGTGTGTGTGTGTGTGTGTGTGTGTGTGTGTGTGAGTGTGTAGGGGTGACACGCTTCTTGAGATTTAATTTGATTAAATGAGAGTGCTGTCACTGTAACCAATGAGAAAGATGATCTTACTCCCGTTTCTGCAATATTAGGCTGATGAAAATGATGGCGTTTTTAGATCTTGTGCTCCACGTCGTGTAATATTTGCTGTAACTGGAGCAGAGAAGTCTGACATTACTGGGGACATAATTGGAGATGTAGGAACTGGGGGACTAATTGGGCAATAGAGTAGGGACTCTTCATGCAGTTTTTTATATTACGTCAATCTGCAAATCCATCACAATCAGACATTAGAAACAAGAATATGGCTGTGAAATTCAATATAAAAACATGAGAAGAAGGGCAACACTTTACTTGAACCTTCGTTATTATTAATCAAGCATTCATTAGCAAAAACATTTAATAAATACAGACTCTTCTCCCCAAAAGATAACATGTATTGTTTAGGCAGCGACCTCTAGTGGCAGTAGTTATTATGACAGGAGCAAAAGGAGGAAGAATAAAGAGCGACAAAGTCTGCGCAGGACTTTGATCCAGGAAGCTGCTGCTTGTTTGCATGTTAAAAAATAAAAAAATCAACATGAGTCTGTAAATGTTAACCTGCGTAACGTCTTTAACTTTTGTCACATATGTAATGTAGGTTAATTAACACTCATCACTTACGTACCAAACATCTATTATAACTCCAATTTTTTTAAATGTATCCAAGAGGTTTTGGTGCCTAAACCTACCGAATGCTGCAGTTTTACAATATTAAACAGGGTTTTTTTGTTTTTTAAGATTTGTGCTGCATCTATCTCCGTCTTCCAATGCTGTACATTAAAAAACACTTAAAATGTTCTTTAAAAAAAGGTAATTTAAAGCAAAGTGTTGCCCTTTAAAAAAATATGTTAAGTGTCATACTAGTGAAATCCAAGGTAGAATCTTGTCTTTTCTGTCGTCTTTGCAGATTTAATCATCATGAGGGCTGTGGATTATTATTTTTGATTATTTATTCATTTCGATTAATCAATTAATCATTTTGTCAGTTTAAGGTTGAAAACAGTGAAAAAACGATGTCTTCATATGGTGTTTTATTCAACCAACAGCCCATAAATCCAAATATATTCAGTTTATTATCAAATATAACAAAGAAAGCATCAATTACCACATTTAGGAAGCATACAAACAGCAAATATTTTGCTTTTTTGCTTTAAAAAAATGACGATGATGATCAAAATAGATCCCAATTAATTTTCTGACAATTGGCTTAAACAGTTTAATTAACTAAGATAAACTACATGGAGTGTTGTTTAAATAAAGATTAAATAATGGCTAATTTACAAAACACAGAAAACATTTTTATAGAAATAACTGAAGAATTAAAAAGAATCTTTGACACAGAGTTTGTATAAAAGCTTCCTCTTGTTTATATTAGTGTATAAAAAGAAAAGCTAATTACTGCGACATGAATAACAGGTTCCTGTCTTTTCTTGGGTTTTCACGCTGTGCCTGTGAAATCCTTATTTGTCCGATGCGAGGCCGCTCCACTGGTTATCACATTCAGGCTGTCAGCTCACCATTCAAGTGCTCAGTCATTAGTTAGCTGCCATTATAAATCTTCCCCCTTATTAGAAACGCAGAAAGCTCAATAGCTGGAAATGCAGCCACTCACAAACACTCTATCAACCCATTGCCTTATCGATCGGCCCCTCTGGTCTCATTCACCTGGGCTCAGACGGATGGACCTCAGGGTGTCAGTCAGCCCTGTGAGTCACGAGCGTCCGTATCTGCCTCCTTACAGTCGCTTCCTGCTGCGAGCGCTCTTCTCAAATGTCAGAGTAAATGAGCTGGCCGGGCTGTGCAGCCGTATGTGCTCATCAGGCCACTTTCTCCTCCTGTTTGTTGCAGTTTTATATCAACCACACATGCACGCACACAGGGACACCTCCACCCGCCCCGTCAGAGCCTCTCCCTCCGCCCCCCCGCGGCTCTACGGGGTCCTGAGGGTCATTTGCTCGCTTATGGGTTTAATTAAAGGCCGGTTAATTATTTAGTCCATCCTTGGCCTTCAGTTTGATCAGTGGGTGACTTGTTGAGTGTGGAGGAAAGCCCACAGCTGAACATCAGTTTCTCACTGAGCCTGAACTCTCCACAGACTGGACACACTGTAGCATCACCGCTTGGCTTGGAAACCTGTCAGCTGCCCCGAATTTAAAGTCCGGCGGCAGCTAATGATTATTGACATAATAGATTAATTTGTAGAGTTCTTTTTAATGGTATTTAAGCCGAGGGTCCCTTATGAGGACGTCTGGAATGCCGACCTGGTCTGATAAATGGGAAAAAAAGGATGGATGGATGAATTAAATGTTAGTTTTTCCAGGTTTTCAGGTTAACTGTATTGACCAACATTGCTGTTAAACCTGCATTCTTTCCGATGGCCAGCAGGGGGCAACTCTATTGATCGCAAAAATAAGTAATTTGTATGTAAGTCAGTAGGAATATGAAACTACTTCTCACTTGATTTATAACCTCAGTAAACATTCCCATCATGACTTTATGGTCTCAGTTGCTAGTTTCAAGTGTTCTTCAACAAAGAATTATGTTTTTTTTTTTTTTTTAAATCCAATTTAGAGTAAAATAGAAAAAGGAGCTGCTTCATCAGCTGACGACATTTTTCATGGGGATTTCCACGAAGCGTTCAGGAGAACAGAATTATGGCAAATTACTAAAAGGTAATATTAGTCCAGTGGTGGAACAAGTAATTAGATCCTTTTCTTTAAGTAAAAGTACTAATAAAACACTATGAAATGACTTCAGTCCAAGTAAAAGTCCTGCATTCAAAACATAGGGAATGAAAGTACAATAGTATCCTCATCAAAATGTACTTAAAGTACCAAAAGTAAAAGTACTCTTAATGCAGATTGTCGCATAATTGATCAACGTAGGGTTAATCTGAACTACTTACTAAGTGGTTTAATTAAAAAAATGTCTCATCACTTTAAATGTATCATGTTTTTTATGTTAAATCTCGACCTAAAAAGAAAGTAAAGCTGTCAGCTAAATTTAAAGGAGTAAAAAGTTTAATATAATAAAGAAATGATTTATAGTAAAGTACAAGTATAATTGTGGTGAGTAAATGTACTTAGTTACATTCCACCAGTGTTATAGTTGCATGTGAATGTGACTTTCTTGTCCACTGTAAAAATACTTCTCCTTCTGTCTCTTTTGTGTTTCTGTTATACTAAAATCCAGAAATGTTGGGATTCTGTGTTAAATGTTAATAAAACCAGAATGCATCCGATTCAGAAAGAGTGTTTATATTTACAGAAAGTTTCCCAGTTGCAGCATTAGACATCTTGTCTTTGTGCTGTATTCAGCTGAATGTAGGTCACACAGGATTAACAAATCAGTGCTTTCTGCCTTTGTTGTGATTTACCAACTCTTTTTGAATCAGGGTAATAATCAGTGAGCTGTGTGTCCTGTTGCAGTAATGTGGACGTACTGTGTGGGTGAACTGTGTGCGGGCTGCGGGCTGTTTTGATTGCAGCTGTCCCGGTCTGCGCGGCCCCTGACCGGCTCCTCACCTCCGTCCCCAGGGGGGATAATGACACTAATACCTGTAAGCGGCGCTCCGCCTTGATGCCAGCGCGGCAGGAGGCGGCGGGGGCACCAGGCCTTTTAAACCAATTTCAAGCCCGTCAATTAAGCCGGTGATTTGTGTTGGACAGAAATCACTCTGGCGCTGCCACTTCAACGCCACCCCCCCCCTCCCCCCCACGCGATCTTTCTCTCTCCACACACACGCTCACTGTTCCTCCTCTATCCCACAATCCTTAGGGGACTCAAAGAGGCATTGATTGGTTGAGCTGTTCGCCCCTCAGACAGATCGATAATCACTGTGTTCTCCCGGCGCTGTGCTGCAGGGGGGGAGGGTGGGTAGACGCTCATTTGCCGGTTCCCATGGGAACTGCTCTGAGTCCCACCGGATACGGCGCTTTGAAGACCTCCTTGATTTTTTCTCAAAGTTTCTGTTTTGGAAGTTTTACTACATCAACCTTTGAGGACAGTTAATATCGTGCCAAACGCTTTAATTGGCAGTCAAATTGGGGCAAAAAACTGGTGTCCGTGTTAGAGGCTATCTTGGTTATTATTGGTGCTTTTTTCTTAAGACAGATGATAGCACCGTGTGTGTGTGTGTGTGAGTGTGTGTGTGGTACGGTAAAATAATGAATTTCTCTTGATTAAAAATTCTCTCGAACAGGCAGTGCTGAAGCCCTATTGATTTCCATTAAAAGTAATCAAACTTTTCATGCTACCAGATGGGTGTGGGAATTTCTTTTTTCATTGTGAAAAACTATTTGACTTCTGCTTTTTAAAATGACCACTAGTCCGCACAAAGGAGTTTGAATCATCGCACTCATCAATCAGCCCTCCCCGCGCCTCGCTCCCATATCAGCTGCTAATAGTCTGAACCCTGAACTCTGAAAGTATTGGCAGGGCATCACCGCAGCCGTGAAAAGCTTGGAAAGTTTAGGGCTGAATCTTCTGATTCATCAATCTCTAAACCAATAGCTCGGAGTTGTCTCGGGCATGAATCTCCCCTCAGTACCAGCCCTGAATCGTTTGAACCATCAATTTCCCCTCTATTAGACTTGCACTGTCTGCTCCATGGCCATGTCTTCTTGTTGGAGTTATGGCTGGAGTGGAGATGGGGGGAGGACTGTCAGCGGATGATAGAGACAAGCGGGGGAGGAGCGGTGTGGGCAGAGGTTAGAGCAGGCAGAGATATGCTTGGTATTTAGGCAGGGATACATGACGAATGGCTGTATCTGTCACTTCCTGCCCTCCTGTCTGTGCTCGGTGGTCCCCGCCGCTCCGTCCGCTCCTGCTGGTGGCTCATAAAGAGTCCTGCGCAGCCCTATGTTCAGGTCATAAAACCGAATTAAAATATTAAATCTGTCAGAGCCTGTCCTCGTAAATAAAGCCATATATTACTCCTCCATCTATAAAAGTGAAAAAGGGTCGAGGCATTTTACGAGGGGGAGAGGAGCAGGCCTATTTCGGGTCTGATCACAAAAAGCCACCTCATCACTGCCTCCACCTGTGGACTGAGCTAATTATTCACCTTGCAGAGTGATGGAGAGTAAGGAGGGATCGATGGAGAGCACAAGGCTGGGCTGCAGATAGAAAGACTCAAGACGATGTGACTGTTTTTTATCTCTATCAGCGATTCGGAGGTGGAGCACAAAAGGAGCATAAAATCTTAAGAAATATTTGCACGTCTGCCGCACATTTTTCACAAGTAACAGCCCAAGTTTATGTGAAGAAACGTCTGCTTTGTGTGTCTGACGTGACCGGTATGACAACTTACAGCCACTTCATGAGAGGTTTCACATTCGCTCTACATGGTGTCTGGTCGCTCTGAAGTAGAGCCTAAAGGACGGTGATGTGCTGTGTGAGATTTAATACAAACTTCTGATCTCTTACTTACCATTTTGTTTTATATTTAAACGTGTATTGTCCTGCTTTATGTACATGCAGCCTCAGTCACCAGCCATGTTTAGAAATATCACACTAAAGAAGCTGCAAATTATGGACGTTTCCATCAACTTGTTTAGAGCAAAAAAAACAAGCTGCAGTAACGTACTTTGGACAGAAGATGGCAGTGTGATGTATTGCTATAGGCTAATCTGTCAGTAAACAGTAGAAGAAGAGAGAGAAAACAAGTTAAATGTTCACTATGTCAGAACTTATATGGAAAAAGTGTTTCCATCTCCCGTTTAGTGCATTAACCGTAAGACAAAAAACTACCTCATGCAAATTTTGGTGTGTCTGTTTTCTTGTGCAAATCTTCAAAATGAGCAGAGAAATATATTGATTGAAACACGACTACTGGTACATTTTTATGTACAAAGCTTTACTTGATAAATTCCTACCTACCTATAATCTCTCTTAAATGTAAATTCTTTTGCAGGATTTTTTTGGGGTTTTGTTCTACTGAAGCGGTAAAATAAAAAAAAATGTAAGGTTTTCTGCACCTTGAACGTGGAACAATCTACAGACAGATCAGAAGCCAGGAAATAAAAAAAAAAACGATCAGCATAGCTCTGCTGGAGAGTTTGGGGCTAGTGTTCATGTCCAATGTGAAACCAAAAGTCCACTTTTTAGGCACTATTTATATGATGTTAAACTCTATTTCCCTAAACCTTACCAGTAGTTTTGTTGCCTTTATCTAATGAAACTGCGACTGTTTCCCAACATTAACCACGTGTTTAAAACTGCAGCTGTTTTGTTCAGTAAGTAGTGATCTTGTTCTACCACCAGAGGCGCTAATTTAAGAAGCCCCAACCTATGTGGTTTTATGGTTCGGTGGATTTGTTGCCATGACAAAACTCTACAGGGCATCGTTGACAAAAAGATCAATCATGCAGTTAGAATAAAAATGACAGTAACATTCCCACTAGCAGGCGTGACTCTGCCTCAGTGATTTCTATGCATGCTTGACCTGCCTCCCCTGGCGGTCCACTCCTCCGGCCCCGGAGATCAGAGCCATTAGCATTAGCAAGTGGTCGTGGATGTTAGGATGGACATCCACCTGCTACCGGGCAGCTGCTTCTGCCCGCTCAGCTAATTGGCTGGCAGGTGGCCACGGCAACACAAGTGTGTCTCAGCCAGGAAGAAGAAGAGCGAGGACATCAAGTCTCTCGGTATCCTGGACCAAAGATGAAAAGGCTTCTGCGGAATGAAAACAAGTCATGCACACACACAAACACACACACACACACACATGCATGCATGCTTCCTACTTCCAATTACAGAGCAGCTGTAACACACACACAAACACTCGCACGTCTTGCAGCATTTGCTCTCAACAGACATAAACCCAAAATAAGCACATGTGTGCACACACACACGCACTCCCTCTCTCTATTTTATTTAGCCTAATACACACACGCACATGCACACATGGACACACAGTCTTTGAGCTTTGCAGAATAACCTTGGCACCAGCATGGTGCCTGCTTCGCCAGTCTGGTAGATAGATGGTCCTCGACGCAGGCTGGCACAGGCTTTTCATTATGTTCACTACCAATCCATAGGAACCCAGTTTTGGATTTCTTCCCTTTTTCTTCTTTCTCGTTAGCTTCTGGCTTCCAGCACGCTACTGTACTGAGTCTGTGCTGCTCTGTTTCTGCATTGTCAATG
>CAFUXE010000103.1:562343-592661 GCA_903364295.1 Serranus cabrilla | reverse complement strand
AGTAGATTTATTTCCTCACGCCGCAGGCAGAGACAAAGGAACCATGTTAAAGAGCCTCCCATCAATAAGCGAGCGCTCGGGCTACCATGTTTGCGAGAGGCGGTAAGGTCAGCTTTTAAAGTTATTGCCGCGGGGCGATATCTGTAGCACTGAATAACTCAATTTGCCTCAAGGTGGAGAGGTCAAGAGGAGTCAAGGACAATGGCGAGGCGGGAGGTGGGTGGAAAGTGAATTTAGCAGGAGAGGGGAGCTTGCTGTTTCATCTGGAGCATTGACCCTGGTCATAATTCCAATTGCCTGACTTGTTTGATGCAGAAAGAAATCCCTCAGTGTGAAAAGAATTGCCTTCCCCCAGCAGCTCTGTAGCCTGTGTGTGTGTGTGTGTGTTGAGAAGGGGTTCTGACCGTGATTTAGATCTTCAAAAAACGGACCCAGGATTGAAATATCTCACCGTAGAAAATATCTGAAGCAGTTTCATATGAATGTGTCTGAAAAGACAACCTGAAGCCAATGCGAGGGCTCTGCAGATTCAGCCATTAATCATCATAATGCAGGAGGCATCCAGCGATGAATTAGAATCCCCTGGCCCATGCAACCTCAATAATCCAATTATTTAAAAGCCAAAATAGAAGTTATAGTGGTATTGTAAAATCTTTAAGGTGAAGGTCGACACATTACAGCATAGTCAGGCAAATGGCATCAGCTCCCCGGCGGGCTGTTGTTCCCAAGCGGCGCTATTTCATAGCTAACGTCAAGACTCTTGTTGAGGTCATGTTTGGAGCCCGGGACGGAGCAGCCAGTGAAGTCATGTTTGGCCGCAGCACTTAATAACATCATGAGACATTCAGGAAGGATTTTAAGATCAATGTGATTTGGGTTTAAGTTGTAATGGTGTCTTGCGGTGAGACGGGGGGTCTGAGGAGCTGACATTATTCTGCAGGTAATGAGCAGGAAAATATTTGCTGAATCGAGATATCTATCATTGAAATGAGCAGCGTGTCAGCACATTATAGAGAACTCTCTTTGAGAACAGAGAGGAATGGAAAAACAAAGTCAGCTGTAAATACTTAAAGTAATGTGTTCAGGTGGAGAGAAAACTACAGAACATGCATGTTGAAGGACTGATGGTGGTTTAACTGTACACATCCTGCTGCAGTACATTTATCAGCATCCACTTCATTATTTTCTCCTCAAGCTAAATTATTTTTATGTTTGTGAGTCAGCTGAACTATTTTTGTTACATTTGGAGTTGCTGTACCTGTGCTTTGTATGTTGTCGTGCGATTGTGTGCTACTTTACTGTTTATGACCTAAAGTACAAAATATTTACACTGAACAACTAAAGTGAGAGAATTTCAGAAAATATTTTGTACTTTTACAAAGAGTTCCTCTAATCACATTTAAATCACATAATTTTCATAGTAACAGTAGTTCAAATAACTGCACGTGAAATGTGGTTTATTGATTGATTGATTGTTTTAGTTTTACTGATAACTGATGATCTGCATCATTTATGGCTGCAGTGTTTTGTCAAAAAGTTGTTGTTTTTTAATAAAAAAAACTGACCATGCATTTCCTGCCCGACACCAAATGGCAGACAGAATTAGCAACTAGCTGGTGATGCTAATTAAGTATTTATTCAGCAGCTAAAAAGTTGTGGAAGACTGTGGAAAAAAGTTGACATTGCCACCGTGATGTCACATATTCATTTGTGGACGTTTTGAAGCCTAGAGATCGTCATTTCGGCTGTTTGTTTCCCTGATAGCAAGTTAACTTGCTTGCTAGCTTGGTTAACAAATTGAAAAACCTGTCAGCTGAGTTCCTTGAAAGGGTCCTGAAAGAGACACAAAGGATACCCTCTTTTATCATCTATTTTCCTCTAAATGAGAGCAAAATGAACATGCTGCATTGACTGAACAATTGGGACCATAAAGTAATTAGGAAAATGGTTAATGAGGTAATAAATCAAGCAAGAAGGAGGCTCCTTTTCTCACAGACTTCTGTACAATCTGACTTCCTTTTGCAACAAGTGTAGTCGCCCCCTAGTGGCCATTAGAAAGAATGCAGGTCCAACACACTCCTGCATTGGTTGGATGTAGCAGCTTGAGCCAATATTTCACTCATATTTACAGAAAGTAAGCCACTGTTAATGTTGCTAACATCCTTAATATCAACTTAGGACAGTAATATGTTAGTGGTGTGTTTTCAGTGTTTTACTCACCAAACAATCTATTAATGCAGGTTTAAGTCAAATTTGGAATTCTTATTTATATGTGAATATTTTTGACACTTTGCTTGAAAGTTTACCTTCAGCTTCTAGTTTCAGTTTTTTCACACTGGCAGCACCTTTATAAGTTTTTGCCCTTTTTGCAGCCGATGTTTTAGACATTCCCACAAAATATGTGAAATAATTAATCAACACCAGGCTGTGATCCTCCCATAATTTGCTAAAATGTCAGACTGTGAGACTTACTGCATGACCGTCCATTGTCATTGAGAGGTCACATTAAAGTCTAGTTTTCCAATTACCTTCCTGCAATGAACCTGTTCTCCATCGCAGCTTTCTCTTTTTACTGAGTTGTAAATAGGGGAGCCCAGCCACCGATTTCACTTCATCCAGAGCTATAAACTGAGGTCTTTGCAGCACAAAGTTTATTCAGACACTTTACAGAGGGACCACGGCCGGACTTTTTCATTTCATGTGAAGAAACTCTTAGAGCATTTGTTGCCGCGGCTTTGGGAGAAAAACTCCAGAGGTGAGCCAACTGTGAGTCCATTGAATGCCTTTCTGTGTTGTGTGAAGGGAGCTTTACTTTTACAGCACTCCTTCATGTGCCATTTGCAGTGAGAGCCTGTAGGGGGAAGAGCTGCTGTGAGGCGGCTGTTTTTCTACTGCCTGCGGCTGCTTTTCGAGCACCTCGGCGCCCAGCAGGACTCGCGCCTCAGACATGTTTCACAATCAGCCTTTTGAGAAAGTGCAACTTATGGAGAAGAGAAGGAGCACAATAAAGCTTCCCACTTGAGAGCCGCCTGTTTTCTCCTCCCCAAATAAGCAGGAAAGTGGTGAAATATGACGAGGAAGAGGAGGCAAATGAAGACTGATTGGGCTGTTGTGTGAGTGTCTGCAGCTGAGTCTGCACATCGCTGTGATGAACTCATGCAGGAGCGCTGATAACGATGTGAGCCCAACACTCTCCCATGACAAGCCTGGGGTGGGAAGATTGCTGTGTGTGTGTGTGTGTACTTGTGCTTGTACTCTCTACATAGTGAGGACCGGAAAGAGTTTGTAACCATCAGATTGAGTCAGTGTTCATTTCTTTAAAGGCCTGTTTGAGGGTTAAGACTCAGTTTTAAGGTTCTGGTTACAATCAGGATTAGGTAAGAGTTTAAAGGCTACAGAATGTGTTATGTCCTCACAAGGATAGGAGGAAGGAAACACAGTGGGGACCTTGATGGGAAGTGGGGACATTTCAGCTGGTCTTCACTTCTTCAAAGGCCTGTTTGAAGGTTAAGACTTGGTTTTAAAGTTGATATTACTTATTAGGTTTAGGTTTTAGTTACGGTATGGGGCTCACAAAGATAGAAGTGCAAGGATGTGTTTGTGTGTGTGAGTTGTTGTCCTTCCTACATAGTGAGGACTGGAACAAGTTTTTAACCAACAGAGTGAGGACCTTTTTGGGAAGTGGGGACATTTCAGGCGATCGTGACTTCTTCAACAGCCTATTTGAATTAGTTTTAAGGTTATACTGAGGGTAAGGTGTTAGGGAATGCATTATGTCAATGGGTGTCCTCACAAAGCGAGAAGGGCGAGGTGTGTTCTTGTACTTCTTACGTAGTGTGGACCGGAACATGTTTTTAACCAACAGAGTGAAAAAACATTTTTGATATGGGGAATTTTTGGGAAGTGAAGACTTGTTTGAGGCCTTTTTGAGGGTAAAGACCTAGTTTTAAGGTTAATATTATAATTAGGTTCAGCGTAAGGACGTGGGTCAAGCATTTAATTGAGATAGTTAATATTAGGGTAAAATAGAAGTACAAGGAGGTTTGTGTGTGTGCTTCTACTTCCTACATTGGGAGGACCAGAACTAGTTATTAACCAACAGAGTGAGGACATTTTTGTGAGGGTTAAGACTTGGTTAAGGTTAGAGTTGTCAAATAACGAAATATGCTAATGAGGGTCCTCACAAAGCCAAAAGCACAGGAGTGTGTTTATGTGTCTGTACTACCTTCTGGGAACCATATGTAATCACTGATATTACCAGGACTAATAGTCCTCATGGGGACCAAACCCTGTCCCAATGGAGCAAAATATTCTCACTGCAGTCCTGGTTACAGTTACAGGGGTGAGATGTGAATGGATGTTAGGTTAGGGTGTGTGTTAGGCTGCCCACAGTGAATGCAAGTCAATGCAGTGTCCTCAGAAGGATAGCTGCACAAGCTTGCCTGTGTGGAGGGAAGTAGTTCCCTGTGAACATCCCCAAAGATAATGAGAAGCATCAGGGCCCCAAACTCTGTCTTTGACTTATCAAGCAACAGCCCCGCAGTACTAAGGACTGAACTGTCAGCAGAAACAAACCTGCAGAAGTGTGTGTGTGTTTCTGTGTGTGTGTGTGTGTGTCGGGGCTACTTGGTAACTTGGGGGCAATAGAGGGAGCTTGAGGGATATGGAGTGTTGCCAAGAGGACAGCACTGGGGATGTGTTGGGAAAAGATAGAAGCAAAACCAGGGCCAAAGAAATCCATCAGGCTGCAGTTTTTGAAGGACAGTTTCCCAGTGAGAGTCTCATCCTGACAGCCCCTGGGCCGGCGTCTGTCTGGCCTCGGCGGGAGAGAGCTCCTCCTCCTGAGATCACGCCGCTTCTGGTTGAAGGTTATAACGGGGAGAGAAAAGAAATCGACAGGAGGAGAGAACAAGCTGGTGAGAGACAGTGATGGAGAGGTGGAAAGCTAACCTTTCCCGGCTCTTGTTTAATGTCTTCGTCTCTCTTTCTTCTCACGTTTATCACCTGATATGAGCCCGTGGCTGAGTACCCTTTCTCTCCTCTGAAGAGTTTGGCATAAACACTTCTCAGTTACATGAAAAGAGGAGAAACTGTAACATTTCACACCTCCCTCGCTCCCACACGATTCGCTCAAACACACACACAGATGCCGACACACTCCTCGCCAAATGCCTGCGCGTGCACATGACCGCACTTCCACACCTGATCGTCTTCTAAGGGAGTGAATAATTACTTTGCCAAAGGGCACAACTGTGATCCCTGGCTGGTATTTAAAGCCTTGTCACTGAATTTAAATTACCCCTCCTCTCCATCGCTTCCTTTAGTTAAGTGGAAATGTCCTCTTTTTGGGCTAATACAGAGATCACAGCCCTAATGTCTTCATCATGGCCTCCAGCTAATACTGCCACATTGCATGACACGGACGCCCAGCTTGAGTTTCCACATCGGCGTCGACGTGTGAAGCAATTTGCTGTCACCCGCCGCAATCCAAACTTTCCCGTTATTGTGTTACAAGATGCAGCGAAGCGCCGAACCTTTGATATTTCCATCTCAAAGTCTTGTTTTCTGTGTGTAAGAATGATTTATATATAAAACATATTTTTCAAGCGGAGGTTGGGAGCGCTGTCTTGATGGAGGTGTGTGTGAAATTCTGCCCCTCTAATTAGTTTATTCAGTTATTCTTTCCTCTTCCCACCATGTTGTAGCCCTAGGCCATCTGTGCTTTCTTTTGCAACAAGCTCTCACTGCCTCCACCGCCCTCCCGCTGTTTCCTCAACCCCTTCGCTGCACTATAATTTCACAGCCTCTCTCTCTCACGGCCTCCATCGGAGCATGTGTGCCCTGTGTCGTGTGTCCAATCCGTGTCGAAGTACAGTGAGAGGGGCTGCGGCGCTCCATCATGAAAGGAGCTGCGGGGGTTGAGAGGCTGATCCTGTATTTGTCCTTGTCTGATGTAACTCGCCTCCCATGATGCTCTGTGGCGGAGACCTGGCCCACCTGCTTGTCCACTCTACTCCGGGCTGCGTGATTGGCATGGCGGGGCAGAGAGACGATTAGGATGCTGAGGCATGAAACCACTTATGTTTTATGTGAGTGTGTGTGTGCGTTTCTGCATGTGTGTGTGTGTGTGTGCAGTGAGTCCATGTGTACATTTGCTTTTACACATTTGTGCCCAGAGTAAGTGCGCGACCATGACCGCCCTGACACACAATCCAGAATATCAAAGAACATGGAGTGTATTTGAATTCAGCAGGAGTGCCGAGAGGTTCGCTATGATAATAAATTGCATCTGGATTGAGATGGTATCCAGGTAACAAAAGCTCTAATCAGCTTCTATAAGAGCTGCAGTCCTGTGTGCAACATGAGGTGGAAACAGATAACAAAGACTCTTAATGGTGGGCAAGGTTTTTGTCATGCAAAATACATCTCTATAAGTGGGGCTTTTTTTAAATGACACATATATGCTTCCACCTATATATGCCTATAATGTCATTCTTCTCCGGGTGAAAAAGCCTCTGAAACCACATTTACACTATAATGAGACACCAAAGTCTCTGAAACCCCAGCCTAATGAAATTTTCAGATGGGTTGGCAGGCTGACCCAACACACCTATTCAATATAAAAAGAGATTTGGGGATACATTAGTCATTTAAATGAAGAAATAATTTACAAAAAATAGATTAAAAAACAGAATTATGCGACACAGATGATCCTTATTGCGCGGTCTGCAGGCTGGCAGAGGAACCTGTCTCATATTAGTTGCAGATGACTGATGAAATCAGGTTTTTAATAAGACCTCAGAATCACTGCGGTTCTGTATATCATCACACTGGTATAGCAGCCTAATCCTCGCCGATGATTTCAAAGTGTGAAGAAATGAGAGCGCTGCGGTTGAGCTTTGACTTTGTCAACACTGTTAGCGAGGGGATGATGCCGCAGAGTGCAATATCCACCGCCACAGCAATATTACACTTTGTGGTGTAACATGTCATGGAGGAAAATGACACATAATTATTATTCTGCGGGATAATATTACCAACCTGATAGCCTGGATGTTCAAAACAAAGTGCTAACAAGGAGTCAGCGCGTCCCTTCTGTCTTCTCACACTCTGCTTGTCTGTTGTTACATATTGTGTCTAGTTTTTTCCCAGACACACGTTTTCAAACCTCAAGGTTATTTTTCTGAATGTCTATTTATCATTTTAAGCCTTGCACGCCTTCTCCCGCCTCCTCACGCCATGACTAGTTATTTTCTCAATTGACTATCGTCCAGCTTCCCATTACTCATGCTGAAATGCCCTTTCCTCTCTGAGAAGCTCACACTCCTGAATTGTTTTCTCCTCATGGACAACCAAAAGCCTCCGTCCTTCTTGTGAAGCCTTATGTCCATTATCGATGATTGTTGCCTGCAGTTTCCGCCCTGTGTGTGCTTCTGCAGTGATGTGTGTGTGTGTGTGTGTTTGACCCAGTATGCCGCTCTCACAGATTTCACATTAACCTCAATCCTGCTTTCTTCCAAATTAGATTTCTATTCTTCTGTCTCAGTGTTGACTTATTTGCTTCCCTTTCATCATCTCCGGCAAGGTTATCCCGAGGCAAGCAGCACTTTTATGGGAACAAGGGGGCGTAGAGGAGGGGTGGAGGGCCTGGCTTTGCCGGCAGCCATGCCTTAATCGATCTTGTTTAAAGGGATGTTGTGAGCTGAATGTTTGAACCCTTCCCCTCGTTAACAGTTTTCTGGGATTTAATTAAGAAGTAGAATGAATTTAATGTCAATTATGTCTTAAAATGAACGGGGAGTGCGAAGATGCACAACAAAGAGACCGAGGAGTGGGTGAGGGAGGGGTGGAGGAGGAGAGAGGAGGCTAATTAGGGGATGGAGTTGTGTTCATGCATCATTCCAGTTGAAACATTTCCTTCCTTTCCCTCTCAACCCCATTTTCCTCCCTGCTCCCTTTTCTGCTTCTGTTTCTCTCTCTGCATGTATATCTGCAAGAGCCCTCAGCAAAAAATGTTGTCACATCTTTTCTCTGCCGTTGGCACACAGTATGGGTATGCAAATATGAGAAAATAGAGACTTCAGCATTGTTGACACGCTCTTCCTACACATGAAGCACAGCCAGATATAAGACTGCCTCTCTACAACCAAGGTGGTTTAAGTACTTCTGTGTACTTTATTGATTTTTAGAATGTTGAAAACCACAGTAAATGCCATCATATCATCCATACAGTATATCATCCACGTGACACAGAGAAACAAAAGCATGAGGAACAGAAAAGGTAAAACAGACGACCTCCACTGCATGACCCACATTTAAATACAACTTTATTCAGATCTGAGGACTCTTAGCTTTTATATATATATGTATATTTATGTTTTTGACAGTCCGCTTTTGTTACTATTCTTTGCTGAGGCGACCGGTGTTGTCTTGCAGTCTCTAAGGCCAAATATCCACACGTCTGTTGGCATTAGATGGTTCAACAGTAAGGCTGCTGCTGTGACAACACCGTCCATCCCACAGCAACGTGACTGTCTCTTAAACTCAGTCCAGCAGCCGTGCTTCGACTCGCCCCGGAGAGAGGCGGAGAGGGTGGAGTCTCAGTGAGAGTATTGCTGTAAATCTGAGAGGATCGGTAAGGAGCAGAGTGAGGGGCTTCGTCCCCGCGTGGAGCCCAGGATGTGTCCTTTTTATCGACATGAGTTCAGTGCTGCGGGCCCATGTTGCCCAGCTTTGATTCCAACATGTGTGAGTATCCAGCTTCTCTCCGGACGCCCTGCGGGAGGCGGGGAGAGGAGTGTTGAGGTTACTGAGGCGTATCTGTGTCGGGCACTCCGTTGGCATGCTCTCGAGGAGATTTCGTGTCCTCACAATCCAGGGGCTTATGTAAGATGCTTTGAACAGGAGAGAGGAAAATACCTAAACCAGCTAAACTTAAGACTGTGTGTGCACACGCATTTGTTTGATGGGATATAGATATAGAGAGAAATAGATAGATAGAGAAACAGAGAGGGGAGTTCTCGCTGCTGATGTTCAGTTGGCTCGGCATTAAGCTCACAGAGATTAGCCAGCTCAGCTGAGCGATGTGCGCAGGAGGGCGGGCGGGCGGGGCAGCAATGAGGAACTACCCACAGTAGGGTTCAACACCAGGGTAAGGGAGGCAGAGAGGGTACGCAGGCTTAGGCCAGTCAGCCGGGACACACAGGGGAGGACAGCGTGAAGACATATGGAGGAGGAGCATGCAGGGACGGGCCGGATGAATGAATGAACAGCAGGAGGCAGTGGGTCATTCATGCTGGTTGATATGCATTTTACAAGCTGTGTGTCTCATCCAGCAGACAGGAGCTACATCTACACTGCATGTTCCACTGGGACTCTTTATGTGTGCCTTCAAATAAATACTGCATCATGGTGATGAGGCAGAAATCACAATCTGTCCCTACGAGTCGCTCACGGTTGGCACTCTGATTGATGGTGAGACTCCTCAGACTTTTCTCATTCACTGTTCTTGGTAAAAAAAAACTAATAAAGTGAATTAAATTTGCAGGAAACGCACATATTGTGATCCAGGAGATGCTGCTTGTTTTATATAAGGGAGCAGACTTTCTTTAGAGCGGATGGAGGCGAAAGAGTTCAACAAACAGGTCTTTTACCAGGAAAGTGCACTTCATGTCCCAAGTCAACTTTTTATTATTATTAATTTGCACGTAAACTTCCAAACATGAGTCTGCTAGGCCTACATCATCACCTATGTGACCTAGCGTCCAGTGATTGTGTCTTTTTTCCTCACTTAAATTAAGTAATTTTCACCCATCCTCCAAAACAAATGACGACATAAGTTGTTTTTTCTTGCCCTCAAATCCCTCAAACACCTAAACATAATAGTTGCCATTTGTATTTATTAAAGTTGTGAAAAAGTTGCAGTTTGGGTACATTTAGGCAACAAAACTACTTGATTAAGGTACATGGTTAAGCTCTGAAAAAATGGTCAAAAAAGGAAAATAAATGGCCATAACTGACAGAGGTGAGATAGTTTTGTTGGTGATGTAAGCCACGACGTAGCTATGTATGGGCTACACTTGAAAATTACGTTTTTGTCAAATAACGATGTTGACTTTTTGTGTCCTATATTTGTTTGACCATCCATCCCATCTTCCCTACATGGACCTTGTTGCTCTTTATACTCCATATCCTCACTACCATCTTTGTTTTTACAGTAAAATTGTTGCTATAAATGTTATTTTCTCCTTGGCATCTTCATAACTCAGGAGCCACTAGTGGGTGCAGCTAACTGTAAGTGTTATATGGGTCATAATAAAATTGATTTGGTAGTGTTGTTGCCTAAACCTAACCAAGTTTTCCTCAGATATCATGAGAATATTTTGAGAGAACAGGATTTATGTCTTGCCAGCATATACCGTTGTGTGTGTGTATAAACTGTATGTTTGGTTAAAACTATCACACACACAAGCGGAGGCAGCGGTTTGACAGATGAACAGCCTTTATCTCTGTCTGTCCCCTGCAGACTTGCTTGGTGCTCTGGGCCATAAGTTGATTAGGTTGTATATGAAGCTACCCCCCCTCTTTAAGAGTGAACTGGTAAAAAAACACTTTGATGTGCAGATTTACAGGTCCTTGTTACTATCTTTAGCCTTATCGCTGTGTTTCCCCTCCTGCTTCTTCTGCTCCTCAGTCTCACACAGAGCAGCTGAGACGGTGCGTGTGTGTCCGTCCCCCCACAGGAGGACGGCTGCACGGTTACCGCTCACCGCCGTGCAGCTCCACCTGGGAGATCGCTGCACAGCTCCAGCCAAGCGTGCACAAACCCCGGCTAAATCCCCAACATCACAGCACATTAGCATCACGCCGACTACCTGATCTAATGACTCTGCGCAGCTTTTTGTGACTGTTCACTGAAAAGTCATTGTGCACTCGCACCAAGAAAATGTCAGGTTAATTCATAGCTCCTTTGTGCTCTTCTCTGCACTGATATTGTTTGTGAGAGCAACACGAGCTGGGCCAGCCAGTGGCCATTTATCTTAATGAGAGCAGTTAACTCTGGGTTGAGCTTTGGCTGCCGGCTCGGCGCTGAAACACACCAGGCAGCATCCCCACCAACGTCCTCTCATCCTCCTACTCGCTGACTTGATTTTTAGGAATACATTTCGCCCTCTCGTTGAAACCTTAATTAGTTCTAAAGGAGATTAAATTATATGTAATTATTATGATAATATTTTCATTTATTCAAGATAACGGGCCGACTTTAGTGAACACAGTATTTGTCGGGAGAGAGCAATCTGCCTCACACTGTCAAAGTTATCAAGGCGTGAAATCAGGAATCCTGACGGCAACAAAATTTAATCTTTTTCATACAGAGGGGACAATAGAAGGAGCTGCATACTCTAAGTCTCCTTCTCCACTTTAATTAAAACAGCTCACTGAATCTCTCCCTCTCTCACTCCCCCACCTCTCTCTCTCTCTCTCTCTCTTAAGTGTGGAGGACCAATTCTATCTCTGTGCAGAATCTAGTTATTTCCTTCGCACTGAACTTGTCTTAAGCCCTGGCCCTGAATCTTTGTTGAGCAATTGCTTTTCCTTGCAAATTTTATTATTTTGTCTCTCCCTCTTTTGCCTCTTTTTATTAAAATGGAAGTGACACAACTGAGAGATATATTGTGATTAGACTCGGCAGCCTGTAAACTACACACGGACGATGTCATGGTGGGATGCTTGCAGTACATGTGAGGGTTTGAGAAGACGCCACATAAAAAAGATGCCCTTTAAAAAGAGTGTAACCTAAATGACGCTGCGGTTGGTTACACTTTACATTCATCTGCTCTTTGTGAGAAAAACAACACTTTGCGTTCCCTCTGGTAACTTTTTAATCATTTACAGTGTGTGATGTTAAACACTGTATGATGTTTGTAATAAAGTGTGGATTTGTATACAACTCTCCAGTGAATCGTATCACAGCATTTAAATGCGCTTTCGCCCGAAAATGCTGCCTTGCGACTTTGCAAAAGAGCAATATAGTAAAGGGTGATTAAAAGGACATTCAGACAACATTCACAGATGACTTAATGGAAGAGAGAATTAGCTGGCGAGAAGTTGGCATTTAGAAACTGGATTGAGGTAAGAATGTGCGTGTTTGATTTTCACTACCAGTCCAGTTAATGAATGCTGCAGTTACGCATTCCAAATGCCTCATTATCTGCATACTGTAGTTTTTGTTTTGCATATATATTTTTACATCTTACAATAGTCAGGCTACAGAGAGGGTTTTTTTAAGGTGTCTTGCTGCCACAGCGGCATTAAGGACGATCCACAGCCCTGGTTTCCTCCTCGTGTGTTGCAGTCACTCCTGCTCACCCCCTTTTCTCCTCTCCCCTCCCACCTCTCCTCCCCCCTACAAGTGTTCTAGCCCGAGGGCAGGTAGGGCATCTCGTTATGGTAGTTGTAGTCCGGGCAAACCTTCTGGACCAGGCGGTAGTCCGTACTGTAGAAGGAAATATAGATACAGATGACTTTGAAAGGCTTGGAGCAAATCCAGGACACGTGGCTCTGAATCTGCTCCTGGAAGCAGGTCTTGGACGGGTCGTAGTTGCACAGCGAGGTGCGCTTGCTGCGATCCACCTTCTCATAGTCCACGCGGCAGTTGAAGATCTTTGAGTCCTTGGGGTAGACCACGCTCTGGCGCTCCAGGTCAAACTCCACCGCCTTGACGGGAGGCACCAGGCTGACCGAGATGTTGCCCTGGCCCGTGGAGTTGTGGCGGAAGTAGACGCTGAACGTGCCGTTACCGTGGTCCACGATCTTGCCGGTGATGAGCAGGTTGAGCCTCACCGTCTTGATGTTGGAGTAGAAGTCTCCCCAGCCAAACATCTTCTTGAACTTGCCGGTTTTAACGATGGGCCGGCGTTTGACCCTGGAGCTGGAGGCGTCGGGTTTGAGCAGGTCGCTGCCCAGCATCTCCCAGAACTCCTGTTTAGAAAACTCCTGCTTGGAGAACGGCACCGGGGAGCGGTAGGGCAGCTCCAGGGAGGTGGTGTTCGCCGCTCTGCTCTTACTGTGAAGCATCCAGCGGCTCAGGGGCGAGAGGGGAGCCTGCCCGCTCAGGAGGCCCACCGTCTTGGACGAGGCGTCTGAAGAGCTCTTGGCGCTGGAGGAGTCGTCTTCTTGACCCAGCGCCACCTGAAGAGGAGGTGAAGATGGGGGTCGAGGAGGAAAATAGAGAAAGAAAGTAGGCGGTTAACAGCACGGTAGAAAGAAACGTGGACAGAAAACAAATTAAAGGTTTAATCGATACTTAATTTACCGTTCATACCTCTCGTGGTAGTAACCGTGACATTCTATCAATTTTATATATATAAATAAGTGGTTGGAATTTTGCAGGTATTGCTATTATTACATTCTTTTGTTTACCCCGCCGTGAGAGAAAATACTCCTTTATGTCTAGTTTTCGCAGAGCCGCTGTAATTCCCTAAGCTCCCCAGTAATGGGCTCATATGCCTCCTTCGAGCTACTTGAGGCCAGAGGGATCAAAGAACAGATTCAAACAGAAAATCAACACCAAAACTGAATTCACATAAAGTGTGTTACTCCTGTGCTCTTGGGCAGTTTAATCAATATTTGTGAGGGTGGACAATTTTCTCCAAAGTCTATAATCCTGTAAAACAATAAAGCTCTGTCATTAAGAGAAGCTTTCTCTGACAACAGGGGTTGGAGGGTGATTTATGCACTTATAAAGTGTCTGGACGCACCGAAAAGGAGCAGAATTCATGCTAACATACTCATCGCTACATCATCCGAGGTGCTATATTAAAGTTTTATCTATTTTCGCTCGAACTGAGTCAGAAAAGGTCACTTGAAGATCATCTAATTGGTGAGAAATTGAAAAATGTTAAAGGAAGAAAGCCATGTAGAGAGGAGACTAAGCTGTGTTTCCTGTTTTAAAGGGAGCTTTTTGCTTCTTAAGCACTGTGGTGTGAGTCTGGGAACAGGGGAAACTATTATTGCCTCGAAAGATTTGGTCGGAGGATCAAAGTGTTTGAGGAAGGGGAGCCGGGCAGGCGGGGGGGCCGGAGAATAAAGTGTAATGTCCAATTAAGACTTCCAGTGTTTTAATTAAAGAAGGAAAATCTGTATCGGCACACACACAAAGCTGTCAGATGTTAACATCAACCGAGGGGAGGGGAAGAGGAGTGAGGGAGATAAGATAGTGCTGCTGTGCTCAGCAGCCGCTTTGTGAAGAGTGTATGATTGTGAGAGCAAAGTAATGGGTAATTATTCAACGGTAATGATCTATTAACAGGTAGCGTCTGTCTAATGTGCCATAGAAGTCAGCAGCATCATTGTGTCCTTTGGATATGGCAGCGGAGAACACACACACACTCCGTTTGTGAAGTTGGAGTTGTAAACGTGAACAATAAGTGATGCAAATGCGGGATAAGTTTGTGTATGTGCGCTCTACCCGGAGAGATTTTACAGTGATGCATAATGCATGCATCCCTGTCTGTGCTCTGATCCATCTACTGTCTTGACTGCCAGGGCTTCCTTATACAGGCTTAGTCGGGATTATTAAGTCTGACTCATTTTTATTCCATTTTATGCAGGTTTTTCAAGCTCGCTCACATTTGTTCACTTGCGCCGCAGTCAGTCAGCGGTATTGATTTTCTGTCTCTCTAAAAACATGTATTTCCTTTCATAACAACGTGGATCGCATTTCAACGGGCTTGCGAGGATTCCCGCTGATGTGGTTGTGGTCTGGTGTTTGGACGCTCCCCTTTCTCCTCCTAATCTGGCCCTATTACCGCTGCATGTCAGGGTCCAGACGTCTTCTCCTCTGGTTACCTTTGTGCTGCCACTCAAACCGTCCCTCATGGGCCGATAACTGCCCTAACGAGGACTCCTTCCTCTCGAATCGGATACTTCTGATGGCTTTGTTGAGAATCCCAAACTCATTAATAATAAACACAATTTTGGAAGAGCTTATATTGATTTTAATCTCTTCAGATGTGTCTGTGTTTCTTCAGAGGAGGAGCTGAGGCCGGGCAGGACGACTTTGATGACAAATAACACCATTCCCCACGGCGCCCATTGAAGGACTAGTTTGTGTTTGATTTCTCGTCTTCAATGAGCTGGTGGCTGCTGGGCACAGAGGGTAGCACTCTGCCTGCCTCCCCAGATAGCACTTAAGAGCCCCCGCGGTGTCCTACAAAGGGGCCCTTTAGGGTTCTTGAAAAATATGTCACTCTTGATTTCTATAAAACTGCCCCTTGCTATTAAGATGCTCGTCATTTTGCCAGCACCGCCGCTTGTCTGAAGTGACTCAGATGGCACCGATGCTCGTATCTGAGCAAAAACATATTGCAAAATGCTTTGTTGTACATGTTATATATTGAGCAAGGGATCCCTCCCTCCCTCTCTCTCTCTCCCTCCCTCTCTCTCTCTCTCCAGCACCGTGTTCATTAGAAAGCCTGAGAGGCCGGGCTGCAGGAGGGGAGATGAAGTGAGCATTGTGCTATTGTTGAACAGAAGATTTAAGTGTCTGGCACTGCTGGAGGTGTCAGATTCAGTGTGCAGCATCATTGTCAAAGACAAATGTTAAAATGAGCTTAATATGGCTCTAGAAAAAAGAAGAAGAAGAAACGGAGCCAGAGTTGCAATTATTACTGCAGTGAGAGAACACACACTGTGTGGTCGTCCACAGCACCGTAAACCACATTCAGAGCATTAATTCAGCAGAGAGAATGGAGTAATGGCGTCCTGACAGGAGAAGGAAGTCACGCTCCCACTGTGTGTGTTGTAATCTGAGCTTCTCTGGGTCTTTGTTGTGGTGGGAGTGCGTGCATGGTGAGTGTGTGCGAGTCCCCGCTGCGTTAAAGAGGGACGCCATGGCGTTCTGACCGCGCGTCTGTGTGTGACGAGCTGGAGGCTCCGAGCTGTTCGGAGGACGAGCTCTCAGTTAAATCGTCACATTGGTGTAAAATGTGGTTATGAAACAACACATTGATCCTTTCAGGCTACAGGGAGGTGCTGAATGTCTGAATTACTAAATCTAAGAATACATTTAGTAAAAGCAGGCACTAGCAGAGCGCTATTTTTAATTTATGAACGATTCTGTTTAAATCAGCAGCGGGGGGCACGAAACAGCTGATGGTCGCAAACGGCCTCTCTCCTTCTCTGTTTCTCTCTCTTTCAATTACTTTGTGTCGTTTTACTTCTTTCTGCGACTCTGCGGGGAATTAAATTAGGCTTGAAAAGTTTTATTTACAACCATTAAAAGGGACAAAATAAGTGGCAAGTGTTTGTTTCTTTTCTGCTCACACTGCGTTCACCCTCACTGTCACTTTTCATTTTTTCTTCCACTTACCCCTCCCACACACACACACACACACACACACACACACGCTGACTCTGCTGTTCTCCAAATGACCCAAGATACTTTTACAACATTTAGCTTAAACAGAGGGGAATCAAAGAGCAAAAAAACAGAAAGATAAGACAGTCAGCCACAAATATCCTCTGAATTTCACCTTTTAATACAACTGCGGGTTCATTTCTGCAGCTAAGTGTTCAATTATTTCACTTTTTAAATGATTTGCATGTTTTTAAACCAATGCATCAGTAAGGTCACAGAGGTCACACGTTATACTGCAGCACATAACGTTTTTTTCACCATAAAATATTATCACAATCACTCCTTTTACAGGACCATTCTGAAAACTGCATACTGCTACAACTCTCTCGCCACTCTGCGTTTAACTAGGAGAGTATATGAGGTGTAAGATTTAACTATCAGCACACTTCCAACTTTGACTTATGCAATGTAAGCAAGTTGAGATAGTGGAGGAAAAGCCCTGAGTTTACTGTTGTTTTCACAACGCTGAAAGATTAATGCATTGCTTCAGCGTAGTGGAATATTTTTTAGCATCCACGCCCGACATTGTTTTGTTAGTGGTGAGCGCTCGTGTTTTTGTCTGCTTTGGGGAGCTGCTTTCATATTTAAAACGCAGTCCAGGAAGTCGTCCTTTGATGATGCACCACGGCTCATCTCTACTGTTGTAACAGTAAAGGAGCGTTTTGTTTAGTTTAAATCGTGGAGTTTTCTCTGTACAGTAGGTCATATACAGGTGAAAGTACGCCGGTACGGTTCGATACTGTACAGTGGCGGTAACAGAACCAGGAAGATGGGAGAGCAGCTGCTGCTATAAAGCCTCATTCAAAACTAGTCACGGCCGCATTGTGGGTCAGAAAATAGATCTGTGAGCAATATGCAGTCTTTAAAAACTACTTTGTCTGTTTAAAATTCCTTTTAACTCATCCCGAATTGTTTGTGAGAGTAAGCAGCTGTGTTTCGTGGTATTTTTACGATACAGAACAGCCCGGAAAAGAAAGATTTCACTCAGCAGGACGTGAGTGCGCATGCACGTCTACTACCGAAACACAGCGGTTGCTATGGGGATCGGTGCGTCTGATTTAATGGACTGGGACGTTTTCCACAACTGCGCCGGGACAGGACGAACGATAAATTACACCAACGGAATTCCACACAATTTCTTGTGGTTGGCTGGAACATTTTAACATGATTTAAATATCTTGTTATTTTAAAAAGATGAAGTGAGAGGGATGAAGGTTTTGGTAATATAACCCCTGGTCATATATAAAATATACTCCATCCATGTAGCGTCACACAGTGAAGTGTTGCTTCCAGAATGAGTAACTTTCAGACGAAGTTTGTTTTGTTTCGTGAAGCTTGGCAAGATGTATCCCGGCTGTAAGTACTGTAGGCAAAGTGTGGGCGACGGGCAATCAGGTCTTAGTGAGGGGGCGGAGGTTCGGGGTGATTTTGTCATTTGTCATGTGCGCTAAGTGAGTCAGTGAAACGGCTGGAGAGGATGGGAGGTGGCTGCAGGCTCTGTCGCTGTGGTAATTGTGAGTCATTCAGCCTCAGTGAGCACAGGCCCCAGGCCTCTCTCCCAGCAGGGAGCGTGGGGAGGGGAGCGATCCTCGCAAGCCTGCCAGCTCCACAGGCAATAATCAGCCTGTTACAGTGACAGGTACACCGTTTTAACCCCCTTCCCCTGGTGACAGAGGCACACCACGGCCGTAAAGCAGCCCAGAGATCAGAGAGCCACTTAACTGAAATCAGTGCCATAAATCTCGCAGACGCAGGGGAACGGTGACGGACCAGCGTGTCAACCGGAGGATATTGTTCCAAAATTAGACTCCCACTTGAGTGTGAACATTCAGACTTTACTTGTTAAGTGTCTGAAAAATGAGCAGAAATCCAACCAGGAGCTGCGTTTGTAACCTCAGAGATGAGGAGAGGAGAGCTGCAGAAGTCATTGATTAAACAATGAACAACTATTTTAATAATTGATTTATCATTCAAGCCTTTTTTTAAAGCAATAACACCAACCATGCTCTGGTTCCTGCAGTTCTTTCCTGTAACTTTAATATATTCTGGAATGTAACTCAGTACTCGAGTACTTTACTTAAGTACGATTTTAACAAACTTTACTCTCCATTTTATCCTACTTTATACTTCTGCTCGGAGCTAATATCGCACTTTTTACTTCACTTGATGTTTTCACAGCTTTACTTTTTGCATAAAAACATGTGATGTATTCATAAGATTTAACACAGTATTATACGACTAATCCAAAGTAGTTTATAAAGTATCTACATCCCTGATTGGATAAAATTTGGGCGGAACAGAAAATACTTCACATTCAGCATTGAGAGTGTATTTATGTTTTTATTTACATTTTTCACAACATCCCAACTTTTTGGGGATTCTGGGTTGTTAAATCACCTCAGGACTGACAAAATAAAAAGCTTTTACATGAATTCTTTAGTAATTAAGACAGAAACATAAAACACTTAGTGAAGAGCCATTCTGCATAGTAACTATATGTGTCATGAATTCTCTTTTTTGTTTGTTCAGCAGTTCCAGTTTATGAAGCTTTAAGTTCTGAATTTTGACCGTCAGCATATTGATTCCTAGCAACCAGTGAATGTGCAGAAGAAACCAAGAGCTGGAATTATGCTGAATTATCAGATAATGCTCGAGCTAAGTTGGTTAGCATGGAACAACAGCTGACTCCTTAGACTGTCTTTTTTAAGAAATAAAAGGATCAAAATTCAAAGACAAAAACACACAATGAACTGTCGAAGCAACCTGTCAATCATACATTAGCCCCACCCAAAAGCATACCCTCCTTTATCGTCTATTTTACTGTAAATGGACCCATAATTAACTAAATTAACATCATGCTGTTAAAACTATTGATTGAGACCATAAACTCATTAGGAAAATGTAATAAATCAAGTGAGAAGTAGGGTCATTTTCCTGTTGACTTACATACAAACTGACTTCTTTTTGCAGCCAGTGGAGTCGCCCCCTGCTGGTCATTAGAGAGAATGCAGATTTAAGGCACGTCCACATTGGCTCACCAGATAAAAACACGCTCTGAACACCACTGTTGGGAGATTTAAAACATCCTCACAGACATCCCGTTCATTATACTGCACATATGGGAGCTTCCATCAATGGGCCATAGGCTTTACCTCATTCAGCGATAAATAACAGCTTAACAGACTTTTATTTGAATGAAATCCAAGATTATTACTTTAACAAATCGTGAAAATAATTGTTAGTTGCAGCTGTAATGGGGATGTGGTGCAGGGCTCTATTTCATTAAGTATTTTTATGACTATTGCTATATCATAAAGGATGTTTTTATTGCTTTTATTACCTTTTTACTGTTATATACAGTATGTTTCCCAGTGAGCATTGATTAGGTCAGTGGCAGGTGATCTTGGAATCTGGGTTAAGTGGTTTAATTTAGATGTTTATTATCATAATTGTTTCAACAGCTTTTAAATGACAAGATTCAACATTTATTAACTCTGATTGAAATCTCAAACGTATTGATCTGCAGATTATTACACAGATGCTTCCGAGAAAGTCTGCAGAATGTCTTCGTCTGTTTGAAATTATATTTTTATGGATGCATGATCTGAATTAAAGTAAACTGATTGATTGATACAGAGGATCTTTCTGCAGAGCCGCCCCGCGGGGCTGAATGCTGACAAGTTCAATAAGCACTCCATTTTCCTCTGGCTGTTCAGTTGAAATCTTCATCTCTAATATGACATCAATTTTTAATTAAAGACCCAGGCAGCTCAGATTTCTTAAGTGTTCGTCAATGCTTTATTCTTTTTTTTCTTCTCCGTCTCCTCTCCACGTCTCCAGATCTAATATGCTCACTGCAGGAGACTTCTCTGTTACATGATTAAAGCCTGAAAATGGCTGTGCCCTTATAACTAATTATTCTTCTGGCCAGTGTAGATCCAAGAAGAGGTGAGGGAGGGAAAGGTAATTTCACAAGAAACAAGCCATTTGACTCTTAATGAATAATTTACTCCGGCTTCTTGGGGGTCACTGGAGCTCAGATCTGCAGCGGGTGAACAAACACTGAATCTTTTTATTCTAAACTCTATTTTTTTCAGCCGCTCTCCCGGCTCATTTTGGACGGGTTCAGTTGTGTCGTCCCAGTGGAGTTGGGCTCATTTTGTATGCTCAGAGGGAAGCGGGGCTCCGAATTGGCTATCAAATTTTTTACATTATAAGATATTGACAAGTTGGCGGAGCAAGGAGGGTGGAGAGGGGACTGTTTCTCTGCAGTTTGTCCCCAGAGAGCGCGGAGCAACGCAGGCACTGATGGGGCAGAGCTGATTAAAGTGCTGCTGTGATATTCACACCTGTCTGCTGAAAGATGGAAGGACTCTCCAATTGTCGAATGGAGCTTCAGGTATGAAAGGCTGAATTGAATGCCGCTTTATCAAAGCATGTTGTGTGACTTGAACAGCTGTCCAGGAGCTGAATACCTGATGAGTGTTCAGTTTCAATCCCCGGCATAAGAAAGAAAATGATTTATGCTTTTCTTGTTCATTAAATTGCTTCAGTAAAGGTCAAATCAAAAGACAAAGGCTTAAGTGAGCAGCTCCCACCTGGGAATGTGTGTCACAGCCAGCGCTAAAAGGCCGTTAGTGGACGGCTTTAAATACAGATGTGAGCCAGATGTGTTTATGCATTTCGGATTGTTTTGAAGCTCAGCTTTACTGCCACACAAGCTGCTTCTTTAGCTGGAGTCAAACTGTTTTTCTGCTCGGCAGCATTCTTTAACCGGATAAAACCAAATGTGAGCGGCAAAGTGAAATCTGATCACAAGTGCTTAGTTGTGAAACATTTGACACGTGTCCTGACAACAGGTGTGAGCTGCATCAGAGCGTCATCAGGGAAACACTGAGCCGCATGCAGGAGCATCTGAACTGTTCTCATCCTAACTTTCTCTTACTTTATCATTTATCATCTTTAAAGGATTTCCAAACTCAAAATTGCTTCACAGTCATGAAATATTCAATCTATTAGAGAAAGACTGCACACAGGGTCGAAGTAATGGAATTACATTACACTGTATTCTGTTACAGTTTAAATTGGTGGTATTCTGAGTATAGTTACTACTTGAAGGGATTACTTTATTACTTACAACACGTAGGTTGTGTGTGTGCTCATCGACCGGATTACAGAAAAACTATAAATCTGATTTTAATGAAACTTGGTGATGATCCAAATCATGGTGCGGATTTACTCTCCACATCTGTTAACACCGCAAGATCTGCACCCTTCTAGTTTGTTCTTATTTAGTCTAATATTCATATGAGGCATGGATTTCCAATAAAACATATGTAAAGTGCGGTACACCTGCCATATCACATTAGTCGTGTTTACATCTAAACATTTCTACACTCAAAATTCAATAAAATGTTCATGTCTTTTTTGGAAAAATAGCTAATGCGCTAAACGGGAGATTGAAATGCTTTTTCCGAATAAGTTCTGACATTTAACATTTAACTCACATGACTAATCAGCTGTTTCTCCACTGACATGAAAGAATAATTATAAGTTGCCCAACTGAATCTAATCTCTGAAGACTTTTCTACGTTTTCTCTCGTGGGTGGATAAAATTGTCCGAATAGCAACCTCCTTTTTGTTATTTTTTTCTCTCTTGCACAAACTCTTCTTCTTCTCCTGTTTACTGACAGATTAGCCTACAACAATTCATCACACTGCCACCTACTGACCAAAGAAGGTTTATGCAGCTTTGTTTATTTGCTCTCAACCAGTTGATGGAAACGTCCCTAATTCACATTTGCTTTAATGTGACATTTCAAAATGTTGCTTCAGACTTTGATTGAACTTTAATGGAGACATGGATACAGATATATAGAACATATTTGAATCATGTATTTCAACAGTGTTACTTAATTTGAATATTTTAACAGAATATGTCACCAACTCCATCTTCACAAACCTGTGTTTTAAAAGCGACCTTCACACCTTCTGAGCTCTGACTGTTCATGACTCCTGACAGTCTGATCCACTTGAAAACTGTGAGAAAATGTTCTCCTCCGTCACTAGACGAGCCACTTATAAACGGCTCTGTTCGTACGAGTGCTTCTTGCATGAGGCCCATTGTTCCAACTCTTAAAACAACCTATGTGTCAAGTGACAAGTGACCTCCAGCAGTCGGGTGAATATTAACTGCATTCTCCAGGAAGATGACAGCATTTTTTTTCTCCAATTGACATTTATTAACTTGCAGCAGCAGAGAAGAATGTGTGAGTTATCCAGCTACAGAAACGTGTCGGAATGAAGGTCTGAAATACAGAAACACTGTTTTCTGCCTTCCAAGAATCATTATTTGGTTTATCAAACAGTCCTTCCTCAAGCTTAACTGGGCAGCTAAACCTTTACTACACAGCACTGGTTCAATGTAACTAAGTAAATGTACTCAAGTATTCTTAAGCACAAATTTGAGGTACTTGTACTTTACTGAGTATTTCCATTTTATGTAACTTTATACTTCTACTTCACTACATTTAGCTGAAAGCTTTAGTTACTTTATAGGTTGAGATTTAACATAAAAAACATGATCAATTTAAAGTAATTAGACTTTTTTTTATTATTATTAAACCATATAACAGTATATTTTAGTAGTTAAAATGAGCCCTAGCTTTAAAAAATGTTAACATAAATTCAAACATAAAATAATCCAATAATATATTTTGAATAACTAATCTGAGTGGATCCATTTTGCACAAAGAGTACTTTTATTTTTGAGACTTTAAGTACATTTTGATGCTGATACTTTTGTACTTTTACTTCAGTGAGTTCTGAATGCAGGACTTTTACTTGTAGTGGAGTAATTCTGCTGTGTGGTATCAGTACTTTCACTTAAATAAGGGCCCTGAACACTTTTTCCACCACTGCTGCACAGGTAACAGCCGAGTTCTATGTCACTTTTTAATGAACTGACAAAAAATCTATCTGTGCTTTAGGTGAGCGGACCTTTCCCAAACAGCCGCTCCTAACAGGGTCACAGTGAAGCGGGCCATGGAGAAGTGCATCAAACTGGAGAAATAAAGGTTGAAATAATTGCTGTCCTATATTCCAGAGCAAAATATCCTCAATTCAGTTCAGAAATCACTGTACTCTGCAAAAAAATGTTCCTATTATCCATTTATTATAGTTGAAACAGTCTTCTTTCAAGCTCAGCCAAATTCCCTGATCCCTGTGGCTGTGCGCTGCTTTAATTGGAATCCCCCGTAAAGACCCTCAGCGGGCCTTGTCTGGACATGTGCACCACTCTGACCCTGAAAATCACTGTAGCGTCACTGGGCAGCACGCTGGTGAACTGCACACTACATGTTCATTCACGCAGAACAGACTGTTTACAGATTGTGAGAGAATATAAATGTGCTTCTGCTCCCCGGCCTCGTTGCCGTGTGGTATCCAGCCGCTGCAGCCGCACCGCGACGAGGTCAGCGTGAACCTTCAGGGCCTGCGGCATCACAAACAGCTTCAGTTTCCTTCAGTGTTAAGCTGCACCGACAGCCTGATGCTCCCCCTTCAAATAAACCCACGTCCCCTGGTCCCACACTTCTAATATTGTTTGGATGCCTGCTTGAAACGATGAAAATTTCATTCTATATTGACACTTTCCGTAACATTTTCACAACGCAGTTAAACAACTTTTACTATTGTCAGTTCCAGCAGAAACTCTGTGAAAATTAAAACGTCTGTTATGGATTTTCCCTTCCTTAGTTATTCCTCTGTGTGAAAGTGAAGCACATCTTTATCTGGATCTCCTGGGAGTTATACCCACTCATTCTACCCAAGGCTACGAGTCGTTTTTCTTTAAGCTGTGCACTGTAATCCACCCTTCACTGTATCCAAACCAGCAGACAAACCTACAGATATTCTTCTAGGATCTGCTCTGTCTCCCCTGCAGTCTCCCAGAGAGCAATGCCACAATAAATTGTGCTGGTTTTGAGCAGACAACGTATTCTGTCTCAGGACAGCTCGCCGCTTCACTATGAAGGGCTGTCAGTGTGTCAGGGAGCGTGCTTTCTCTCCGTCCGTCTCTCTCAGTCTCCTCCTCTGTCTGTCTCTGCTGGGAGCTGGGAGGGGGGAGGAGGGGGGAGGAGGTGAGGGGGAGGGACAGGCGGTCCCCTGCTGTCTTTCGTAGTGGGTGGTCACGAGGGAAGGGGTGCACCTCTGGGGTCACTGTTGCTGTGTTTGTGCATTACTCAAGCTGTTTTACGCCACAGGCAGGACGCCACAGAGGTTGTCCATTATAACACCCGCAGCCCTGCTCATTTTTTACAGAATCAGTGTAAAAAGTCTCAGCAAAAATAGGTTAAAAGACAAGAAGTGCCTACAGAAAGAGCATCTGGATTTGAGGGTCCACATGGATTTTAAGGAGACAAACAGTTCTCCTGCTTTTGTCTCTGAAAACCAGCTCCATTTATAAATGCAGACCCACAACAAAAGGGTACAAGCAGTTGGCATTCATAAAGTTCACGGCCGATTCATATCACTGAACAACGTGCAGCAGCGTGTGGAACCAGTAAAATCGAGGCCATGGCAGGACTTTTTAAATTAATACAGCTGCATCCAAATTTCAATATCTATTGATCTGACGGTTATTTGCTCAGTTCAGTGGTTTTGATTAATCTACCAGATGTTCAGTATTCTATTGGGTTGTTTTGTGCCATTAAGAGTCCAAAAACTAAAGATTTTATTTTTTCTGTTATAAAAAGCAAAGAAAAAACTGCAAATATTTGGCATTTTGGCTTTAAAAAATAGCTGCTGCGTAATTTTCGACTAATTGTTTCGTTACTGCTGATCTAAGGGCAGCAGTGCGGCTCCTGTATCATCCATGAGATAAGAAAAATCATTGTGCAGGTGTTTGTGTTGTGTGCTGCCATATTGCAATCTTTTCAACAATAGCTAACAACGCCATGCAGAGATGCCTTTTCCTAGCCGTCCCTCTCAAGTCTTCCCCTTCTGATTCCTCATGCACTCACACGGGTAAAGCACAGGACAGATGTCATGAGCCCAATAAGCTGCTCTGTCTGCTTCCACTCTGGTGTTGCAGCCAAACCCTCCCTTATAATGGGAATTTGACAATTATGAATGAGTTTTGTGTTTCCTGCATCTGTGTGGGATGTGAGGTGGAGAGCAGAAGCTTATGAGCTCTGACATGCAGATTGCAACAGTGATGGCAAAGAGGAAGACTCAAGAGAGCGAGAAAGCCCCAAACACTAAAAAAAAAATTAGTATTCACTCTGCTGCTGCTGTCTCACATTTATGTCTGCATGCAATATATGCTTTATCAGACAGTGTGTGTTTGTTTTCTCAGGATTAAGGTGGTATTTGTGCTCGGCCGGGGATGTATCTGGGTGGACAAGGTCAGCGACCCTGCGAGGAGGACAGGTATCTAAGAAGCATGAATGTAAGGCTTTGTGACAGGTCAAAACGGAGCGAGGGCTCCGATGTGGTTAGAATTAGCACCGGGCAGCCTCTGCTTCTTAATCTTGCACGCTGTGTGCTTGTGCATTGTTGCACCATGCTGTCTGGGGGAGTTCCGGGCTAACTACAGGCAGTTTTGCATATATTTTTCTGCCTTTTGTTGTCTCGGTTGTTGTACTGCTGTAATGATTCAACAGTCTCATTGCTGTGATCTCTCTGTGCAGCCTAATCACAATCCTGTCTTTGTTTTGAAAGGGATTTTGGCTCTGTGAGGCTTTCAATATAAGAACATAATTTGTTTGTAATTGACGAGCCGACCGTGTTAAATAAGTGCGTGTTTCTTTGCTGATGGCAAAGTCAAATAGAGGGTGATGGGAGAGTTTAGAAGGGGGAACACACACTGTACCAGCGCCAGATTTTATTATTTGTGAATTCATGCAAGTTTTATGTTTTCTCTATATTTTCACATTACCTCCATGCACGGAAACCTTGGAATATGTATGAATGTCTTCACTGAAATTCAATCTGCAAATAGTGACATTCTGTGCAGGGCCATACAGAGCAGAAATTCAGCTATCAGGCACGGTGGTCAGCGTCCGCATCTGCACTGAAAGCAATCACAGCGAGTATAAAGGAATCCTGCCTCTCACGGCCACAGAGAGGCTACCTGAGGCTCATCCTTTCCAGAAAATTCTTGTGTGAAAGAGCAGCTGTGGGCTCGGCGTGAGGTTGTATGAAGAGCCGAGCGGCTGCATCCCCGGCGATCTTTACCACACGAAGGTTACCGCACGCCCAAGGTCAGAATCCTTTAATTAACAGGCTCTTTTGTGTGTGTTTAAAAGCACAAACATTTAAAATCGCGTCGTTCTGAATGAGGAAAATGATAAAAACATTATCTATTATTATTAGCAAAGCATTTTCTGCTTGGAAAAGAGGCGTGATTGTGGAGTAATTGCAGGTGAGAGTCTGCTGTTCACTGAGACTCTGCAGTTCAATGCCCTTTTCTGCTGCTCTTCATCCTTTTATTGGGAGTTATTCAGATTGTTGACCTCCCCCCTCCCTGATCCAACCAGCTGGTCTGGGATTCAGACTGTGCACGGTTCAGCCACACTGCTGCTGCAGTTGTAATTACGTGCGGATTAAGTGTATTTTCTTGGATGTTTTTGCATAAAAGGGAAGAAGGAATCTGTGATGACTGTCAATGAGGTGTATCAGCGTCCTTCCTTTTTTAGCTCCTCATCTACACCTCCTCTCGTTTCCCTCGTCAACACGCCGTACCTGCTCTATTTTCAAAGTGTCAACTTTCCACTGTGGCCACCTGTCTCTCCTCTGTGTATTGTGGGAGCTCGGTTTACTTCGCATCTGCTTCATCTGTTTGGGAATTAAATATGATCTCACGGAGACTGAAACCAAAACAGTTTGTCAATCAATCAGTCCATTGACAGGAAAATAATTAGCATTTATGTTGATAATTTATTCATTTTTAAGATGTTTTTTTTTAACCAAAAATTCCAAATATTTGATGGTTCCATATGTGTAAATATGACTCGTGGCTGCTATTTAAATTTTCTAGATTACAAACATATGTGTGTCTGTCAGTATTAGCATATAAATTGTCCAATATGTGCCGATATTAACCATTTTTTCTTGAAAATAAAACAGAAATCAATGCTTTCTATGATTTAGAAAAGGCTTTAGCTATTTGTTTTATTTTTATTCAGCCTTTATTTAAATTGTTAGCAACTGATTTATGCTGAATATACAGCTGTCAAAGCTTTTTTACTTTTTTATATATTTTTTATTTAATAAGCTGACTTTTCATTTCTAGAAATGGTTAAAAATGTAACACACTATGTAAATAATGCAGAATTAATTAAGCAGCCTTCTGAGCATCTTTGCAGAGTCCCATCAGTGCCAAATCCTGCAGCATCCACATATTTTCAGATCTGGCTCATGAGTTCTCCATATCGGCTGCCATATTGGTAATCAGTGAATTTCGGTATCGGTTCCTATATCGGTCAGGCTCTTTTTTTTTTTACTATTTACACTCATTTTCGAGTCCACACATTAATTGGATCCTCATGAAAATAAAAAGCACATTAATCCTTGGTTGCAGCTCTGTTGCACATCTTGGCTCTGCTGCTGAACCGACCATGTGACCACTAATCACAAGGACAGTGAAAGGACACCAAATATTCTCCCAAATATCCCGCAGATTCTGCTCTTGATATATGCATATCAGCCACTTAGTTCACTGAAACACATCCAGCCAGCTTGCTGAGCATCACACAAGAAGAATAACTCTAACCGCTGCCAAAAATAAACATAATTTCTCAAGCAGTCAATTATACAACTGAGATGGTTTATATTATTCATAACCCTCCATTCAAATACAGAGATTAATTAACATTTGAAACACATCATTCATCACATAAACAACAACCGGAGTGGCACCTTGTGTTAATAGTCGTCTATATTAGCAGTCGTTTGGAAAAGGCCCCTGGAGACCTCAACCCTCTCGGAGAATTGCGGAGCTATTACAACAGAAAATCATCCAAATCGAATTTTAATGCATAGTAGGCTTATACGATTATTAATCACAACTCTGTTGCATAATAAAAAGTTACTTAATTTATTAATTGCAGCATAATTTATCAATGTCACGCGGCTAATGAATTACCCAGGATCTCCTGCTGAGGGATGTCATGTACGTTTTCCATAGAAACATGCTGTGGACAGGGAGGAAAAAGCCCCAATTAATTTCATTATCATTAGCCACAGACCTTTCGGGTTACAATAGGCTGCGGCTCTCACAATGCTCCCAGAACCAAGACAACACCACAGCCAGTGTTAAGCCTATTATCCCACACTCTTGTATCTAGTTATACAACGGCTGAAAAGGCGCTCATCCCCCCATATTTTAAGTCAGCGTGTGGTCTCTCCTCTCTCAGATCTGTTGAAACAGCTCCGTCTCAGCTAAATAAATCTGTGTGTGTTTAGTCTTTTACAAGCCCTGTCTGCTAGACGCCAAATCACCAAAAGGGCCATTACTTCCCCGTGAGCACCTGAATAATACGTTAATATGAAAACCACAAGGTCATCCTTGAACGGATGCAGACACAAACGGGTGCATCAAACAAGCACTCAACCTCTCCTGAATATTTCCACTGCACTCGTTTTTTTTTTTGTACTTTTTTTGTGAGCTTGCTCATTTCCTGGGCCCTGTTATGCTCAGCCCAGGGGTTTCCGAGCAGAAGGGTGTTCAAGTTTCCTCATGTGAATCCAGAGCTGATTTCTCATTAGAGGCTGCTTTTTAATAAAATCTGCGAGCGGACATGAAAGAGGAGTGGGTGATCCAAATTTGATAGTGTGGTTATGTAATGTCGGAGGTGTTCATTAAGACGGCAGAAACAGTTCATGTTTACACATCTGGTGTTATAGGTCAGTGAGGGTCCTGAGGGAGGGGATTAGTTTAGAAAATACAAGCTGCAGGGTTTTTAGTGTTTATTATTAGTGAGCTCAATTAGAGAACAGAGATCCTGGTGATCACTGCTCACAGTATTAATCTTATCTTTAATCATATTTGACATGAAGGTGAGTCCTCAGAATGACGACTCTGCTGAGAGAAGCTGCAGGTTTCAGCTTCATCCTCTGACTCACACAATATGAAAAAGGACCTACAATCCTATGGTAAAACTGATTATGGCATATAAATGTTATAAAAAATCTGATCAACTATGTTCTTAAGCCAGGTGTGTGGGCTACTGCAGGTTAAACCTACTGTTTTGGGTTAACATATACATTTCTTTTCATATTTTTGTGTTTGTCTCGACTTTTTTCTTGATTTACCTAAAGGTGAAAGGTTACACCTGCCTGCAGTTTAATTGATTAATGACACGTGCGCTTATTTAGGTGTAAATCGTGACTTTCATGTGCAGTATCCGACTTTCAAGTGAGCCACATATGCAGGTTGAATGAATTAAAGGACAGATGTGGCTCCAAATACGCACCGGCGGCACACTGCGCTCCGCACGCTGCCAGCACAGGAGTCCGCTGGGAATAGTGAGTGCACCCGCCGTACCTGAGCCGAGCAGGGTCAAAGTGAATGTTATTTACTTCGTTATTATAAGTTGGAGGCAGAATAACACAGACATCAGCACAAATGCGTTTTGGAAGCAGCGAGCAGAGCACAGCAGGCGGGAATTATCTCTGCATCTCTGCAAAGAAACACAAATGACCTGCACGGCTGGTGATCTATCATTCTGACCAGCAGCTCTCAGCCCTCCACATGTCTGTCTGTGCGTTTTTGGTCCACTTAAAATCGCGAGTTTGTAAGTTTTTGGTGCAGAAATAGGATGCAGACACCTTGCCGTACCTGTGACGCAGGTGTTACACGGATATCAAAAGCTAATTTGGAGCAAGATGCGTAAAGC
>CAFUXE010000103.1:542720-562322 GCA_903364295.1 Serranus cabrilla | reverse complement strand
TCCCCCTGCCCGGTAGCAAAGAACAAAAATTAAAAAAAAAAAACTCCCGCACACGGGCTGGTCCTCCTTCAGGAAGATGTTCTTCCTCCGGCACCGGATCCCTCTCGGCTGACGCACGGTCCCATGTCCAAAGCAGGCTGAACTGCAGCTTCCACAAACCTTCAGAAACACCGCTGGAAACCACTTGGAGCCCCTTTTTGTCTTTTTTGTCACCAATCCCGGGTTTGAGTCAAATTAGTTGTGATGTGAGAAATCCATGAATATGCGTAAGGCTGTTATCATCCATGCAAACAAATAGAGAGATCCCAGCTCAGAGTGGAATGGGCTGACTGGGAAGTGGGAACATCATATCTGGTCATCGGTGGAGATCCTGGAGTGATGGAGCTGCAGCCTCCTGCAGAAACTGAGCGATGCTGAGACTGGCAAGAGCGAACACACGTTTAAACAGTTTCTACTCTCTCTCCCTCCCTCCCTCTCTCTCTCTGCCTCTCCCCTCTTCTCTCAGCCACAAATCTGTTATCTCTCTCTCTCCCCCCTTTTCTCTCTCCCCCTCCCTTATCTCTATCTCTCTCCTCCTATCCAGCATCTCTTTGAGCCACTTCCTCTGATCCCCTCCACTCATCTCATTGTGCATACAATCAAATAAAAACAATTAAAATTAATAAGCAGTAGCTACACAACAATAAACATCTGTTCCACTTGTATGAGTGAATCCGCCTCCATTTTCCAATCCCCAACCAATGTATGTGACATCACTTTCCCAGCCTGCCTCACCAATCCACTGACAACGTTGTGGGTATTTCTCATCACCAAGCCTGTCTTTAAGTATAATCATCACTGTGGGTGGGTGGAAATCGTTGATTGGGAAAGACTGGGTTTCTTTCCGCACCATGCTTGTCACAACAAAACACAACTCCAGGAATGCACCTCATGCATGTTACCGTCAGGTTGTTTGTCGTCCCCACAGGTCAGCCAGCGATCTGAGCCCCCGCTGGAGAGTATCGACGTACTCTGCGAGCGCCGATGAACCAGTGACCGTCACCTCAGTGGGGTGTGATTGATAAAGACTTTCCCCAATAACGCACAGTTCATTAGGAGCAGGTTAATGGACTGAAATGTAAGATATCACTACGCAGGTCCCCCGGCTCCCGACGGCTCCATTTCTGCTTAATTAGACTCATAGATGAGTTTCTCCCGCTCCGTCCATCTTCTTTCTCTGCAGCTCTCTTCTATCTGGCCAGCAGCTCCGATTGAGACCTGTTCTCCATCTTTCTGCCACCAGGTCAGAGCCTTCTCTATCTGTTATTTTGTCTTCGATCGGCCCATTTTAAACCTCTTGATCTGGTGGTTTTTCTGCACCTGCTAATAATGCATGTGGTGTTATCTGCTTGCACTGCTGTAAAAGGGTTAATTGATCTCAGTTCTGGGGTTAATTGGCTCGACAGGCCCCTAATGCTGAGGGATCTGACCCCTGGAGGTGCAGGGTCAGAGTTGAGGGGGTCACCGGAGGAGATGTCAATCCAGTGTGACTGAGACATCAAAGAGTTTGGCTGCAGGGAAGCCTCCAAGACGCCTGCTCTCTCCCACCCATCACATACAGATTCACTGCTCATTATGATGCAGGAGATGCTGATGAAAGATGGGAATGAGCTCATCGACTTGGAGGTTGCTTGATCCCTCTCTTTCTCTCTTTCTTTCCTTTTTTATTAGATTATTTCAGAAGCTAAATGTGTCTCTGTATAATGCGAGCCAGCCTCTTCAGTTGCCCAGGGTATCGGGGAGCTCTCTGGGAGAGGAAACAGCAAACCTATAAAGGGAGATCCGCTCCCCGGCCCACAATCTGAAGAAACAGCAACCACAATAAAACGCCTTTTAAAACGGAGCACGTTCATTCATACACACACACTTTCACTCCTGCACATAATTATAGGGCCGTAACTCAGTCTGTATACTCTCTGGGGAAGAAGCCAGACAAGCGGCTGCTATTTTTTACTCACTTGGAAAAAAAGAAGCCGTGTGGATGCTAAGATACCCATCATTTGACACCCAGGATCGACTTATCTTAATGTTGTTTCACAGACGACTCACAGCAGCATGACAAACAGGAACGCGTGTTTGTATATTTTCTTTTTATTCCGCTTTCCTGCCAAACTCCCAACAATTGTGCTCAATCATCGCATTGCTTGACATATAATCCTATTTCACAGTGTAATTCAGTTTGAATGAGGAGCTGCAGGCAACAGACACCCTGGTGAGATGTCACAGACCCGGACTGCAGGGTTTATTCACGAGTATTGGCTGCCCTCTAGTGTCTCTTCGGTCTGCTGCAGCCTCAGGATGCAGGCAGAGCTTCAGCAGTGTACTAATGAGGGATGGAGGTCATTTAAGGACAGCCTTCCCAAATTCCCATTTCCTCACTTCAAATGCGACTTTAACATTCAGATATTTTTGGATTTCAGAAGGCTGCTATCACTTAGATTCTTTTCTGCTACTCCTAAATAAAGGAAGTGGGTTTAGGTTTGTTTGTGTTGCTCACAGCTAAATGTAAATTTAACAGCAGTGAACCTGGAACTCAAAGTTATCCACAGAAAACCATTTTTAAACAGTTTTCTTTGGGATTATGATCATCTGCCCCCGTGCAAATGTCTGCCTCAGTGTGTGTGTGTTTGGAGGTTGACCTTTTGATGACTTTACACACACTTTCATCAGGTCCACAACTCTGCAGACTTCTCTTTTAAATAATAATTCACAATATTAAGCATTGTGACGTAAAAATGAAGCTGACAAGAGGACATTTTTCTTTCTGAGGATTAGTTTGGTCCTACAGTAGGGACACTTTTTCTTAAAAACAGGAAGAGAAAAATACCCTAGTTCATTAAACTCCTCCCACAAAATTGTATGCCAGGAGGTGCAGCTTATAAAAACCCATATTGACGGCTATTATAAGCCTGTGACCTTTCATTACAATATGACGGGAGAAAGGAAGGAAATAAGAAAATGAGGCAATGTAGTTTAAAGAAAAAACAGATATGTCAGTTTCAAACAATGTAGCTGTCACTGTCTGCATACTCGTATACTTATGTTATTTACTTTGCCATGGCTGTTGAGCAATAAAACCACTAGAGGGCAGCACTCAGGGTCAAAAGTCAACATTGTTATTTTAAATTAACATGCAAATTATTTTCTGTGCGTAGATACATCCTCTTATGTCAGCGTCTACATCAACTCTGCAACTGCTTGCCTGATTTTTTCTCCCTAACATTAACAAAGTAGTTTTGATGCTTTAAAAGAACCAAATATATTCTATTCACAGCATGAACCAGGTCTTTAAAAAGGCGACCACATGTTTAAAACAGAAACTGTGCGACCATTTCACAGCATTACATAAAACAGTTATAGAAGATATTTTACGACCCGATCCATTCATCAGAAAACTGAGTGAACTACAAGAATGAAATATCCGCCTCAAACCTTCAGCCTACTGTTCATGTGTGTGTTCAGATAAAAGTGATATCACACAGGCTGCTGTTTCATTACGCAGACAGTGTTTGCAGCCCTCACACAACACTAATGCTGATTACACAGATGACGTCAATTAAAGTCTGTGAGGATTTAAAGCTTAGTGGGACGTTGGAACTGGGCCCGTTTCTTCTGCTGAAAGTAGGTCCAATAAAAACAGTTCACAGGATTATGAACAATAGCCAAGATGTTGTTTCTGGAGAGTTATTTGGCTGTTGACTCATGAAGTGTAATTTTTTATTTGCTTTGAATAAACAAACTGTTTCATTCACTTTTATTGAAAAGTTCAAAAAAGTTGGGACGCTGTGGAAAACATAGAAAAACACAATGCATCAAATTCAGAGTTATTATATTTACAAATTATCAAAAGTTTCCCAGTTTGAGGATTGAATATCTTTTCTTTTTTACTGTATTTTATTGAATGTTGCGTTACATTCTGATTTTATTACATGTCAAAGTGTCCCAACTTTTTTAGAATCTGGGTTGCATTATGAGTTAATGGCAGAAAAATCAAAGACTATCAGAGGACACCTGGTAAGATAAAACACAAAGAAATATGTGAATATCAATATGTTTCTTGTTCATTCGGGGGTGCAGTTCGCCCAAATTACATCATTTTATGATCCCAATGAATCAGACTCATATGCATTCTTTTGTTGCATTTTTCTCATGTTGCAGATTAAATTTATGTTCTGCAAATTGATCTCCCAGTGCCAATAATATGTGATACAGATGTGCTTGTTGAACTGTCTTGCATGCATCCAGATGTGATTGAAGAGTGGGAGTAACTGTGACCTGCTGCAGCCACTAGGGGGCGCTGTAATCAAAGGAAACCTGTTGGTGCTAATGAGCTCTTCTGGCTCTTTGCCGCCTCCTCCTGCAGAGATATCAAGTCCCATCCATCAAACATGTGAGATGGATGTCTGACAGTTTGGACAAGGTGTCGTGTCAGTGTTTGTTCACTGCGCCTGTTTCCTCTGTTGTGAGGCGCACATTTGCTGAAAGGAAAGAAACGTGTCTATTTCTAGCTGTGTTCCTGGTTCAGGACATATAGACTGTATCAAGCTTCAAGTCTGGAACATATCTATCTGGTTTCAGTGTGACTCAATCTGATGTACTGCACCATCTGTACACCACAGTTATAGTGGGAGAGGAGGATTTACTGTAAAGAAATGTCAGATTAACACCAGCAGTGCACTTTCTCTTCCTGTGTCCCAGCCTTTCCCCACCACTCCCCTCCTTAATCTTTAATCTCCAGAGATATAAATATACGAGGCACTTGAAGCTAACAATGGACTGATTGAATCTCCATGAGCTGCACTGTGACAGAGCAGTCAATCACTGTGTCCTCTGCTAATCAATGTCTTTCTTGAAAAGAGGACAGGGCACAATAAGAGAGCAGGTCAGGAGGGAAGGAGGAGTGATGACAGACGCTGGTACTAGAAATACAGAGGGCCGAGGGATGAAGGGAGGTTTAAAAGTGGATTGAGGGATGAAAAGAGGTCTGGATGAATGGAGTAGAATCAAATCTCCAGCTCTGGGGAGGTCTCCACATCCAAGATCCATTAATCCTGCGCAGATCCCCCCTTTTCTTTATGTTTCATTTCCTCCTTCTTCCTTCAAAAAGAAAAGAACGTCTTAATTTTTCCATTTGTTTGACCTTCCCCTCATCACCAATATTCGTTTATCAGCTGTTTGATCAAGTTTTCAATATGGCTTCTGTATTTGAATCCTTGTGCATATTTTGTCTCCCTCGTTCCAACTAAAATCAAAGTTATTGTTCCTCTAGCTTTTCTTAAAATGAGCCACAGAGGGTTAATTGAGTTTTAGGAGGGAAGGGACACACATTTGGGACTTGTCAGCTTTATAATTTTCCCTCTTTCTTTCCTTATTGAAGAGGAGTGGATTACTTCCAGACCTTGACAAGGAGACTCAGACACAGAGGCTGGTTCCATCTAAATGTTCTTCCAAATCTTTTTAGCGACGCTTGTGGTGTGGCTGCGGGGAAAGCTTGTTGGCCGGTGTGTCGGTCCAACACTTTAATATCTTCACTAGGAATGAGTTGAAATAAAAGTTGGCAAAAAGAGAGAATGAAGACTTTTCTCCTTTTACTTTTCATCTAGTGTCAGAAAGAGATCAACACTTCCCGACACTTTGAATGGTTTATGTAAGGGTGCATCGGAGTTATTATATCCTACAGTTGTTAAAATTGCAGACATAGTTTCTGCATAACAGTCATGTAGCTTAGCTTAAGCACTTAAATTAAGGCTGACAAAGTTCAGTTTCGTTATGTTTATAGTTTCTGGACATATATGATGTTTAAAAAAAAGCTGAATAAAGCTGTATTGAACATAATTGGAGGCATCTGTTTGGTGATTTAAAACATGGGTAGACTGGTTCCCAGTAATTTGTTTGTTCCTTACAATCAATGTACTCCTTCAAATGTAAGTTGTATACTTGTCTATTTAGTATGTCTTTATTTGCAATTTCAAGGGTCCATTAGACAAGCAAAACAGAATATTTCACAATAAGAACAAAACAAAAACAAAAGAAGAAGAAAAAACAGCTGTGCAGGACAGAAATAGTGAAAGTTTTATTTGCTCAGGCAGATGCATCTGGTCCTCTCCTCTTCAGATTGAATTAAAAATGTCTGGAGGCACCACTGCCCTGTTTAATGTGAAGCATCTTCATAAATTGTAGTCCCATAAAGAAAGAAAGGGTATATGACAGATCCCCAGGCTGGTCTGTCAGCAATGGAAACGGCAGCTCCTCCAGAAAACTTTCCTCTAATTAAAAAAATTCCAATTAAATTATTGTTTTAATCAAACACCTGTATGGAAGTGAATCTAACAAGATTTATTAATTTTAAAATGTAAATAACTTTAGTAAATTGATGTAAAAATCGACCCCAGGTGACCTCTCCTCTGATTGGCTGCTCCAAGCTACTACGTCAGAGGGAGACGTTAAAAAGACATTAGCTAAAGTTGGATGAATTAGCGGTTAGCTCGCTAGCTGAGCTACACGTTAGCCAAGAAGCTATATACCGTTTTTGCACCGTGGCAGTGTGCTATAGATTAATTTGTAGTTCCGTAAAAACGGGAGATGGTAAAAGCTGGCTGTGAGGCAGTAAAATGTGGCAAATTTATTCCTAAAAGTAAGTGGCGATTACTTTCCGGTGAACTTCACTTGGCGAACCGCCATGTTGGAAGTAACAGCTGCACCAACGGAATACCTAATATCTGTCTACTCGTGTTTTAAGGACATATCAGGATGCTTTCACTGATTTATTCAAGCTGGTGCTTTTCTTTGGCATTGCCGACCACATCGGCTGTATACGAACGGAGTTTCCCGTGCTTGTAGTCGGGTAAGGACGCACCTCAAGAGCAGGTGTGGTGATGGGACAAACAACAACAACCCAAGTGGACGTTGAGGCTGATATCGACCGTTTTTCTTCTCTGATCGGTGAGTTGACTTTAAACTGTCAATCAGGAACCTTACTATTATTTTCTGGACGGTTTGTGTATCGTGTTATCTCCCTGTGTTTGTCAGCTTATTCCCTGTGTTTTCCCTTTGGCCGTGGGTGATGAAAAGTGATGGTTGTGTGTTGAAAGTGGTTGTTATGTGATGGTTACAACTTCTAAAGTCCTTGCTCAAGGGCACATCAGCCCCCCTCAGAAACCTTTTCAGATAGTTAACATAATTATAGCTGTTTCTTTCTTGGAAAAGGGGAGACTGGCAGAAAAGAAAGTGTTAAGAGTTACACCTTTCTGTGTGGGCTGGAAAAAATCTTGAAACCTTTCAGGCTAATAAAATTCTTTGAAAAGCCGTTGGGAAAATGTCAAAAATGCTTTGTCATCAACACTAAGACCAGGCTGTTGCACAATAACCCTGCTATAACTGCAAGACAACACCCAATTGCACAGTGGCAAGTCTTTAAAAGTCTTATGTAAGAAAATCAAAACGGCAGTAAAGTGGGTTTAATTAAAGGAGACAGGACACTTTCTTCGGATGACACTTGATCTCCATATAATCCCTGCACTGTTTTCACAGTTTCAGCCAGAATAACCCATCCTCTGCTCATGTGCTTCTGATCAGTGGTGAGTCTCTGCCCGCTGACCCTTCTGCAGCTTGTGTTTGGGTCCAGGCTTGTCGAAAGGTGTTAGTGACTCAGTGTTGCTGTTTGTTTGGGTTTGGACAACATGGGGGGTGAGAGTGACTCAGTCTTAACACCAGCTGATTTCAGCCATGGCACCTTCCCTGCTGCCTATGTTGTTTAACCTCCCTCTAATACTAAAAATAAATATCTCAGAGAGCCTAGGGAGAGCGTTTAGGATTTCCCACTGTGAGGCATGATGGGTTCCCCCCCTCTAGTGTCAATCGAATGACACAGTTTAAACCAATCTGGCTTTTTATGTAACCTTTTGACCTCAGACAAGCCAGTCGGCCTGCTCGTAAACATTTCCTGGGCCGATACTGGAGCCATGTATCAGCGCAGTGCCTCAGGGGCTCAGCCTGAATACATTTGTACTTTTGTCAAAAGCTTTTCCAAAGGAAATCTATTAACACTGCAGTTTACTTAATCAGCATGAGTGATGGCCATCACTGTTGGTTAAGCAATGGAGAAAAATAGAAGCTGTGTCACAAGGTCATGCTCCAGCGTTCCCTAATGAAGGGGCCTTTTGGTGGTTTGGCCTGCTTTATATATCCATCACCTGGAAAGTGCGAGTTTAAAGGAGAATCTGAGCATTATTGAGAGTTATGGCCTATTAACTTGTAAGCCCGGTGTACATTTTCCTCTGATATCTTTCAGTGCTGTCGTTAGATGCAGTAAAATAGTAATAAAACAAACTTTGACATAATAAGACGTCGGAGAGAGGACTCTAATTTGCAATGATGGAATATCTTCTGTATCCTTTAGGAGCCTGCAGGAAAATACAAAAACGATAGGGACAAATGCACTTAAAACACACAAAGAAATCTACAGGTTATCAGTAAAAGAAGTCACATAATGGAACTGTTTCCTTTTAGAGACTCATCTCATCTGTCACCAGGAACCTCTCACATGCATAATTATAACCCAGAGAACAGGTGAGGCTTTGTTGTGGTCATTGTATCTTCTCCTCTTTTGTCCTCCTCCATGATAACAGAGAGGCCTGCAATATGTCTTAACCTATATATAATATAAGAGCTTCCTTTTAAAGATAGTGAAGCCACAGCAGGTTGTTCCATATGGTCTATATGATGATATCAGAGGGAGTCTTGTGGTCCTGATGTGGCGTCCTAAAGTTACACTGTTTTTTGGGGGGGTAGATCAAAGTGGAGCCACTATCAGCTGGGATGCTCAGAGCATCAGACACACGGGGAAGGTCATGAGGCGGGGCGGCTGGGAAGGTGTCCGACTTCAAGGCCTTTGAGGCGGGATCCTGCGTCATCCACCATTGTGAGGCGGGCCAGCCGGTTGGGGGTGCCACAGAGGGGAAACAGCAGGGTGCCCTCAGGGATATGGAGGACAGGGACCCTTTGAAGTGGGTAGAGTTGCAGCTCTGTGGCTGTGTGACCCTCCCAGAACCCCACCCTGCTTCCACACATCACATATGGACACCTCGGAAAACTACCCCTGGGAGCACTGCGGCTCCCAGACCCAGGCAGTGTAACCTGAGAGTGGCTGTAGCAGCCTGTCAGACCACTGATGGAGTCTCCCCATTGGTCCAAACAGGAAGCGAGTGTGACCCCGTGAAGCCCTGGGGTCAAATATGTCTCTTAGAACAGTGACAATTGGATTAGTGTCTTATGTAGACCAGACGGCCTTGAGATCCCATAAACACAGACACATTCACACAGGTAGAAGTAGCCTGGGAGCACTTACACTTGCACTTGCACGTCCTAAAACACACACATTTTATGTTAGCTGCCTGGCTCTGAGGGGCTTTCTTTCTGTTTACCACGTTAGGTTCTGGCAGCAGCAGTGCAGCTCACCAAGCGCATGATGTCACCATTTTCATTTCTGTTTTATGATAGGGGATCGATAATTGAAAGTGTACTTATCTGTTTTCAATGGATGAGTCATCCAGTCCGTCGTGCTGCCCTTTCTAAATTTAGCTCCGCATTTATTTTCCAGCGCAGTTTTTTTTATGTGAACAATCGAGCAGCAGACACACACCTTCTCTTCAGGGAGACGCATAGAAACAGTGTTTTATAGCTCCGCTCCCTCGTGCCCTCTTTCCTCTTCTGTCTTCCTCCCTGCCTGTCTCTTATCTTACACTCTCTCTCTTGCTCTTTTCTTCCCTCTCTCTTGAGTAGATGAGGGCATGCCACCATCACTTTTGCAGACTTGAAAAAAAGATGATTAGACAGATTTAATGCCACTGGAGCCAGTTTGGTTGTCTGGTCGAAGCATTTTGCTTCCACAAGTGCATTTATATACGTGTGTGCATGTCATACGTGTGCCCATTTGTATGTACTGTACTGTAGGTACGTGTGTTTGTTTGTGTGTGTGTGTGTGTGGTCATATAAGTGCCTGTAAGCATGTGGCTGGCTCAGAGGAGCAGTGGTGCATACACTACCATCAGTCAGAGCCCAGAGCCAGCCCTGCTTTAATGGCTGCCATAATTAAAAAAGCTTTTAGAGGAGGGTGTGCCTCTGAAGGGGTAAGGTGGGGGTGGCTCTGGGCTGGTTGGAGGAGCAGAGTGGATAGTGCAGGACAACCGCCTGCCAAAAAAGCAAGAGAGTTTTGCATCAGCATGCTGCAAAGATGGCAGAAAATGTCATTTCTTCTGACTCTGCCTAATTCCCAAACTCACTAAGAGGTGTTGTTTGGCACTAGAAAGGCTTTTTTTCTGAAAATGTATGTTGAAATATTACACCTCATGAGTACAGTGAAGAAGCATTCAGATCCTGAACTAAAACCTGCAGTAACTAATCTTTGGCCACCTGGAAGCAGCAGAATTAAGTTCGAATACATTGACATATTATCACCTTTTAACTTAGATGTTGCAAACTTACCAGCAAGAAGTTGCTTATTTACACTTCCTACAGTTAGAGAGAAATATTAGCATTCATTTGGAGTTGTGTTTGTGTAAACCTGATGAATGAAAGTCCAATATTTACTCTCTGTTTATCAATCCATCAATACCAATATCTGGCTCTTTAGTGGCTAAATGCTTCACTATAATGGAAACACTCAACTCATGATTCAGTACAATTCATTATACTTGAAAACAATTTACTCACAATGTTTTTTTTTTTTTAATAATTTGAGGGTAAATTATGAGTTGAAAAGTTTGTTTCTCAGACTTCTCTCATTTTTTTTTCTTTTCTTTTTTCTGCTGCGGTGCAATTGTTTGCAATGCAGCTGCCAGAGCTGATTATGGCCTCTTGAAAATGCTTGTAATTCTACCAGAAATGCTGCAGCATGACCTCTGATAAGGAAGTTAAAATGTTGCCATATCTCCAGCTTGAAACGGGATGGTGCATCTTGCAGCCACCGTGTTTTCCACGTTGCTACATATACTGATGCAAGTGAGGTAGAACTTAGAATAAGAAGCGTCGTCTGCCATATTAACATTTTCCGTCTCACTGATTTGAAACGTCACATTTGTATCAACTGTCTCACAAAACTGCTTGTTGGTGCTAAGCAGGTAGTGTACAGTAGATTTCTTTATATATATTTTCTTGTTAGAAACAGTTGTGGGGTGTTTAACTAATGAGCTGAAATTCAGCTGCAGATTCAGGTGATCCTCCTCCGTGAGTTCATCACTATGGCCACTCTGTTTACACTGTCTGTACATATAAGACAGGCGGCCGTCTTTCAACATCAGTCTGTTGTGCTGTAATGTTGGGTTTTTGAGCGTGACGTGCCTGTGGAGAGTCAGGAAATTCATGCTGATGTAAAGAGAAACATGGAAGTGCTTCAGGCCGTCTGCAGCTCAGACTATGACCTCAGCAAATGTATTCGCTAATCCTATAAAAAGTGTTTCGCAGAGGTCATCGTGGCGTCCACTGGCCACTACAGTCAGCTGAAATTCTTCATTTATGGTTAATTAACCAAATTATTTTGCTACTGTATGCCTACCTCATGTATTGAGTCTGCTGCTGGACAGTCCTTGTTGCCATTAGCTGCTGTGTTTACATGTCTAGAAAACATTTATTTGGCTGGCAGAGCTCTGTAAAGTAAACACCGTGGACGTGGATGGAAACAATTAGACGTCTCGGACATGCCCCCAGTGATAACGGTGTAGACTCTCTAACCTAAACACACTGGGAAGCATAAATATTCATAAGAGGCTGAGAGGAGGCCGGATTAGATGATGCTGTAAATGGGATTCAGGAGTTTGCTCTGTTTGAGTCATGACGGAGGAAATGCACGGAGCGATATTCAGCTGCTGCTCGCTATACTGTACAGATGTTCATATTACATTACACTGGCTCCAGCTCGGAAATCCAAGTTAGCCAATTGTGACTGTTATTTATCGAAACCAGACTTGTGAATGAGATAGTTTTGCATTTGTGAACTATGCTTTCTCACAGTACATGTTATACTGTAATCCAGTGTGTAGGTGTGGGTCCAAGCAGGGCTTTGGATGTGTGGTTGTGATTAGCGAGGTCCTCACACTCCCCCAGGTTGTAAAAACATTTGAAAACACTTTTCATTTCCTTAGCTTGAACTGGGGAGCATCCTGATTCACTCTCTCACACACACACACACACAGCTCTCTCTCGTCCATATGAGGGTAAATGATCCCACACTCTCACAGAAGTCCAGTGGAGCAGACCTGCTTTGCCGTGACCCCTGGGGTCGTATAGTGGAGGTCTGAGCCTGGTGCGTACAACTACTGTGCCCCACAGTTTATCTCCACTGAACCTATTGAATATCGCTGGGGAGGGGAAACATCCCACTGTTTACCGCTGCACCCAGGGGTACACGCAGCGACTTGGGGGAGAAGGTGTGAGTTTTGGGTTCAGGCGCAGGTCAGAGTTAAAGAATGAGGTCGAGGTTAAAGATCTGCACGTTTCACTGCTTTACCTCCACACCGAGTGTCTTTACTCCAGTGTATTTACATGAAACTGCAGCTGACAAGCTTGTAAATGTACCCATCATACAAATCTGTTTAAACAAATGGTATAAAGCTGTAAAATTGATGAAGTATAAATGCTTTTTTTTCACATGCATGTACTGTACATGCAGCAAAGATTAATCCATTATGTCAGTTAACTAATTTAATATTAAATAATGGATATGGATAAAAGATGTTCTAGTTTGACTTAGAAAAAGAAGGAATCCAGCTTTTTTTTTGTCTTTACTCCTTTATGGAAATAAACAGAATATATCTGAGTTGTGAACAAACAAAACATTTGAGGACATCTCTGGCTTTCGAAAACATTGACATTTTTTAACGTTTTCTGACATTGTATAGTCCAAACAAGTAATGTATTAACCTCATTTAGAAAATAATCAACACATACATGGAAATGAATTGTTCCTTGCAGCTGCTGTGTATATTATAAATACATCTAATAATAATATTGTCATGTTTTAGTGTTTCTAATTCAGATCTGTCCACTGCTCCTGCTGTTTTGTAGCGCTGCTTGCTGCCAATTATCACATCACATTTGACCAGAATTTGTTTCACTGTTTAAATTGCTGGTATGGAGTGTTAAATCCCACTTACTGCTCTTCTGTTATAAATGCTTTTTGGCTGCATCCTATTATCCACTGCTGGAGTGACCCATAGCTCCCTGTGGGGATCATTAAATGTTCATTTGAACTGATGTTGCTCAGTGTTTGACATGAAGTTTGCTCCAGAAATGGGGAATGGGTGGAGGTGTTAAAGTGCTCGGGGCAGGCAGAGTCTCCTGTTCTCAGGCTCAGGTGGGGGCAGAGGGAGTTTCTAGGCTGGTCCTAATGTTCAGGAAGAGAGCAGGCAGGGGCGCAGGATCTGAGCAATTACATGTATTTGGGTTACCGGGGAGCTATTTATTTGCGCGGTTTGACATGTTTCTGTCGTCTAGGGGAGCTGTGCTGTATGGAAAACCGATAGCGCTGAAGTGTATTTATTTATTCTGCAGGCACAGCAGCCAAACAGAACAAGGCTGGGGAGAAGAAGTGGAAATTAGAAAGCACACAGAGCGAGAGAAAGACAATTTACTGAGTTTTTTTTTTAAAGAGTTGGGCCTTTTTACTTTTGTCCCAGCTTGCTGTGCACTGAGTCCTGTGGAGTTGTGGGTGGTAGAGAGGACACGTCCTCCATCTGCCTGTACGACTTCCCGGACCACAACACGATGCTGGCTACTGACCAATGGTGAGAGTTTTGTTTGGGTTTTCGGTTCAGTACACAATCATAACCATCTGACTCTAAAAAATGATTCACAAACAAAGGCTTTATGAAAAATAAACTGAACTTAAATCAACCTCAATCAATTCTAATTAAAATCAATAAACATATTTCTGTCAGTTGCTATCCATCCTCTTAGATACTGTTGCGACACCTGCCAAGCCTTCCTTTTTTGCTCTACACACTGCAAGTTTAACAGTCACACACTTACTATTCCTAATTCTTGTCATTATTTAAAGATTAGGTCTTTGAGAAAGAGGTAGACAAAAGCAGGCTCCTCATTTCTTGCAAGCAACTGTCAGTTTTGACAGCTGAGCCGATTGAGTTAAAAACCCCTTAACAGTACAGCGGACTTTCAAAGCTTCCAGCTAACTTATTCAAAAAAACAAAGTCTTGCAAGAGGTATCATCTTGAATTTTCAGAAAATCCTTGTTTTTATTGACACTGGGGGATGTTAGAAGTCAGCATCATGTTACATGCTCTCACGACTGAATGACCTGCTGATGTTGATCGTAGTTTTGCCCCCTAACCCTTTGACTATACAGGCGTCACAAGATCATTAGTATTGTGTCTGTGTGAGGTTTGTGTTTGACTGTGTTGGACGCTGGACTATTTTGGTGGGCCGGTCGTTTATTGACTTGCACATTGTTGGTGCTGTAGAGGAGCTGGAGAGAGATGAGGCACTTGCGAGAATGCGTAAATGTCAAATAATTTGGATTTTGCTGGCAGAATCTACCTAAGTCCTTCACATAGAAATCAGGCTGTTATAGTCACCCACCAAATATTGTACTAAATGAAAAACTGAATAGGTAAAGAAAAAAAACAGCATTGTTCTTGTTGCAGTGTAAAGCCAGTTGGTCCTACTATTATCGGTATTGTAAGGAATATAATTTTCATATTTTAAACAGTATTTTTATCTTCTGACATACATACACAACACAGTGGATGCTTAACAAGTTCTTTTTTATAATAAACCTGGAACGCCTTAACACATTACCTTTGCTGTCAGTAAGCTAGTTAGCTGGTTATGCTAACATCTGTAGCTCAGATCAAACATGCTGTTTAATTCTTTCCTTAAGATTTTCCTCCTGTCTTTCGGTTTTAAAGGTCAATTGTGACAATATAGATTTATTCTGTGAGGCTAAATTTTGGTTTTCATAACACTGGTGGCAGGAAATCAAGAAGTGGAGAATCCAAATATAAAAGTGGATCCAAAAAAAGCACGGCTTCCCAGTGTTAGATGTTTGGCTTCTTTAATCCATCATGGGAAACATGCTCTTGGCAGTTTACTGACACAGCATCACATGAGTTCTGGGGAGGTTCAAACAATCTGAGAGCGCTGCCCGTCACTGCCACTTGTAGCTGCTGACATGCAAAATTGCCCAGTACAGTTTTAAATATCATGTTGTTGATTTTTCGGTCAATGCAACATCCTCGAACAATCCTATTTCTCTCTCTGGAATTGTGTGTGCTTTTATGTGTGTGTGTTTTCACTCCGGACAGATTCCATGTGTTTTCCATCACACTGTGATACAACAACAGAAATAAAAGAATGCATCAGGAACAAACACAAACAGATAAAGAGGGGGAAAAGTCTGAAAAACTCTCCTGTCATCATTAACATCATTGTCATCATAATCTCCTTTTTCTTCTTTCTCTTGATCACATCTTTTCTCTCTGTGTTAAACACATTCAAACACACATGTCCCAACACACACTCATGCACACTTCTCCCAGAGTGCTAATGTTGACCATGTGTATATCTGGCAGCAATTTTAACCCTTGAATGCATACCTTAAATGTATAAATACATTAAGAAAAACATGGGAAGGTTTACAAGCAATATGATTTTAATATAAGGCCTAATCTCAAAACATGTACCAGATCACTAAATACCTGAGGTGTGCAGGAATGTTCTGAAAAAATGTATTAAAGGGTTAAGCCTTTGCCCTTGAGTTGTACTCCGACCATTCCTGGATAAACACAGCTAATCCAGCACCATGCAGCCACAGCGGATATGGAATCAATACAGCTAAGAGCAGGTCTTATACTCCAATATAATGAGCTTTTTATATTCATAATTCACACTATTTTTAGCGTGGTCAGGGGAATAGGTCGTGCCTCTCATGGTGGGAACGGCGGGCTGCTCTGCATTCCACGCTGTGTCAGACATGAATGTGGCTTGAAGGATAAAATCAAGCATGACGACTGCATCCTGATCCCGCAGAGATGCCCTCCTGATGGCTCTCAACACTAGATTACAGGTGGATTACCTGCTGAGCAACATGACAGGATATGAAATGCTTCAATCTTTCACCACACATGTCAGTCCAGGGATATTGATGCCTGCTTCTCTCTTCTGTGGGGTTCTCCAGCAGTCTATGCTAGGCCCACTCCAGTTTACCATATGCATGTAATCTATGGTCCAAATCATGCAACGACATAGTAAAGACTTTCATCACTATGCAGATGATACCCAACTCTATCTCAATTTTTTATACTGGTGTTGGAGATGTTTCTTGTTTTAATCCCGCCTCACTGAAATTAGAAATTAGATGTTCAAAAATGTAATGACTCAGAGTAAAAAAGTAAAGATAATTACCTCCTTCAAACCCATCTCTAGCAGCAATTTCTGTTCTAGTCTGGTTGCCTTATTTTTTTGTATGTTTAGAAATAGTCTTCTGCATACCTTGGCTGTAACGAGTAATTATTTGAGTTACTGTTGCTTTTCTGTCATCTCGAACCACTCTGGCCTTCTCCTCTGACCTCTGGTATCAACAAGGAGCCCAGAGAACTGCCACCAGATATATGGATATTTTCTAGACAGTTGGGCGTGAAAATCCCAGTAGATCAGCAGTTTCGGAAATACTCACTACAGCCCGTCTGGCACCAACAACCATGACACGTTCAAAGTCACTTAAATCACCTTTCTTCCTCATTCTGATGTTTGAACTTCAGCAGCTTGTCTTCACCATGTCTACATGCCGAAATGCATTGAGTTGCTCCCATGTGTTTGGCTGATTAGATATTTGCATTAATGAGCAGTTGAACAGTGTGTGTGTGTGTGTGTTTGTGTTTCTGCTGATTACACCGGTCCTATGTGGTAACTAATGAAAAAGTCGTACGTGACACAGCGTCTGATAGGAGTTGTTGTTCAGGCACTTTGTCACCCCGAGACTCATTAGGTGCTTATGATGGTGACTCACAAGTATGATTGATTATTCCTCATTGTGAAAAATCAACTGCAGCCTGTGTTTAAAGCATATGAAGTGGTTTGGAGTCGTTGTTTGATTGCATTCGGGGCACGGGGCCGGTTTACTGCCGCAGGCCGGCCTTATCTCAACATAATTCTTGTGGTTTGGCAGGAGATGCGTCACATGCACCCCAGTGCACCAGCTTCTGTCACGACCTTGTAGAAGCTCTCATCACGATGACTTTATTCTTTATTCATGTTTGGTTCTGTCTGTCAGTTTGTGCAGCAGAAGGTTAAATGTGCAGTGTCAGTTCTGTTTCTTTCACTCAGCTGTGTGTTCAATCTTCATATTTTGACTCCCAATTTTTCTATCCCCATTTAAGTAGTGTTTACAAGAATCCTTAATTTACATTCCAGGTCTCATTTGACTGATATTAACTAATGATTCGTAACGTTTTCAGGCAAAAATAACAATTGAACAGCCAGCAAGACAGCTGTGTTTAATTTTCAGTGAAGTATATACATTCATGACGTTGTTTTCCCCTCCAGGTGCTGTCATAACAACTATGACATCTGTTCAGCTCAACATCAGTTATCTTTATTCTATTACATATTTTGTAGGGGATTTCGTCTTGTATTGAATATTGTATCCATAATTGTATTGTTTTTATTGGAAATAGTAAAGTTGGAGCCAGTGCTGTGTTTTTAATTTTAGTCAAGTTCGACCCCCTCTTGTGTAGTGACTCACTTCCTGCCGCTGACAGGCTTTTTGGAGTCGATGTGACTGCCTGGCAAGGTGACACAAATCTTGTTTTTTATAATGAAAAAAGTGTCATTCACTCCTACACGGTATTTCCAATTCTCAATTGGATCACATGGGATTATACTACAGGATTGTATCCTGTGGCATGGAGCTCACAGTGTATCTGACTTGGCCTCTTGGTCGAAATACTTCACTGGAAGCTTCAGTTTAGTAACATTTGGAAATCATTTATCATAACCCACTGAAATAATAGAAGTTTGTGTCCTGACTGCTGTTCAGGGTGCTGATTCTGGGAGGACGCCCTACAGTGGTCGATGGTCAGCAGCTTCCTTTGACTGATCAGCCCAATTATTTTTCTCATCAGTCAGACTCACTGCAGTCTTTACATGCTGTTATTCCACATCTTGGTTTCTGAGTCTTGGAGATGCCAAGTGCCTTCTGTCTGTGACCAGCTCAGTTCTGGTAGATTTCCTTGTTTTTTGTGTTTGAGCAACATGTATGTTAAGTTAGAAACTACGTGTGCTCATGAAATAGATGCATTTGTGTATTTATTTACCTTTTTCCTTACTGTTGGTTAATATTTCGAATGGGGAGCTGCCCGGGTCAGTAGTAGAGTAGCCCCTGCTCATATTATCCAATCACTCAAATTCAGTCACTCTATAAGCACAAAGAGTGGATATTTGATGAATGGACTGAGGCATGTTAGTGAAACCAGTAGTGAGGTGAAGCTTTATTTACAGCCTCTCCTCACCTCCTGTAGGTAGAGGAGAAGACTCTCTTTAAGGTGATTCATCACGAGTGACTCTCCGTCTTCCTTCTTATCAGATGTTATTTGGGTCGAGGCCTCTGTCCTGCTCTGGCAGCCTCAGTGCCCTGCCCCGTGATGGATAGTGCAGAGGTGCTGTGATTGTGATCCACAGCCTCTCTGAAACAAACCTCCTGTTTCTCCGGATATGTGGCGTTATGTGGCTATGTTCTGTGATACGTGGTGTAACACAACCTCTCTTTACTCACACAGGCTTTTTATTGCAAATGTAAATGAGAATGGCCCTGAGCTTAAAATTTATCAAAGTCACATCTGTGAGAGTTTTTTCAAACTTTGACTGCTAAAGCAAATAAGGCTGCGAGAGTGCAGTTAGACTACAGATGAAGCAGTGTTCAGCCGAGGCGCGTAATGTCTGTTGTTGTCGTTTATTTTCACACCCATTTTTGTTCAATACACTTATTTGTTTTTCCATGCTTAAAATAGGTGAGCACGACCTTGACTCCAGCATGCTGATCCGGGTAGCCGATAGGGAAGGAGGGATAAGGGCACGCCGAGTACGGGTGGCCTCAAAAGTGGGATAGATTAACAACTTGGGGAGATTTGTTTATGAATGTCAGGGAGTTTCTCTCTTGGCTTTGTGGAGCAGCAGAGGCCCTAATTTGTCTGGTTAATGCTGCTAATCCTGCTCCTGGAGATCGTCCGAGGTCTGTCTGCCTCCCTGCCTGCTGTAATGCCTTCCAGGCTGCTGTCAGAGGGAGGAGAAAATTATTTTTATTAATCTGTTTTTAAAGGCTCGCAGGGTTCTGCTGTTGAGGGCTATCGCAGTGAACGATGATCAGGCCGAGACAATAGGTTTAGGATGCGCATTAGAGCACCTAATGGTTCTCTCCATCTTCCACACACACGTGCATATACACATCATGCTCATAACCCCAGCTTCCACACAAATACACACAAACCGACACAGTTCTTCACTGCAGACAGTGAAAATGTTTCTGTCAGCATTTGATCACAAATGATAAAAAAAAAA
>CAFUXE010000103.1:512757-538004 GCA_903364295.1 Serranus cabrilla | reverse complement strand
ATGGTGAGCTTCTAAGATAAATATCAAAGTATGTGATAGGAGAGTGGCTTATTGATTTAAGAGATCTCTGGGTTTGCTTTCATTATGTGGCCACATTTGACCTTTGAACCGTCTTTATGTTCTCTGACAACACGGCAGACTGCGGTTGTGATGGTGGTTGAAGTGAGGAGACGCTGGCTCACAGATTGTCCCGTCATCCTCCCACCCCCTCACTTCACAGCCTTTACCCCAGACCGCGCCAACATGACGCGCAGTCCCAGCGTGCACTGATGGTGATGACATGAAATTTTCTACACATGACGATACGATTTTGGAAAATGCTTGAAAATTCACAACTCAGGGCAAAAAGTTCATGTTCACAGGAACTAAACTGTGACTCAGTATTGTTTTAAAAAGCACAGGCGTGCCTTGTTAAAACGGTTTAATCATCGGCTGTGCTGTAAGTAAGAACAGATATATTTATAGAAAACTTCTCAAAACAAAAGTGACAAAGTGTTACGCAATCAGAACCTGTTTATTACTACTTGGGTCATATTTTTGTGGTTTTGGCCGTCATTTTTCACCCAAGGAATTTCTGAGATCTGGCGACAACGCAACAACAGAGTCTGGCACAGCACGAAACAGAAGCAGTCAAACTGTCAGACTGGCAGTAAATAAGCCAACACTTTGTCCAGATTATACAACTACTGTATTTGGAGTTAATCACAAAAGTAAGCACAGCTGAAATGCTGCCTATAAACCCATCACTGCACAGGAAAACACTGGGCACTACAATAAGTATGACGGGTCAAAGTTGAATTATGAAGTAAACTGATTAATGTTTGCAACCGAGAGTCTGGGTATTATAATCTTACTGTTTATCTTTGTTTTCTCTTCCAAATAAGGTCGTCTTACCTTAGTGTTTGTCTAAAACCGGTTAGATTTATTGATGTTGCTGTTTTCCCAGAAATCATATTAAATCGGTGACGCCAACGATATTGTTATCTAAAGGAATTCAAAGTGAAACCAAGACACAGGTTGTATGCTTATTATTTTTTTAATATCAATAGAAAGGAATGTTATAACTACCCAACAAAATAGAACCAAACAAGGAAAAAGAAACTGCAGTCCAAAACTAAGAAGTGAGTCATGAAGTTCTTCAAAAATACTTACTGAACTGGATGATCCATCCACAGTTAAACTATTCAATATTAAAGGGAGTCTAGTAGACGTTGTTTAACACACCTCAGACATTACGTTGCCACAGTGAGGACGTTTCCCCACTGCTTCATAAACCTTTGATGACATTGGTGTCATGTATGCTTGCTTTCTGGAAATTAATGTTGATTTATTAAATGGAAATTAACGTACAACACAGTTTGTGTAGATATGTCAAAACAATTAGCGACACTAACGCACACTTCCAGTAAAGTGTTATCATTGCATATACTTTGATTTATGGTCTGAATAAAAGAGTGAAGCATGTGAGCCCAGATCACTGATCTCTGGATGACCTTATGTTGGAAAAAGACGCTCTGACAATGTACATGACCTCTGAGTGTTTCCGTTTTCTCCATACAGTAACTCATGTGTAGTCCTGTAATCTACAGAATATAACCACAACCCTCACAGAGGCCACTCCGCACTTGTTCGTCACAGTAAAAATCCCCTTCTGTTTTTGCACAGAGAGCGGCCGCAGTCCAGCTTGCTCTGACAAACCCCTCTCTTCATGCAGTATCTCTCCCCCTCTCTCTCACGCTGTCATAGCGCCTTTTCATCACTTTGTGTCTGCGATCAGAGTGGCGCTCACCACCACTCTGCGGTGGGCTGATGTGGTTTCAGCCCCCAGACATCCTCTCGGGGAGTGAGGGCCCTGTCTTGTCATGTGATTTCCAGGCCTGTCTGGAGGCAGCGTGGGCGTTGGCAGAAAAGGAAGAAAAGGGTGCAACCGGGTTAAGTCATGCAACCCGTGGGTCGGCTGCGGTTTAGTCTTTGTGAAGTAAGGTTGTTAAATTGGCTCCTTCCACTGACTTTTTTCACACTTGTCTGCTAAACACCACCGACTCACGCCTGACCTCCACTCCCACCGCCGCTCCCTCTCTCTATACCTTCGTCTCTGATGCTGGGGAAACACGACCTTTAGTGTAATTACCCTGACTGCATCTCCCTCATTAGACTCCTGCGGTGGAGCCCATAAACAGCTGCAGAATGTGGCCCCCAGTGAGCCACACAGTTTTCACCCTGGACTCCTCACCCACGCATAACCTAAATACACATCACACAGCTATTAGCCAAAACTACTGCCATCCAGTTATGAGCACAGGTTTGCAAAAAAAAACTGCTTTAACATCAAATTCAGAGTGGGCAATGAACCACGATTTCATTATTAAACCAAACGATCCTGGCAGTATGACAGCAAGCATTTTATTTCTTTCTCATCCACTGCCAGCATCACCACCTCCTGAGTCTCACATCAGTGAAATGTAAAGAATGTTACACTAGTCTGGAAATGTCTGTGCATACACGCTTGATTGTCTCCAGTGCCAGGAGACAATAGAGATGCACCACAAAACTCGTGTGTGTGTTCATGTGGTGACGTTGACGTATGGTTTGTTTACCCCGGATCGTGGAGCAGTGTATGCTGGGTCACCTGCAGGCTTACTGGAGAGTCTTATTGAACCCTCCGCTTCAATACATCCCTCATTTTCATAATCACTGGACGTTTTGATCGTGAAGAGTCAGTATGTTTGACCATAAGTGCAACAGACTGAATCCATTAATAAAAAGTCAATGAGCATGGTCAATAAGGCAATTTAGACAAATACATGAATCAACAATAGCGTATTAAAGCTCTTGCCAGTAAGTGGGTCCAGCGGGATGGCGTTTTGCTGCGCACTGTGAAAAATCTAATGCAATTATGATCAGAATAATGCCTGTTATTGACCGGTGTGAGAGGCCATGAGGTACAGGGGTGGGGCTGCTCTGGGGATGACCCCTTCCCACTTCATGATTGATTGGGTGTGTCGGAGCAATTCCAGCCCAAATGACTCAGTGCGGGCCTGTGTGTGGAGCTGCGTCCAGGCTGGGCTCACGTTATTAACTTACCCAGGAAGAGGGCACCGTAAATAGCCTGCAGTGGAGCCTCGCTGGGGGACACTGCAGAAATAAAGAGGGGAAAAGCAGCCCCGCTAAACTCAATTTGTAATTTAATCCAGGGTGCTGCCATCGATCGAGATCTGCCTCTGCAATAGCAGCCAACCTGCAGCTGGGCCATGGATTAAAGCACGCACCAACTTATCATCCTCACCCCACTGCCGCCTTCGCTTTCCCAGATAGTCTTGAAATTGTCTCATTGACTTTTCTGTTCATTTTCTCTTTCTTTGTCTTCGTCGCACAAACAATGCTCTGACCTAAACACACACACACAAACGGACATCGTGCAGATTTGAAAACCAGGCACAAGTTACAAAGATTTAAGAAAGATACAGCAGCCTCCCCTAATTCTTTAGAGTTCTCCATTAAAGGCAGAAATGCTCCTGGAGATAGTAAGTTCCTGAGTGTCAGTGTCCTGAGTAAGACACTGAACCTCTTGATGAGCCAGTAGAGACGGTTCGATCCCGGGCTCCTCCAGAGAGATTGTCAAAGTGTTCTTGAGTTCGACACTAAACCCTTAAGTGCATGAAATTGCATTTGTGGTACTCAGACGGTGATAAACCTGGAAATATACTTTAAAAAATACTTACTATATGGGAGAGCAGTCTATTAATACCACTGATATTGACGTCTCTGCATTATTGTGAATACCAGGCCATTGTTTCTGGTAAGACAATTGGCTTTTGAGTGTAATTTATAATGTAAAACCCATCTACCTCTGTTGTATTATGAGGGTAGCAAAAGTATCAGATTACTTATACAAAATCAGAAGTGTTTGCATGGCTGAATACCACGGAAAGTAAATAACTTTTTTTGTCTACTATAATCATGCTCCAACTTATAGTTTACAATATTGCTTGTTCAGCTCAGTTTTAGCTAGTAGCAAGAAGAAAACCACATCTAAACCTTAGATCGACGCCATTTGGAAGGATTTTGGTCACAGTTTGTGTTGTCATTATTTGCACTAAAGATACATTTACCTAAATAACCCACATTGGGTGTTACTTACCAGTCTGAGCCAGCTGTTTAGCACGGTCATTTCTATAGATATATCTGCTATACATATATATAGAGTACATTTGACACTTTTCTTCCCATTCTGTTGATGATGTCTCATTTTTTATCTTAATGCTGGTCATATCTTACACAGTACACCTTAAATGTTGCATCTTTCCAGTGTAAAAATGATGGTTGGGCTCTCTGTGACCCCGAGGCCATTGTTTCTATAAAACCCTCAGGACTGAGGTTAAGTGTGGTCCTTTTGTCGGCTGTATTATACGATGTCATGGCAGGGAGGTGCTCCCCATTCACCTCCGCTGCGTTTGATCTCCGTCTCTGTGAGACGATACCTGCGTTAACTACCAGCTGTCAGCCGGCAGCGGTAGCTCCTCCACACCAGGGAGCAGGTTCACATCAGTCATGGATAAATTGTTGAAGCTGCACTCCCATCCACACCTTCTGCTTCTCCACATATGAATGTGATTCCAGCAAATCCGAGTGCATTGTCGCAAATGAGTGTGGGAGGTGGATTTGATGGATGCCTCTGTCCTGTCAGACGGGTGGTACCGACAACTCCCAGTAAAATAAACTTTATGTCTCTCTGCTGTTGCCCTGACAGCACTGTTTGTGACAAAAGCAAGCTCTGTGTTAGCAGGGTAAGATAAACCATACATCAGCCTGATTGGACTCTGCAAACACACTTTGCTTGAACTGTTTGCCATATGGAGCAATGAAAGGCTTTTATATTTATACGTTCTGCTACGGTTGTGAGGCTAAGCGGCAGGAGGGAGAATGCATGGCAGCTTTTCTATGAAGTAATATGCAGAATTCCCCTACAGAAGTTTTTATTAGCTGCATGTTTTGCTTGCAAAATCCAATATAATGCTTGAAGTACACCATGCTTTTAGTTTTATGATTGCACCCCTTAATCAGCTACTTACATTTGTTTCTTTTATTCTCATAAATTCTCTTAAGGGTTAACATTTCATTGGCTGATCCTGTGTAAAAGGTGATGCATTATTGGCTGACCTACTGGAAGCTGTCATGCTTTCACTGACCCCACACAAACTCCTTCATGTTATTTCCCTTGGTAGATAAGGAGAATAGACTCGATTGTTGCAGGGAGATATAAGTGAAAGACAATCCTACCATTTGGAACAAACCGTAATGGACTTCTTTCCCTCCCCCGTAATCTCTCTTTTCTGTTCGCCTCCCTGCATGTAGTCCGTGTATTTTGTTCAGCAATACCGTATGACTCTCAGGTTTTTATCGGTTCCATGTGTTTCATGCCCGGCCGGGGACTAGGAGGGAATGAATTGATCCCTAAAGAAACAGCCTGCTTCAATTCACTGCATCAGTTTAGCCAATCAGCACCCCTGCTGCTCCCACTCACTCTCATGATTGTCTCGCTAGAGTTTCAGTAATATCTCCAGGAATGCCTGTGAGCACACACACAAACACTATCTATCCCTTCATCTCCCCGTCTCGTATGTACAAACTCTACATGCATCAACCGCTGGGTTTACAGGAAACGGTCCCAGCGTGTGAAAGATTGGCTGGTCTCAATCGCAAGCAGGAGGGTTTGCAACCTATTATTGTTATTTATTAGCTTTCAGTTACTTTGCAACTATTATCTCACGTCAAATGAGGCGCTAATATTGACTCACAGTCCCCAAATCTCAACACAACATAGGATGCAGCACTATAGGTCTTTCACTGTGGTCCTGGTGGTGTTTAAGCAGCCAATGAATCCCTGCATGACTCTGATGATGTAATGCTGACCCTTGCCCTGGATGTATAGCTCACTTTAATGATTATTGTGAGCATCAGGAATTACTCAGCTGCATAAAGTGTTGGGGGAGGTGGTCCTTTCAGAGATTGGGTTGAGTCTTTGGAGGTAATTTATAGCGAGTCTGTGATTTCTTCTAAAATTGAAAAACGGGCTTGTTTCATCAGGGGTTTTGGGTGAGCCATTGAAGCACACCCCCTCAGTCCTACCAAGCGTAGTATTCCCCGAAAACTTTCTTTCTTTTGTGGTATGATTTATGCGCTGGCTAATCTGTCACAATCACAAGCTGGGAAAGATGTTTTCAGCACCATCGCACGCTGTCAAGGGCATGGGTTGTGATTTAGGGCATGTGGATGTGTTGCCGCTGTGAGGGGAGGAAGAGGTTCGAATCGGCGCCCGGTCTGCACAAGACATGGGTCAGTGGAGAATGTGAAGGCCCCGGAGGAAGTGGAAAGATTTTCATGTTTTTCAAGGTTTATTTTTCTATGTGTTGGGGGGACGGAGGGGTGCTGGTTTGCAGGTTTCAATTGAACATGATGGATCAAACATCTTGGAAAATAAACACACGCTCACAGAGACGCACACTTTGTCATTCTCTTTATTGCACATGGACTAATTCACTCCATCAGTCGTGCACATGTGTGCAAAAACACACACACACTCGGTTACCACTGCAGCTCACCATGCAGTAACACTCCAGCTCCCCTGACACTGACTATACTAAACAAACAGCCAGATGAAAGCTCAGGTACACGTCAGACTGAGCTCCACTCTAATGAGCTGACCAAAGTAATGGATTGCTCATTACTGCAACTTAAGTGAGTCTCTCCTGGATCCTTTAAAAGGAGAAATTTAACTTTATCCATGTCTGGCTGTCAGCTTCACTGAGACTTTCTGCTGTTCTGAAGGCGGCTGCCTCAGCTAAAGGGTGGAAACGAGGGAATTACAGAGCTGCTAAAACTGTTGGATTTTTATGAATGAACATTTTATCAAGAGTGGAATGTTAATGAACGATTGCAACGATGTGGTTTTTAATCACGCTGTGTGAGAAGATAAATGATGTGGCGAGGCATTAGATGATAGATGTGACATGTGAGATAATGAAATATGAAATATATTAAAAGAGTCATTAGAAGTGATATTAGACATGACAGATTAGATATGATAGTTCAGTGAGTGATAAGATGTAAGATGAGAGACACAAACACGGTGCTGATTTCTGTAAAACGTTGGTTCCAAGATGAAAATTTACTTCACTGGCTTTACATGATTATAGTTGGTATAGTATGTTACTCAATATTGGTGAAGGAAAAACAATCATTGAGTTATAATCTGGTGAAGCCTAGTGGACACAAATTGTGATTTTATTGCATCTTTTTAGGTTTAAACCAGTAATATCACTCCGCTCAGTTTGTTACTTTCTAAGCAATAGTTGTATATATATACATACATAAAATCCTTTTGTCCCGGGTAAGCTCTGCCAATTTTCTATTGTCCCCAGAAAGACGTTGATCCCGAGCCCTCGAGGAGCAAGATATGAATATTAAGGGATGAGAGATAAATTATATACAGGATCCCTGAGTGATGAGACATTAGGTGATAAGATATATAGCATGAGATATGGAAATTGAGACAAGAAATGAGGCATGAGAGTTGACGAAGTTTAGTAGGGAAAAGATGTGAGAGATGAGACACAATACAAGGCATGAGTATTAGAATTAGATATATTAGATTGGACTTCAGAAATGAGATGAGAGATGACAAACAACACCTCTGCTGGATGCTTCAGTAATAATAATAAAAAAAGTTCTGCATAGTTCTGCTGCATTCAGCATATTGATTTTATGTGTGTTAAAAGTGACGTGAAAAAGTAACAACAAGGCAGAATTGCTTAAAAATTGCGTCTTTCATAAATACATTATTCAGTATAGAAAGGGGAACAGCAGTATACTGAGGCAGGACTTTATTACCTTAATCATGTAATTCTATCTTCTTCCCCTTTGTGTGCTTCATGTAAAAGTGGGTGGACCAAACATTACGACCATCTTTCAATTTAGCTCTGGATTGTATTAGACTGTACAGCTGCTCATAATAAACTGATGAATCATTGTATATATGAGGTTTAAGGAAACTGCTGATTGGCGTGCAACTTAATATGACCCACCCTGGTCCCAGTGTTTGTGTTGGTGATCTAGCTTCTTCAAAGACCTTTATCCTGCCGTCCTTCATATTTATGTAGTGTTGTTTACCTCTCGTAAAATGCTTATGATGACTGCTATATGTGAATATAATCACTGGTGGATCCCACTGTTGTTGTTGATAGATATCGCCAGTAACAACATTGATATTATTAGAATCGCTGCAGCTTTTCTAGCAGATCCTCATCCTGTCAGCGGGAGGACGGCTGTGTCATTCAGTCAACACCAGCAAAATGAGAAATTCCTCATCGTGACCCCACAGCCCGCACAGCTCGCCATCTGACACCTGTTCAGCAGTGACGAATGCAATGAAGATTAAGGTCACGACGTAAACCGCAACCTGTGTCACGCTCTTTGATGTGTGTGTGAGCGGAGTGGACATGTGGCTGTGTGTGCAGAGTCATAAATATAACAGACAACTCGGCTGATGCTTGTCTGTTTTGAATAGTTCTCAGGTGTTGGACTTTACAATCCCCAAGCCGTCCCTCTGCATTTCACATCTCACACGCTTCATTACACTTTGTGACACACATTCGGCTCGTTCTCCTAAGCGCAGAAGACAAGCTTGTGCCCACTACCCTTCCTTTCTCCTCCAAAGCGAGGCCGTCACGGCTGACACCTGCCCAGGAAGCGCTTAAAACAATTAGAACTCCCTGGAAAGCTCAAAAATGTCGTCTGCCAAGAAGAGAAAAAGAGATATAAAAGCATAGTTCCCCTCCTTAGATTAAAACCCCTAAATTAAATCAAGTGTGCCATCAGTGCGTGCCGGGGAGGGTCCCTAATGGCAGGCTTCTCATTCTTTTATTTCATTAATTCCCTCTCTTTGCTCAGCCAGCTCCTACTGTAACAGCCTCTCTGACTCATCTGCTGCAGGAGAGGGGGAACAGGGAGGAAAAGCACCCAAGAGTGGAGGAGTGGGGGTGGGCACAGTGCCCGCTCGAGGCGGAGTGAGTCACGACGCACCGCAGGACCCATTCATCACAGTGTGGCTCTGGCACCGCCTGCACCTTGGCAGTGTCCATCACAGCCAACCTGAGCAGCCGTGAAAATTAGGCTGCTTTATCTCTGGGCTCTTGTGTTATTGTTGCCTCCCGGCTCCCCTGCCTGTGGTCCTGTGGTGGGAGATGAAAGGACACGAGCACAAGACGCTGGTCAGCTAATATCAGGACACTCTCCTCACATAGAAAGGATATATTTCTAAACCTTAAATTACACTCATCAGTCTAAATGACTTTGCTACAATACAAAATAGCCACCATCTTCCTGCCCTCAGTTACTGTTTGATACAGTTCATTTCCAATAACAGTTATGCTTCTTATGGACCACAGGCCATATTGTGACCATAACAAGACAAGATTGTCCTCTGAATAGCCCTGAGCTCTTTGTACAGAGACTCACAGGTGATGGTGACCTGAGTTCGACAGAGTCATGGTTTCTTTGTGTGAGCTGGCGAGACAAAATCTGAGGCTGTGTTCAGAGATAACGGATACCACGACGGTGGTTATCAACTGGCTCTGTCAAGCAGGTTTTTCTCCTCAGGCTCTGTGGACGTTTTGCAAAGGTCTGACACTGTCCTCATACTGAAGGATACGCAGTGATTACTTCAGTTTCTGCCCAATACAAAGTTAATTAATTGAATATTACGGCTTGTGCGATAAATACCAACTTATTTAATGTTTTGATCTGTGTTCTATTAGCAGCAATATACCAGAAATGTTAAACTGACTTCAGCAAATCTAAAGTGGTAAAGTCATGGTTTGGTTTGAAGGAATCATATCATATTTCCTATGCAAGTAAACATACTGATTTCGAATAAAGTGTGCTACTTGCAGCTTTATAGAAGGCTTATTTTCCAGTTAGTATGGGTAAATATCCATGAGCACTAAAGCATATTCAGTAGTTTTGTAAGCTTGATTACAGCCTTGCACATCCGTAAAATAAAACCGTATTCTCACTGAGATTCTCTGTATCACCAATTGAATGCAAGCAGGTTCTTGTGGCAATGCAATACATAAAGTAAGTGCTATCATAACCGCTATTTCTAAAGGACTTGTTAAATATAAGGTGCTTTTTTAGCCAATTTTAATCTGAAACCAGGTAAAAAGTGGGATACCTTTGTGCCATGGAAAACTCTGGCTCCAGACTCAGCATTCCTTACTGATCCACAGTTCTCTCTTCATGGTACCATCCGACCAATACCAAGAAAGCTCCCTGCATGTTCTTGTCGTGCTCGTGTGTATAAGTACGTTTGTAAAGACTCCCTCATACCATGATGGTGACTTGGGTGACAAGAATGAATGTGCCGCCCCAGGATACAGCTGTGAGAATGATGCCCTTTGTCTGAGAGTGATGGGCTTCATAGTGCAGAGATGGTTATAAGTCAGGGTTTTTCATTTGTTAGAGGAGGGAATGTTTCAGGTGTGTGACATCAAATGATCTCTGGGCAGTGGAGTCAGGCTTTTCAACTCCTTTTTTTAAACATTTTTGAGAAGTCAAAAGCTCAATGTCAAGAAGGACAATGTTGTCAGTATGAATGGAGACATGGCAGTTCATATAACATACCAAATAAAACTGCATAGAACAGATTGGTGGGAAGAATATATGTTAAAAAATACTCTTCTACAGTATCAAACATATCCAACTGCATGTTTTCTTTATTTAAAATAACTTGATTTACACATGAATCTGCCGAATGTGCTTCTGTGTCGCTCCCAGCAGTTACCCACAGAGTATCTCTGTCGGTGTAAAGCGGCTTGTTGCAGCTGTTGTAAATCACTCCTCCTAACATCTTGAATCCACTGACTGTCAGATGCTAAAGATCGGATAGTGTTTGGGGATGAGACACTGAGGGCTTGTTGTATATTTTCTGTGCATCTCGGTGCACTGCGGGTTAGTCTGTGTGTGCTTCTCATTAGTTAGTGAAACCACATGAGCGTTTCCATCTAAACTGTGTTCTTGTTGGGGATTAAGAACTATACTGAGATGGTATTGATCTTTCCCCACGAGGCATGGTTGGAAAATCGATGTTGTTTCCAGTTTTTTTTGTCTCTCTGGAGCTGGACTGTCGTATGCTGGGGTGACCGTCGGGGTCCATGGACTAGATGGAATCCTCAAATCAGAATGACTTTGAATTACATTGGCTGTCTGGTGGGAATAAAAACGACAGAAACATGTTGCTTCAATCCCACCTTTCTTAGCCCTTAACCTGGTGTTGGCTGTTTTGTTTATTCAAGTCACATGTCGACCATCTGATGTTACATTTACGTATTGGCTTTCTGTTGTCTTTGATCAAGCTGTCATGGTCAATTTTCCCAATTTATGCCAGATATGAATAATGCATGACTTCACAATTATCACCATTTGTTTGAGTCAGCAATGTTAATTCAAACAGGATCGGATTTGTTTGAAAAAAAGAAAGACTTGCAGTCAGTTTTTAGGGTCATATGATGTCCATCTAAACCCCGGGATGCTCATTGTTTACAAGAGTTCTCGTTTTCGTGTTTAATGACTGTTTCATGGTCAGCTCAGAAATGTGTGGTCCATATGCTTCCTCCAACGTTCACTTTTAACACTAAAGTTTTGTGCCAGTCCACTCATGACACACATCGGGTCTCACATTCCCCTCTGAGCCCAACAGCCCTCGGGCGGTTTCATCCCTCTTGGTATAAAATCATGGATGGACATCACACGTCTTTAGGAGCCTCCACGGCACATCCAAAGCCCTCATAAAGAATTCATTTACAGCTGTTGAATCACCCCTCTGTCTCTTGTTTTCTCCATCATTCCTCCTCTCTTCCGCCGCTACCCACATACTCATTGTGGATGACGGGGCTTCCTACCCAAGGCCACTGTGTTACTCACCACTCTCGTTTTTTTACTCAAGACTGGTCGGCCTGTGTCGCTTCAACCCCCCTCTCCTCTTCCTCTGAACCCAACCACCCCAATCCATCCCCCCATCATCTGTCTCCTCTGTGCTGGTGTCTGGTCCGCCTCCCTCACTTTAATCTTATAAAAGTGGATTTCTGATATAGAGAGCGAGAGGGCTTTTAAGTGGATGGTATTGAGGTTGGTATAGAGTGTGTATGATGGGTGAGAGGCTGGGGGCAAAGTGATGTGATGGGTAGAGGGCAGGTGGTTCCTGTAATGGCTTCTGCCCCTCCACCTCCTCTCACAGCCCCCCTTTCAAACCCCTCCTCTATCAGCCACTAATGAGCCTATATAGACACCCAGTAGTGGGTTATGATGTTGTGGTGAAAGTGAGAGGTGGATGCAGAGAGAGGGAGAGGAGATACAGAGTGCGGGGTCCATTGGAGCGGCGCAGCACAGCCGGTCACTTACTGATATCGATCCGCGTCCTGATCCATCTCAATTTCCCTCATATGTAGTCACATCCAATTATGTTTCGCTCCATCTTGAGAGCAGTGTGTTTCAGCAGAGGCATCCGAAAGCTGCAACAGCGTAATGATGCTTGCATGTATGCAGCACACACAGAAGAAAATGCTCAGGGACTTAAAGCTGCACACGGGGAAGAGATGTGCCTGTTTTTATGTGTACAATCCACTTTTCTCTGTCCAAATGCCTGAAATCCCTGGGGTGAATGTGCTACTCTCTTTGTTATAACATCTCCATTTGAGGAGAAGATGAATGCGTTCCCTTCTTCACCGCCCCTCCTCCTCCTCCCCTCTTTCCCCCACGAGCTGAAAGCTGCTGTCTGGGTGGTAAAACTTGACTGCAGAGATGCACAAACCCAGGAGACACTGTCAGGAAGGCTGGCGTGTACTCTCCGTGTGAGTTTTTTGCGCGTGTGATGAAACGTGTATACATACAGAACAGTAGTCTTTGAGATCCATCCTGTTTCTTATTATAGCCAAGGATACACAGAGCGGGAGCCTCTCTGTCTTAATGACAGCGGTTATTTCAACAAAGACAGAGCCCCTTGAAAAATAAGATGTCTAAAGATATAAGTGCTCCGTACAGACTAACAATCAGCCGCCTGTGAGTCCTATTGAGGTCATTGTTCTCAGGGAAAAGCTTTTATTTCAAACAAAGCACATTTTTTCCTTTATTGTCATGTGGTAAGTGTTTCGAATCCATGGCTCAGCCTTTATACAATTACCTGTGTGTATTTCATTGATGTTCTTCTTACATGTCCAATGGCAGCATGTTTATTAGTATGTGATGGGTGGGAGGTGATAAGATTAATTGAAACCAAAGCCATTAATGATCCTGCTAATTAGTCCGGTTCTTTATTGATTCACTTATTGGTTCCTGATCAATTTTCTGTGTGGAAAAAAAGGCAGAGAGTGTAGAAACAGATCACATCAGCAGTGTGTTTCTGACGAGGAAGCCGCTCTTTGGACCGTTTCTTCATCTTCTCCTTGACTCCTTTTTTAAAGTTTCCAGCAGTGTAGACGCATGAGCTCATGTGATATATTGCTACATATAAATATACACTTAATTAGCTAGGAGGTGTACCTAATAAAGAGGTGATGTGGTCTTCTGCTGCTGTAGCCTCCAAGTTTTGACGTGTTGTGTGTTCAGAGATGGTTTCCAGCATACCTTGGTAGTAATGAATGGTTATTTGAGTTACTGTTGCCTTTCTATCATCTCAAACCACTCTGGCCTTCTCCTCTGACCTCTGGCATCAACAAGGCATTTTGGATCACTGGATATTTTCTCTCTGTAAACCCTCGAGATGGTTGTTAGATCAGCAGTTTGTGAGATACTCAGACCAGCCCGTTTGGCACCAACAAAAACCAAACTAATGTTTTTTTGTGCCTAAATCTAATTGAATCATAACCTTGACCTTGACTGTGTAAATCAATTTTGGACAAACGATTTGCTGATTCCACTAAATTCCTGTATGTTTACAGTGTTATCTGCATGTTTGTGCAGGATCAATCCAGTCTGGAATCGACCTTTTTGTTGAATAAATTCTTCTACTATATGTAAACCACTTTTCACAAATTCAGCACAGCCTCGAGATCCTGCATCTAATTTGAATCTTAAGTGGTTTAGGAGATGTTGCTTCATAATTCATAACATTATAATTCAAAAATACAAATGGGCCCATTCTCAATAATGACATTACTGTGTAAAGGAAGAGACACGAGATATAACTTCAGTAATATTTCACAGTTTAACTTGATTTATTTTGGATTAAGACGGTGGATTTCCTGAGTGGGATATAAAACAATATTTTTACAGCATAAGAGCGGAAAACCTGTTGGAGAGCTTTTGTACTTCAATTCAGGAAAGCCTGTGGGAGGAATAATCCATCATTCATCTTGATCATCTGGGACTAGTATATGTGACACAGTTTAGAGGACCTTAGTTTCTGTGACCCCAGTGAAAAAGTGGCCTCTACCATGTGACAGTCTATAAAAGCTCAGAGCTGGAAAGAGTGATCGAGTGGTTTTCTTTGAGAAATAGCATTCTCAGGTAGGTTTCCATAGTGACTCTAGGTCCAGGCTGTCTCTTAACTGGGAGTTATGGGACAGGAGATGGTGATGGTGGCGGGGGAGCAGCATGGAGGTGTTAATGGACAGAACATGCACATGGAACCATCCCAAAAACTTAAAGTTCAGTGAGAAAACCAGACGATTCGAGGAAACCTTTCTGCAGAAAATATCACCTGTTCAGGTCACGCTCAGATGCATATTCCCATTGTTGGAACAAAAATATCAAATCATAAGCATGTACACACATATGTAAAGTATAAAGGAGGCCCTAATGGTTTGACAAACTGACCTTCAGCTGAGTGAACAGGGTGCAAATCTCATCAGCAAGTATCAACCCAGAAACACACTGACGCCTGTACTCCTATGACTTTAAGTGCATCAAAATGAAACGTGTATCCTCGGGTTCTAACATGCGGGTTAAATGCATTTCCTCTGTCATGAAACACTTGCAAAGTAGAATTTTTTTCAGTGTTTTGAAACTTGCTCTGTTTACATCCAGGTCTTTTCCTTCTCTGCCTTCGCTAGTGGATTGTTTTCTTTCTCGGCACATCTCTTCCATGTAGATGGGATGTGAAATGGTGTGAAACCACTGGCAGGATGAGTTAACTCACAGAAAAAAAGTTCACGCAACAGGATAGCTATAAACTTGCACAACTCTTCTCCAGTATACTGTGCTTTCATCCCCAAAGTGTGTGTGAGTGTGTGTAAAGGATGAACAAATACTATAAAGATAAAACACTTTATTTTTCTTGATTTAAAAAAAACAACTTCTCAGCCTGATTGAACATTTTAAATAAATGTGCTTGCATGATGCACTGGGTTCACACAGGTGAGTTGAATTAAATCACATGTTATACTTTACACAGATTTAATGCAACCTACTTAGATTAATCCTTAATAATTTATAAACTGGCTGCATTTTCACAGCTCTTTTCTCATGCTGTAGTGATTGCTCAAAGTGCTTCACAACAGAAGCCAGGGATCGAACCACCGACCTTCCAGTTAGTGGACACTTTACCTCCTGAGCCACAGCTCCCAAATCAATCTGTTTGCATTTTATGATCCATACTGTTAACCTAATTTTTGCATTGTAAGTTCTAGATATATTTGGGATTGGCACCTTATTTGCACTCGTCATATTTCCCATTTTCCGTTGCCACCGCTGTGCAGCAGCCTCCCCCGGGATAAATAAAGTTTGATCTTGTCTTATCCCTGCTTTGGGCTCATTGCCAGTACATGTTAGCACATTTTCGTGATGTATTAGTCGATATTTATTGAAGAAGTTATGTTCTAAATCATCCAGTTGAGTGCCTGGAATTGAAATTTTACGGCACATGAATAAAAGCATACATTTACCTCTTACTCCCCCTCCACGACCTCCGGGGGGGACACCAGAAGGGCCCCTGTTTCCATCTCTTCACCAACATTTATGGATGGCCCAAATTAATCTCTAAGTGAATCTACAGTCAACTGTAACATATCCATCCATTAAAGAAAAGTGGATGAACCCCTCCAGCTCTGTAGCTGCTGTTCTGCAGCCCCTGACCTTTGACCTCCCTGTGAATCTCCCCACAAAGATAAATCATGTCCCCATTAATCCTGGGGAAGATTTTCTTAATGCATGCCATCTAATATGAGGGATTTGCTCAGAAGAGATGGTCTAAAATATGGATATGGGAATTTTACAGTGCCCAGAGGGGGTTTCTGGAATGTGGTCTGGTTTGTAGTCGCTGGATCTACTGTTTAATTAAATACAGTTTAGGTAGAAGACTTCAGAAATTGCACAAGTCAACCAAGTGAATCTCCAGTCAGTTTATTGGCAGTGGAACTCTTCCAGGCTGTAAATCATGACAGTGCTGAGCTCCGGGAGAGATTTGTCCACATTTACAAACACTGATTAAATTGTCCCAGGCCAATTGTTTTTCTTTCAACTTGGTTTTATTTGTATTAAACAGAGATGAGACAACTGCAAAAGATACAGAGTGCTGATGAGAAACAGCAACAGCAGGGCAGCATATGTGCGTCCATTGTGTGTGAAAGTGAAGCTGTCGTGTCATTTGCTCAGTCGGCGTTATCACTGTACCTCTGTCCAAGTTGCATAAACATGCACGCTTCGCCGCGGGATACCCACAGCGTCGAAGAAGTAAACATCCTACACACTAACACCACCTCTGGTTTCAACAACAAACACACACACAAAGATGTTTGACAGTGTTGACATGGCGCTTTACCAACATCAACACGAGTTGAGGCCAGTTCAGGTGGTTCACAGAGGGTTCACCCACACACCGGCGAACAGGAAAATCATTGACTCCCACACGTATAGTTCTTCTCACAAGTCAGTGAGGGAGAAGAGGGGGATGTCTTCCTGGATGCTGTCCATGTGTGCCTCTCCCACCTCCGTCATTAAACCCCCGGCCTGTGGGAAGGACAGTTTACTGGGCTCCGCTGAGTGTCCTGACCCTGAGATGAAGCCGTCATGATCGCGTCTCGCAGCAGACGCCACAAAGAGCTGTATTTATTGCCCATATTCTGCTGTTAAATGAGAATCTCTCAGGTGTTGCGCCATGTGCATGTGCCAGTGATGACATTTTTATTTCATGTTGGCAGCTCGCTCACTCACCCGATTCGTGAACTTTGTTTTACATCCCGCTGTCAATGCATCGCCATCGTTTCTGCTGTGGGACTGAAGGAACTGAGCACCGGCAGCATTTAGAGCCCCATGAAGTGATTTCAGAGAGGCTTACATCATCCGTGTTATACTGTGCAGATAGGTTTGATGGAGAATGCTTTGTTCTTTAAGGGAGTTTGTTGGTCAGAAAAATTAGTTTCCAATGATATTTCATGGCCCATCTGATCTGTTTCCTTTGCTCTCGTTGTCGTACAAATACTGGAAACTGCTATCACCTTGTTGTTTAAACACTCCAAGCTATGGAAGATACAGCACATCTTCTTTGTAGCACCCCCACTTTACGAAATCGAAATCTGAACTTTATAACTTTGGAAATAGCACCATCCAAGGAGCATGTGAATGCACCATTGGCCTTTATGGTGGTAGTTTTTACTGGTATTTCTCATGACAACCTTTGGTGGATCAGTGTGGATGTTTTCTAGCCGGCAGTGGATGAGTCAGAACCCCGGTCGGGAACCATTAACCAGACTTTAGGAGGTGGGAGGGCGGGCTGTCCCATGCCTGTCAGAGACACTGGCTCTATAATCCACACTGACAGCCTGAGGTCCAGTCTGAAAGGGTTTTCTCACTCAGCCTGCAGACAGGTGAGGTTTGATGGCTTCTGGGTCCCAGGAATCGCTGTTAAATCCCACTGAGCGAGCGGGAACGCAGCACAGCCAACATTAACTCTGCAGGTGCCTGGTGCTGGACTTTTAGTCCCAAAGAAAAGCACTGAGCCGTGACTTTTCTTCACGAACATCCCGTAGTACAGTGAGAGAATAAGTACGGTTTTAAACCGTACAGCATGTGTTCAGCCTCATATCACTTGTAATTGATTTGCAATGGCGATGTGAGCTACACATACAGGAAAAGGGCCTGCAAGGTTATTGACAGTGAGGAATGACTTCCCCTACACACGCCAAGTGGTCGATGAAGCCATGTGGTAATATTACTTGTAAAACTAATTTATCCCATTTCTATTAAGTCCTCATGTCAGGGATGTTGTTTTTCTAGATTTGTTATGAATTGTCTATATCAGCTCTCTTATGTCCTCTAAGTGGTTCCTTATTAAAGGGGGATTTTCCCGTTCTGGCCCGCTGGGGAGCGAATTGATGCTGTGAAAACATGCTCACCACAACCGGTTCTTCTGACACGAGAGGAGTCGGAGGCAACCGTACGAGGCTAATGGTGATGTCGCATTCCTTCTTTGATATTATCTGCATGCATGGTTAACCCTCGTCACTCAGAGCGCCGCTCCTGGGCGTGTTTGACAACATGGCTGCCTCTCTAATTTGATGGGTTACTGCGGTCTTGCACTGCGTGTTTTGACTCTAAGAAGATAAACACACATACACATGATTTCACACTTGATGTAAATACTGTTGCTTTAAAGAAGCATTACAGCTCTTAGCGCCGAGTGTTTTCTCATGGGGCAGCAACAGAGAACCTCAGAGCTGCACATGTGTGCCTGCTGCTTGCTGAGCTCATGTTTGTAGGTATGATGTCTTAGATCTGCTGCCCCAGGGTTGGACGTCCCATCTAATCGTCTCTTCCGCTCATCATTTTTTCATCATCATTTTTCTTGTTTATTAATAGCCGTCATGGGAATAATACCAGTGATTGGTTTATTTAAAAGTTAGTCTAACGGTATTCGTCTCCAGGCCATGCTGTGATTAGAAAGCAGCCCCAGCAACACTGACATATGGGAAGCATCAAGCCTCTCCAGGTTGTCACTTCCTTCCTCTTTATTTTCTCTAGCGTGATGGAGAGCCGACGGTTCTGTCCACTCGGCAGAGCCCCTTACCATTAGAAAGGTCACATCAGGTCATTAAGGGGGTCGCCTGTGGACCAGAGGTAGACTTTGGACCAATGGGAAGCCAACAGGATATGGACTGCAAATGTGAAAGTGAGCTCTACCTGTATTTCCACTTGATCTTTATAAGGAAGGAAAGGCTCAGTGGTAATGGCTTGTTTACACGGTTTGGAAAGCGCTGATCTTTTGATTCATGTAATTGGCCCCCAGACTCAATCAATCAAGGTATCAATCAGAGGCCTGCGCTTTAAGTAAACATATTAATCGTTTTAGATTCCTGATCTCCTGATGGTGCCCCGAAGAAAAGGTCAACAGCAACTCGGAGTGAGAAGGTTGGGAAGAGTCCCAACTGAAGCTAGTGTTCCCATCATAAGCAAACACACTAATTAGTTGAATAAGCAGTAAAAGTGTGCTTAAAGGCAACTTGTTCTGCTGCGATGCACAGGACAACTTCTCCCATCAAGGCCGGAAACGGCAGGTTATAAAGCCAGCGGCTCCTGTAAGACTCTCAGTAGCGAGGAATTTGTTTCAATCAGCTCAAGGACTTTTTACTCTCGCTCTCCGTGTGGTTTTCAGGTTTTCAGGTTTTGTTGCACACACTTGCTGTCTCTATCTCTCTATCTATCTTAATAATGAAGTTCAAGAGGGACAAAAAGATGAATCATCTTTTTTTCTCTTCATCTTATTTGTGAACAGTTTGTCTAACATGCTTGGCAGAGTATCATTTTTCTGACAGCAATGAATAAAAACACTTTTCTTCCCCTGTATTTTGACTGCGATGAATTCACTCCTCGTTTCTTTTTGTAAGATTTAATCGTAGCAATGCTGTCAGCCAATATAATTTTATGTCTTTTTTTAAAACGAGATGACGCCACTTGAGTTGTAGCGACTTCTGTTAACTCCAATCAATCAATTTGTCACATGAAGTTAGAATTTCAGTGAAATACAATAACGTCAGATCTTTTCATTTGTGCAATAGAAGGAGCAAATTGGAGGAAATGAAAGATCACATTTCATTGAAATTGTACCTTGGATAATTGCGTGTAACATGTTTTCCTGAGCTTATATATAACAAAACAGTTTTTCCATCACTTTTTTAAAACTCTTTCATCTCTTTCTCTTATCAACATCAATACACAACTAAAAAAAGTTTATGAAATACCACTACCTATCTTCTTTCCCACTGTGTCTTTATTTCTTTACAACATAACTATATATTTTTCTGTCTTCCTGTAGCGTGTCTTATTCTACCATGTGTAGCATGAAAGGAGCAGCAAACTGCACATCACTGCATTGTATATTGACAGTAAAACTGAACCTTGAACCTTATTAATGTTTCTCAGCAGTACATCGTGTTTTGATGGAGCTGTTGTTCAATTTCCTTTTCAGTGTTCTCTGTAACTATTATTCCCTCTCGAGCGCTTAACCTTTAGATGACATAACAGAAATGCATTTGTGTTGTTGTGTGTGGTGGAAAACATTGACCCGTGATCGAAACATTCATTCTTTTTATATCCAAGAACTTCCTGTATTATATAACATTATTTGGACAGTAACGGTAAAGTAAACATTGTGATTTCAGGATCTATTTTTAGATTGTGCATGGTATTTTATATAACTTATCAATCCTTGAAACCGATAAAAAGAAAAAAACTGCAGCAGAATGTGCTCACTTTCTTGCAGAATACTTCTGTATTATTGTGAATGTTGGTGATAATAACTGTATTTTATCAAATTACTCTCACCAAACCTCTCATTCTGCTTGTAAATAACGCTCTGAGGCTAGAATTAGCCTGTCAGGGACTTGTACAAACAGTAAACCTACATGACAGTAAACAGAGCACAGAGAGTTTAGAGTGGAACATTTATTCCTATTGTTCTGTATGAGATGACCACAGTTTCTTTCTTCTAAAAGACATTTTATCTCCACTCACTGAGCTTCAACTCGGCCAATAAGATGGTTTCCGTCTCTGGAGCGGCTCTGCCACCCAAAAGATGTTTGTACAACTCCAATTGCGATCTGCCTCCCTCACTCTCACTCACTGTCACTGCTGTTTTCGCTGCTTTTTTCCCTCTGAATGCTTTAAATGTGTGGCAGCTGAGAGTTTGGGCAGCAGCCGCCCTGGTGGTCTTTCACGTCTCTAATTGCAGCCCCTCCTCCCGCTCCCCTTCTGCAGCCCGCTCTGCTGCACCGTTCCTCCAGTATCAGTGGATTTACAGCCCAATCACTGTTTCTTTGGAATGCAATATCTTGTACAACAATAAAACAAGCAGTTTTTATAATAGGGGCTCAAGCAGGTCTGACCTTACAAGCGGAGTGGTGTTCTGCACGTCAGCGGGCTGTCAGCTCCGCTCGGTGTGGTCAGTCAAACTCCAGGTCTTTATAAGGATTTGTCTCTGACATGTTACACTTATCCCTGCTCCAGTGGGGTTGAAAGGACACCTTATAAAGTCAGGCTGAAGATTTAAGTAACCTGCCTTCATTAGAGTACAGAGACAGGCCACTCCAATCATTAGACGGAGCCCTGCACTACTGTAACTGCACCGAGGCTGGCTCAGCTCACACACACCTCCTAATGGCTTTCCCAGAGCGGCCCCTGGCTGGCCCGGACTCATGTAATAAAAGGTTTGGATGTTTAAAATGAAACAGACATGCCTACTTCCAGCTGGGCATAGTGTTGTACAGTACAGCAGGGCTGAACCAGGGGTCCACGCTGGATTAAGTGAGCATTAATGGAGTACAGTAAGACTGGAGCAGGGGAGTGCTGCGGTTTTCTCAAGACTCGGCTCATGAGAACCTTGGTGTCCATCCAGACATCCACTCCAGTGCTGCCACCCCCACATGCATGTACTTCACTCCCCTCTCCTCAGCTTCCTATGTCCCAAGTGTGGTGGTCTTAATGCTCAGTTGCAGGGTTAAGAGTTCGATCTGATTCGTCTTTTTTTCTCTCCAAAGGGACGACGAGGTGGACAGCAGGCCTGTGCCACGGCGAAGGATTAAACACTGTCATCACCCTCTCCTCCCCCGGAGCTCAACTCTCTCCATCATATCGACAGCGGGTCCCAGTCCTCCCAAACTAAAGCCAAACATATGCCAAACTGCAGAGAGACAGACAGGTAACTCCTCTGATACACAGCATATGTCGCCCTGTTTCCAATCTCTATGTACATACACAGGATGTGGTAATATTGGGCTTTGCTTTATTGGACTCTTTACTCTGTCTGTGCATGGAAATCATTGACCCCTCATCAAACTACCTCATGAATTAAAGTGTTCCCCTCTAGATCACACGCAGACTTAAAGGCCTTACCAGTCCTTGAAAATGGAACTTGTTATTAAAATGGTTTATATAAAAGAAGCTAAACCGAAATGCATTGAACCAATCATGTCGTAACGCAATAACGGCCTTGGGTCGTTTCGTTTCATGTGACCCGTTATGTGCAAATATATGAAACCTGAGGAAATAAGCAGCCATATTGTTCACATCTTTAGTGCTTCACACCTTTGGTCTCATGTCAGTGATTCTTTCTCCAGCACATTCCCAGACCACAGTGGTTTGAGTACAATAACTGCATGGTGGTGGTCATGCCAGAGACATTTTCCATGTGTGCATCTTATTGCTTTTAAATTCAAGAGGTTCAACGCTTTAAAGGGAGCGATACAGAAAACTGCTTTCATTTGTTGTAAAGGAAATCAAAGGAAAATGACCTGAAATGCTTAAATTATTCCTGTAAATTCTATAGCTACAATTAAAATGGAAGGATTTAACACATCCTGGAAAGAATAAGAATGGAAAATTGTAATTTTATTTTAGCCTCGCACATATTTTGTTTTGATGTCAGCTGTTGGCAGGATTAGCTGTACAGTGAAACACTTCAAAGCAGGTTTACCAGATGCAAAGCGAAACAGGAAAACTTTCCCTTTTGTGGCTCAAATGTCAGTCAATCTATCTGTTCACACCAGACCTGGAGCAGAACAGACTTGCATCAACTTTTGCGGCGCCATGTCTTCTTATTCCCAGAGCAGAATTCTCAGAGAATTCCGATGGAAATTAGACAGCTTGCTCTCTGGGCTTTTTTTTGTTTTGTGGTGAAAAATAACTTTGGTTAATGTGCCAATTATGTGACTGATGATGACTGAGGCAGCTAAGAAATAAGTGGCGACCAGTGTTGTCAACATAAAGCACCAAACGTTATCAGGGAAGTCTTTGAATCAAAAGGGAAACTGGAGTTTTGTTGGAGAAGTTTGGGTAAAAACAATGGATCTTTTGACTTAAAATGACTTCAGGACCAATTCTAATATCAGATAACTGGCAGCACAACTTTATGTTCAGACGTCTCAACTCCAGTTGGCTCCCAGATCCAATGGAGTCATGCACACAATGTAAGATTGCTGCCTTGAGGCACTTTCTTCCAACTGAAAACAATAGAAAAGGATGGAAGTAGATATATAGATATATTATTAAAAGAGGAGGCCAGACAACCTTTTCTACAGTTAGTGGAGATGTGTGTAGCTGTCACTGACACTTCATCATGAGCCCAGCTCCATTAACAAAGGAGACATAAAACTGCGGTTGGAAGTGCCAACACTAAGCCTACTGGTAAACTAAATGACCATTGTGAGAAAGTATTGTCCTTTATTGTCAAGACAAACTCCTGGAAAATGTCCCGGAAAAGAATTTCTTAAAAAGAGTGGGAACCAGTTTTTTCTTTTTTTCACTTCTTCAAATTGGCTTGTAAAGGACTTTTTCTTCTTCTTTACTCTCTCAAGAAAGTACATTATAGTAAATTATGCAAAAAGAAAAACAGCTGAATCAAGCAAACACACACTGGCTGGTGGCGGTGGTGAGAAAGGTGGTCACGATTCTTGGTGCCCACAGCTGGAGGTCGGCCACAAAAATTCCAGGAGGATTATTTTGGTTTAAAGTGGGGGTGTTTTGGGAGGGGAAGGGGCAGACCAATACTCTGTCTGGGATCCAGAATCCTGAGCTACCACCCTGAGTGGTGGACCATTTGAAATCATAAAATAAAATGTCTGACAGCTGTCTGAAATCTCAGAGCCTTTCCTCTTTCCCTTCATATCCTCACGTCCATGAAGCTCCTGCAGCGACTTGGATCCGACCCCAGCCCCCAGTTTTCCCACGCTAAATTTAGAAAATATTTATGTTCATAAAGGTTGACACTGTATGAAAAGTCCCGTGAAAAGAAAGAGACAGACCTTGGATAGAAGCTTGTGTCACAATTTATAATCTCAAAAACTGCAAAGAAATTGTTTATTTTGGATGTAGATCCGACATTGTGATCAGTACAATGTGTCCGATTGGGCTCTGAGCCATCATGTCAATAAGTTCAATATTTTGTTTCAGAACAGTGAAAGCAAAAAGGAAGAGGAGAGAAAACATTAATGTGGGAAAGAGTAGAGAGGAAAATAAAAACCAGGACTGTTCATTCATGTCCAAAGCTTTTTACGCCACTGTTTAAATGCCACAGAGTGATGTGTTCAAAAACACATCCACCCACTGCCTCGGTAAATGCAATATTAGCTTTAGCCAAGCGTGAATGAAAAAGCATTTTACTGCAAATATCAAAAGAAACACCTCGGATAATTGTTGTTCAAAACCAGGGAAATATTCCACTGTGGAGCGAGGCAGCGACTCCATCCTGCACAACTGTTTTTAATGGAAGTGAAGCCCCACACACTGCGCTCCTCCACCCCCTCAGATCTGAGCCGTGAGGCCGGCGAGCGGCTTGCAGCACCTTCTTAACGCCGTTCAGGGTCAGGAGGAAATTGATTGAGAAAGAAAGGGTCTGCAGTGAGGGGGTGAAGGTGTGAATCTGACATGGAGCAGAGAGAATAGTGGTTGAAGGGGTGGATGGACTTTTATGTGGAGTTTAAGTCCCGTCACATCACCAGCAGTTAATTCTGCCTCCTTTTGAAACTGTAACCAAGACTTTCCAACCTTCGCACCAACAGGCTTTATGTTATCAGGTTCATCCACCTAATCTCATGACTGTGAAATGTGACCAACACCGAAAGGGGATTTCAGCAGATTTGGCACAAATGTTCACTTAGACTCAAGGATGACCAGTGGCTCACTCCAGTAGAGTGCATACCACTAAGGCTGAGTCCTTGCTGTGGTGGACACAGGTTCAGTCCCTTTGCCGCATGTCTTCCCCTCTGTCC
>CAFUXE010000103.1:460239-512695 GCA_903364295.1 Serranus cabrilla | reverse complement strand
AAAAAAAAAAGGATGGACTCATTCGATTTATGTGGTCAAAGGTCGAAAGACAATGTGACCTCATGCAACATTTTAGAAGCGACATGAAGCAATTTCTTGAAATTTTGCCCACTTAGACTCAAGGATGAATTAGAACCTGGAGGTCAATGTCACCCTACAAAATTAGTTTTTTTCCCCCTAATGTCTAATAAAATAAAATAATGAAGTGAATACATTTTAAATCCAAAAGGTCAGTTCACAATTTAATGACATTCTGAAAAACACTTTTCTGGCCATTATCTAACGTCATAACTCAGGAACAGAAGGGGAGTTTGTCACCATATTTCACATTCGGTCTGATATGTCAGAGATGCTCATCTTGAAGCTGGTGACTGTATAGATGTTCTGTGCAGCCGGGTTGAAGATGTATGTGAAGCATCGACCTTTTAGATTTCTAGCTTCTTTGCAGCAACATCCATATTTGAAGCATTGTTGTAGCTGCACATTAATACCAGACAGACATGAATGTTAACTGCAACTTGTCTGGTTGGCAGAGGCATAAAACATGAAGCGATAATTCAAGTTTTATTTGCTTTAACCATAGCAGAGTTGTGCACATATTGTAGAAAGAAGTATTTTTTTAATGTTGTATACTGATGAGCAGCAGCATGAATAACTCTGGAATACAAAGAAGAATGCTGCTGCACGCACAGAAAATTAGTATTTATAGTGTGCAAAAGAAAACCCAAATGCTTTGCAGCACTTTATCTGTTCTCAGTAAATACTCATGACTGTGACTTTGGATGCTTGACATGCTCACTGAACATAACCTGCAGTTTGGCAGAATTATCCAACATATTTTTGTGAAACTTTTGAGACAAAATTAATTGATCATTTTCACCAATCTTTGCAGTTTCTAAGAAACTGTGAGATCTGGCATGTCACAAAATGCTAATGCTGAATGCATAAAATAAAATGTTCACTGACAACCTATTTAATGTATTTTCCTACAATATCCGCTTGTGTGAGCTTTATTAAAGTTTTTATGGTCATGTTTTGGCACTGACGGTCCGCTTTTATTAGGGAACAATTGTGGTCTTGGTTCAATATTGGAAAATTCTACAGGGACTTACAGTCAGGATGTTCACTTTTTGGACATTCAACCGGAATGAGGATGTCTCCCTGGCTTCAAGTGCTTTTGTTGCTTAAAACTAACCACATACAGGACCTTTGCCTCCAGTGTCAAATTCCTCAACTTTATACACCCACTTTCCACCCTGATCACGTCCTTCCAACCTATTGCGTGCGGCACAACAATGTAGCACTTCTTCTGCCGGGAAAAAACACAATCCAGGCAGCATTAACATTTCAAATCGAAAAACCTAATTGGAAAAACAAATTAGCAGCGCATAAATCTTTCTGCATAAAAATGATTGCTGCTAGAACCACTTTCACGATCCAACGTTGCATTAGGCCTCTCACTGAAAATGATGCACAATCAGTCCGAGTAAAAAACTGTGAGAACGTGCTTTGAGTGCCACTTAATGTGACTAAGATGGTAGAAGATGTTTTGTGCGTTTACTTTGTGAGATCCCGAGGCCACAGGTAACTGGTATTGACCTCTGTTTCTTCCTCTCTGACTGCAATAACCAAACTGTAACTGATCCCGTTTGGACGGTATTGACCCTCTGTTGGGCCAGCGCTCTCTTTCTTCTCCTCGCTGCTGGAAGCACTGCCCCTATTGATCTCATTCTTTAAGTGTTACCATAAATTCCCTCCCCATTAGTTTAAACTGGACGGCATTTGGTCCACCCCATAATTCATCCAGACAGTCCTCCACAGAGAAAGAAGAGTCCTCTCTCCTCTCCATACCATCTCCTCAGACTGCTCTTCATCCCTCCTGCAATGTGTTCCCTCCTCTTATATTACCTCTCCATCAGCCACTCTCCTTTCCCACCCTTTCACTCACGCTCGCCCTCTGTTTAAGTGTTGTGCTTCCTGGATTCCTGCAGTACAAAGTGCTTCTATACAGGAGCGGATTAAATTCACCCCTAATTTGGTTTTGATACTTTTTATCCGAGTCATTTGCTTGTTGGAAGTGTGGCTGCTGTCTTGGTTGTTGATAACTTAAATGTACCCGCTGTACTGTACTTAAATCTGTATAATTCTTAAAGTGGGACAGGCAGTTTACAGCAAACAGCCCCTGACAGAAACCTCTCCATGAAACTGAAGCACTCTTCCTGAGCGGGCTGTTTAATGGACTACAGATGAGTTTCAACAGTGCACAGAGAGCTGGGTGACATTACATTTGCAAATACATTTTGTGGTTTGCGTAAGCTCGCTTGGGTGCCAGATAAGTGTGGAGGTTGCCAAGTGGGGAAAAAAAGTCAATCGAAGCTTTTTTCTTTTATGTTTTTATCAAAAAGTCCTTTAGAAACAGTAAAACACATGCAAAAAATTGTTTTGAATGCCAGTTTGACCCTCAGAGCAGCAGACAAATGCACCAACCGGCGATGCCAATGCTGTCAGATATGGTTTCTTGCTCCTATCACATATCTCGTGATTACCCTCTCCATCAGCGCTGCAGCTTCTCAGGTGTCATGTGATCACTGAGCCCTGGGTTCAATTCCCCAGGTGAGTGTTTTTGAAAATCCCCCTCGAATCATTTCACTAAAGCGTTCGGAGCTCTGAAGTGTGAAACGCCGGACGCACAAATCATTTCTGGGTGAAGCCATATGTGAGGCTTTAAATGTAAGGACGGCAATAATAATGTTGGTCTGGAGCCAGCGGGCAACAGCGGGGCTCTTAGATGGATGTCTGCATTATGCACCTGAGTGAGACTTTCAGTAAGCAGATGCATTATTTCCAATCGAGATTTTAATGCAGCTCACGAACCCTCGAGAGAACAATTCTCAGGGTCTGTTGTGGAAAGAAAGTTGGATTTTCTGCTGCATAAAGCTCCTGCATCATAAATCTTAACTGTTGTTTAGTTTTTAAGAGCTGTGTGCATGCTTCATTGTGCATTTTCCACATGTAGCCCCTTGTTTGCGTGTTTGTTTGCACATATACATACATGTGCGATCCGAGAGGAAGAGCTTAATTGGCTTCAGGAGATCAAAGCGGTAATTTAATCAGTCTTTCAAATACGCGGCAATTTGTGCAGGAAGTTTTGATTAAAAAGCCTGTGCATCAGTGTAAGGAGCCTCACCCACCTCCATGGCAGCCAGTTAGCTGATTAATACCCCAGAGGACCCCGTAACCAACGGCCGGCCCATTACTACCGCTGTCTGAGAGGGTGGAGGGGTGGGATAGAGACCTGAACTGTGAGCTACAATAAATCACCTCCATCCAGCACGCACACTTCTACACTGTAATACTTTTTATTTGTGTTCATAAACACAGCAAGCACTGCATCATAAACCATAACTGGTGCAAAACACTGCTGAGCTGTGTGTTCTTTCATGTTTACACACATTCAGAAGGAAGAACATCAATAGCAGGACCTCCTCCAAATGTCAGAAAACACAGAAACTGAACTGAGCAGCCGTTCATCTGTAACCACTCAGCACCAGTTTAACACATTTAAGACAAATGTAAACACAAACAGTCAATGCATGGAGCAGACTCTGGATTATGCAGTGTGTGTTAAGTAGTGTTTGGTTAATGCTGGACAGCAGAAACACTGAGGGTTTAGGGTGAATGTTGCCAAAGCAAACTTTATTTACAGCAGTAACACAGAGATTTACAGATGTAGAAATAAGAAGGAAGGAGCTGAAAGAAATACACGGGATATTATGTATGAACTTGTTTTACTTCTATTCTGGACTCTGTGTATGTAACAGATACTTTTCTTTTTTTTCCCCTGTGCAGACTTAATGTTATTAAAGTGCTGCTTTGTTTCTCCCTGGCACGAGAAACAATCATCTGTCAAGAGTCAAGTTTATATCCAAATGTAGCGCACATTTGAAATCTGCAAAAAAGAGATATACATTTTATTTATGGAAACAAACTTATACAGTGCATACAATTGTAAATCCATATTTCTTGCTATGTAGCAGCTATTGCCAACTCTTTTATGGTATCTCATCTTTTTTAGATTTGTTATCACTTTCATTGGATTTGTTGTGACACTCATAGTAGAAAACTTCAGAGGCCTTGTCTTCAATCTTTATTATTATTATAATTTTTTTTAAACCTTGACATTGGACATAACAGACACAGCTTCTGTTATGGATGGCTCACTTCCTTTAGACAGAACAAAAGTGCAACTTACCTCCAAATAAAACAGACAACTTTCTTCTGAGCTTCTTATTCCAACATCTAGACAGTTGGCTGCTGGATAGCACATTATTTTATAACACAGGAATGCTTGTATTTTCACGGCCGGGAACATGCTGAATGACCTTATGTCCTTAATTCCCCAAACAGCCACCCGCCCAGCACTGCTCTGCTACATATCCACCTCATTAGGTCCATTAATCCAGTCTTGTGCCTCTGCTGTTGCTCGTATGGACCTTTTTCATTATCTGGCTGATTTACTGCTCAGGATCACTGTGTTCAAGAGCCACTCGAATCTCCTCCGAGGTCGAGGAAGGAGTTTGACTCCTGATTTGGAACGTTCCTCAGTCCTGTGAGGGCTGGACATCTACAGTACAGTGTGTAATGAGACGGCAGTTTGACTCATGCTGCAGTGAGCGGAGGTCACCAGCTCGCTCTGATGTGATGCAGGAATTAAATGTCAATGAGTATTTAATCTATCGAATTCTGCACTGAGGTGCTGCTGGATAAGGTCGAGCAGAGTATAATGAAGTGTTGTTATGATCGCCGTAATGTGTTTTTTAGTGGGTTGTTCTTGCGCAGGCATCTCGGCGGTGGTGGTGTTTAGACTACATTTATTATTGGACGTGCAATGGAAAAATGATTTTTACCTTTATTAAGAACTGGTGCAACAACTTGTTCAAGGTCATTTGTTAGCTGTCGTTCTTGGCAGCATGCAAAAGGTTGAGATATAATCACTTCACTTTGCCCACCAGCCAGACTAAACACCGCGATTTTTACAAGGTTAATCAAGAAAATGTGGAACAGGGACACTCTAATCTGCTGTAATATCTCTGTCAAATAGATACTTTATATCGATGCGATAACATCATATCTAAGTGGAGGGTTTTTATAGGAGTGTATACACTTCAACTTGAGATCCTTAACCTTAGAGAAGTGAGGCTGGTGGTCCATTTGAAAACCATAAAAGAAACGCCCAACAGCTGCCTCTATTCTGTGCACACACACACACACTCAGAGTCCACCCGCTGACCCTGTTCACCAACATCTCCATTAACCAGAGCACAGTGTGATTTCATTACATCAGGCTTAATTGTGTTCGCTGCACCTCATCGCGCTCTGGTAGAAACAGTGGCGTGAGGGCGGCTGGAGGAAACAGAAGATGGGAACGGCGGCAGGGACGCAGGGCAGAGGGGATGTCAAAGCTTTTATTCACTGGCTTTTAAAAAGCTTTCTATTCCACACCACTGCATTTCCCCCTCCGCAGGGCTGAGAGCATGTCTGCGCTGAGAAAATAACCTCCAGCCTCCGCGCCGCCTCGCAAACAAACCACACCGCCGTTATGTGCTGGTCTCTGCACTGCAGGCCCAATGAGATACAGTATATTTTCCAATTTAGTGAAGCAGGAGAGGGATGTGATGGCTGTATGTTTATCAACTCATAATGGTGTGTGCTTTTTAGTCCGGTGAAGAGGAAAGAAAGAAGGGCTTCACCCTGAATAGAGCGGGCTGTTTTGAAAGGCAGTGATTGAAAACGAAGATGAAAGAGGAGCACAGGTTTTTAAAAACTCATTCACATAACTACCTTTAAAAAGCTTGATTATGTTCTTGCTTCTCCTGACAGCTGGTGCCTATTTACAACTATTCTGTAATCAATTTGGACAGCTGCAAAATAACAGCAGTGGGAGCAGGAACTGGTGGAGACCTCACTGTTTGGTATAAGAGGAATTGGCCCCATCGGGAATAAGACTGGAGGTAATTCTGGGCCCGTCTGGGCCCGACACCTGACATGGTTTGGTTTCTTTCTCCTCCGGCTGGAGCTGAAACACCTGCTGAGACTTTGTGGAGTTTTGTTCACATGTCAGTCCATCCAGACACCCACTGCTGTTTCAACTGTCACAACACAGCGCAGACTGAGGGCCTGTCTGCTAATTTCAGGTTATGACCTTTTGTCTGTGTGTGTTCAGACACATCTGCATGCTGGTGTGTTTACAGAACGTGGTGCTGGTGTGTTCCAGTGTAACTGTAGCATGAATGGAGAGCAAATGAAATGACATATTCTTTGTAGGCCAACCTGGAAGTTAGCATCGCCATGAGGTCCATTAAGAATTCACCTATGGGATTTTGGATCATTTCAGAAAATAAGCTCCGTGGCAAACACTTGTTTCTGAATTTTAATCAGCAGGACCAACTCAACAGCTCTTGTATTTTATGTTTACAACAAAACACAAACACCTCTTAACATTGAATTGACCACAGACCTTATTTCAGACCCATTCAAAATGCCAACTTACTATGGAGATTTGGCCAACTTTTCACAGGGAAAAACCTTTTCAGAAGGGTGGACAGAGAGTGAAAACTTTCATCCAAATTCTTGGCCTTTTTGGCTGCAACACGGCTCTGTGGATGGCCGTGTCAGTCTATTGGTGCTTTGGTCGAGACTGAAATATCTGCAACAACTATCTGATGGATTACCATCAAATGTTCCGACGTTTATGGTCCCAGGAGGATGAATCTTAATAACTTTTATGGTTTTGTGACTTTCCTGTTGTGCCACCATGAGTTTGATGCGTGTGGTTTTACCTCCAGTATTTGTTAAGACATTCAAAACAGTAGAACAGGTCCTGATTCTTGTAAACCCCTTGCCTTTGATGAGCTAATTAGTGGCATCTGGAAGCCTCTTAAAGATAATATGGAACGTCCTCCCAGGTTATAGTTGCCGCGCTGCAGGAGGGAGTATATATAGGAAGGCGTTTAAGGACGTGGAACAGGTGTGGCTGAAAAAAAGGCAAGAAAGCCCGAAGTAAACAAGGGGCAAAGAGAAATCATACAGATTTCCTCACAAAAAAATCTGAAAGTAATGCTAATATCTACAGATTCAGCCAGCAACTGCAGCGTCCCTGTTCTTTCAATTAGGCCTTTACAGTAAATACTTCTCTGTGCAGCCGTCTGTGGGATCACAAACGGCTCCCTGATCGGCAGTAAAACAAGAATCTACCCCCAAACCAGTTGAAAGGCCTGTGGTTAGCCGATAGCTTTGACTGCACCTACTGCTAATCCAACGCAGCAAATGTTTTCAACCAGTTTTTAAGTTTACGATTCGGAAACTATTTCATTGAAATTGCATCCAGGCAGGTTCAGTGTGTTGCACCTTTTGAAGAGATGAGTCAGGAGATTTTATTGTGCTGAAAACGGTGTTAAACTAAGGCAGTAATGGAACCATTACTGATGACAATGCCTATATTCACATCTCTCTTTAAACAATGATTTCTTGTAACCATGGGTGGGTTGAATACCTCCCTGGCTGTGTGAAACCCGACCTTTTAACAACACAATTCATTGTAGGTGATGTATTTTTTGTGTTTCCCTTTTACATTTAGAGTATTTCTTTTCCAGTACAACCTATTAAACCTCCATGTGCGTGATACTGATGTACACAGCTAAGCAGTGTAGTTTGACCTTTTTGTATACCCACTTTTTGTATGGATGCAAGAGACACAAAAACATAAAAGCTTATTTTTCTCTTCATGTTGGCAAGTAATATTGCACTTAAAGTGGACATTTGTGCCCCTGGATTGCCATCTGTACCCTGACTGGAACTTGATTTAAATGTTTTCTGTGCTGCTGATACAAAGGCCCACTGGCCCATTAATGCACACTCAAGATACAACTATGACTCCTCTCCAGCGATCAGAGTCGGTGCAGCATGCTCATCTAATGCTGCATACGTTTTGAATGTAGTTTTTAATTAACAAGCTGAAAAGATTTAATTAGAATCGTACCACAGGATTCTGGGTGTTGTACATTTCTTTGAGCCTGCTTAACTTTTCCAAGGCACTTCAGGACAATGTAGTTTTTCCCAAAATGGAAACAACCTTTTGGATTTATAGACTGAAAGAGTTCACACATGCAAGAAATTTGACTTGGAAAGATTCTTCTCATTAATATAATCACTTTAAATTGGTGTAAAAATGCAATGGAGAGTAGATTTAAGAGACTGGAGCGGAGAGAGTTTTCCTCTAGTTCTACACAGACCACATTTCCACAAAACTGGATCCAAACAGTTAGGAGGACTGGGTTACACCTCTTTTACAGTCCTGCTCCTGATTTAATCTGATATTACCCTTTGTTTTTAGAAATCCGTTTGACATTTAAAATGTTTCTCTGTGGACCTGGATAGTGTTTGGTTCAAGGGTTGACGCAAGTTGATGAAAGTGTCAGTGGATGGAAGGTGAGGGTGAGGCACCATGCAGAGCAGAGCATCTGCTGTCTGTGAGCTGCAGAATACATCAGCTGTGATGACAGCAGTGGATGCAGAAACTTTTGAACCAGAATATGGTGTACACGTGCAACACATGCTGCATGTCAGAGGCTTTACATTAGTGCAAAGAGAGACGTCAGTAAGTCTGACAATGGAGTACATTTCAGAAGATGGTTTCTTGGGAGTACGTCAGCATTCGTTAATTCTTACTTTGACTTTAGAGAGTTAAAGTTTATTACTATAAATCCTCTGTGACCTTTCCCCGTTTTCAAATCACATGTCTGCACCATCCTAATTATAGACCTGCAGTCGTACAAACAGCTGAGTGACGCCAAACTGAAAGTGCAGTTTACATAACTAACGTTCTTAACTTTGCTATCAGTGAGCTCATTATAGACAGAAATAAAGAGCTCTATGCCGCGCAGATGCTTTCATCCAAACCCATTAATGCACTTTTTGCATTTATGTCCACGCTCACTATGGAGACGGCGAGCCATCTGAAGTTTTGATGCATTCAAGTGATTATTTGAAGGTGGCTTCTGTGATGTCCACTCTCCCGGACGTCCCTGCGGGGCAGGACTCAGGTCTTTGTTTTTGATCTTCCTCCGGCTGTCTGGTGCATTAACTCACTTCTTTCAGCAGATGCTCTCATAAATGACTCACTTCATTTTTCATGTTGAGGAGCTGCTCTGTGATGCTCATTTTCAAATGTGGCCCAGCAGCACTCGCTGCACAACGCGACTCTTTAGTGCATTAAGCCACCCATCTCTACGCAGACACATTTAAAGCCAGACGCTAACGTATTACTGTTATCACGGTGTTATGCATTAGTGGTGCATTATGCTGCTCTTAGCACATAATGTTGTTGTAGTTTGCACTGAATACAAATGACTTCTAAATGGTTTGCTGTATGAGGTGCTTTCTTTTAGGCCGTAGGAGAAAATCACCTGCTCCTTCATGTTTAAAGGTCCCAACACTGTGCAATAACAGTGCCCTCATAGGTTTACTGCATGTCAACCTGCAAGAGGAGTTGAATGACATTTTGTTGGATTGAGATGAGTCTGCTGCAAAACACAAAAACAAGCTCTGTCACCATATTGTAGTACTGCTACTTTTTACCAGCTGCAGTGTTTTCTTTTCCCACAACAGTTCTTTTTTTATTTTTTTTATTTAAGATGCATTCACATTGTTTGGTTTATAGATATTTGTTTTTGTATTGTTAAAATCTGGTCCAAAAATTCTGAAGCTACAAAATGTTAATTCAGGCTCTCTTTGGTCCCCAAACCCCCAAATCTGACTGGATTTCAGTTCAGTCTGACAATCTGTTTTGGATTAATGACCAAAGATTTTATCACATTTGACTCACAATTGTTGACTTTTATTTGGTGCTGCTCAAAATGCCTGATGAAGCCGACAGGCCGGAGAAGTATTGCTTGAGTTTTGTCCCCTTAAGACTGTTTTCCGTCTCCATCCACCTTGAAAGTAGTTGAAGATGAGCCAGAAGCACGACACAGCCCAAAGTCACAGACGTTTATACATGTTTTCACTAAAGTTAAGAGGAGAAAAAATTCAGCGTCTACACATCTTAATGTCTTTACTTGTCCGTGACACTTTTACTGTCATTATTTTAATTCTCTTCTCACCCCCAGGGCTCTTTAAATGCTTTACTCATTAATTCAGAATGGAATATTTGCATATAACTTACTGTTATTTCTGTGCTGATGCTTATCATGCCTGATTTTGCGATGATGAGTTGGTTGCATATGACCTCGACGACCTCGTTTGAAATAAATCTCTGGGGCCCGTGAAGCCCATGTTGTTTTAGGTTTAGGACTCTGTGCCAACACCACCAGTGCCATAAAGCTAACAAGTGCTCATTTAGTTACTCTCCTCACAGCACTTAGTGCAATAATGCAGTTTTAATGACTCTCTCTAAACGCAACTTAACTGTATCTGTCTTGTGCAGTGAACAGGACCTCTGGGTATTTTAGCATATTTACTGTTACAAAGGAGAGCTTCCCTATCATCCTTACAGCCCCTCACGCCCTTTGATTAGACTCAGACGCAGGGTTTGTCCGGTAGCGCTGCTCCCCTGCCATCATCAGAGAGAAGAAGGGTGCTCAGAACGTGTCCTGGCCAAAGAAACACTTTCTCTGCTCTGGCTGCTCAGAACAGCCGAGTGCTGCTTGGAAAGGAGAAGTGTGAGGCCAGAGAGGAAGGGAGGGGAGGAACGCTGGAGTCTAATATAATACAATTTAGCAGGAGCACTTCCATAAAGATGGTGAGTGGATCCACGTGGGCTGACTAACGACAAGCACAGCTGCATCTGCAAATTTGCCCAATCCCTCCGCTCAGTAGAAAATGATCGGCTGGCTGTCAGCTAGTGTTCCTCGGGTTCAGGTTGGCTGGATGTGCCTTCTTAGCTTGCATATTTTCTGTTTTTCTTTCTGATAGGCAACAACTGGGTTCATTCACAGTCATTTTGGCATCAACATGTCTGTAGTGAAGTAATATATTCATCCAGTGTCTGAGAAGCGGTTTCAAGATGGAAAACATCTCAGACGTTAGCTCAGACACTGGATTTTACATGGTGTGAGATATTTTTTTTTAACATCAGATTACAGTATCATGAATGTGTTTTGGATGGGGATAGGAATCAAGAACTGGTTCCAGTTGGGAATCAAGTTGTCTGATCCATCTGAGCCACATGCCTTCAAGCTTACCATGGCGGCATGTTTTTCTGTTGGTTGCACATTGTAAAACAATGACGTCAAGTTCACGCATCTACGCTGCTGGAAACCTGCAATAAGAAATGACAACATTGCCGTTTATGTTCGAAATATTGTAATATCAGGTAAGGGTTTAAAGACCTGTAATATACTGATCTTTTACACGACAAGAGAGGACTGAGGCTCAGACGGTAGAGCGGTCACCCACTGATTGGAAAGTAATTTAAATGTAAAAGCACTTAGAGGGTCTATGACTAGAAAAGCGCTATACAAATGCAGTCAATTTACCATTTTAATTCCAGGAATGCCATGTATTTAACACTCCACGCACGAGCACCACTGCGTCCTTGGTTTGATTACATCTATAATGAGTTCAGAGATAAGAAAAAAGTTCTGCTGAGTTGCTGTGTACGCCAAAATATTGATCAGGAATCAAATTAGGGAATCGATAAAGAATTGGACCGTTAAGCAGAACCGATAATGACATTGCTATCAATACAATCTTATAAACTCTAGTTGGTGGTTCCCCAATGCTCCACAATCTACCAGTACATTTGCAAATAAATGTGATGACGTTATGCCACTTGGACAGCATTACCTTTACCGTCTCTAAAGTGATCTCACATTGAGTGGCAAGCTTTAACAAGGAATTGTAACTTAATAGATGTTCGACTCCATTTATAGATGAACCTGTTCATGCAAAGCCAGCATGCTACAGTGAAATCCATTGCACCATGTCTCTTCTTCGTTAGTTCCCATGCTGTAACAACACAAGAACTTTTCTGATCGGGCCGAGGGGCTCTGAGTCCCTGCAGGTTAATGTGAGGCTGTGGCCAGTGGAGGGTCTTTAGTTTCACACCCTGGTTTGTAACTCCGGGAGGCCTGAAGGGAAACTAGCAGAGCTGTTCGGGGATCCAGTGACTCTTTAGGAAAACATGGTGTAAAAAATGGATGGGAACACTAACTTCTCTAGACAGATGTGTTGATAAGCTCTCAAAAGAAACAGCCTCAGTGTGATGCTGTGAGAGGCAAGAGGCAGCAGTGGAGGGGAGAGAAAATGGGACAGATGGGGCTAAAAAACAAAGAACAAAGATTTAAGAAATGTTCTCTCATCTTCCTTCTGCTCAGTTTGACTCAGCTCAGTCATATTCTCTTTCAGACTATCGCTTCATTCGTCCCCTTAAATTAGCAGCTGTCAGACCCCCTCGCACTGCGCCGCTGATTGATGACCTCATCTGGGAGTTAACATGACACACTTTGTGTCAACTTCTCAGACAGCCGCACTCACGCTCTGCATTGTCCTCTTTACTCAGTACCTTGAGCCATTCATTACTTTGCCGCCAAACAGCGCTTATTGTCACCTGACCACTCCGAACCTCGACCCACGCACAGCATGTGGCGAGCAGACAAAAGCACTTAATTCTTTTGGCCAAGCAACAGGTTATAAATACTGTCAGATGCAGGGTTCTGTTGACTAAGACGTCTTGAGTTTGACTCAGTGGGTTTCAGTAAGGGAGAGGCTTCTCAATACACCCACATCCTCAGCATGTTGATGAAGCTGCAGAGCTCTGATTGATGACTGCACATTCATGCTGCTGCTCTGGGGTTCATTTACAGTATGGAGGTGTCCTCGGAGAGAAACCTCTCGTTTCCTGCATAGACACAAGGGTGACGTATAGAGGTGTTTTCTTTGTAGTAAAGAATTTCCATGAAGTCTTGAGACAGTTTATATCTCAACTTTGCATGGTCTGTTTTCTCCCCGTAATGGATCCTGCAGACTCTCTTTGTTTTAATCACCACTTTATCTCTCATTAAGACGAGTCAGCAATCAGGGATTGGTCAGCAGAGGATTCTAGTGGGAAAATAAAGCTTTTTTTTAATGGCAATATGTTGACGTGCCAAGTGTGCTGTGAAATCCAGCATTGTTTCAGCATGGCTTTTCGGAACAATAAAAGCAGCTGTGGTTGGCATGTGGTTTTCCACAAGAGAAGTAATCATCCATTAGACCTGTCAGATATATTCGACATTCTCTGGATGGTCAGCTAAAATGCATGTCTGGGATTTTAGTTTTTCCTGAAAGTCAGCTCATAATGACAGGTAATGAGCTCTGATACATATCATAAGTGATGGTAAGAACGAAGCAACTTCAAATCACTTCACCCTCCTCAAGTGGTTTCATATTAATCCATATATGTGCAATAGTAATTATGACATATGTAATGTTTCTCAGTTTATTTTCTATAGCGGTTTGAATAGAAAATATGCACTTTACATGACAAATGTTTTAATTAAATTCTCTGTTTTACAAGCTGGTGATTTTCATTTTCCTCACTTGCTGATACATTGGTTCTGCAAATGCTTAACCTTTGTTTTTTCCTGCATTACATCTATCCTCATGTGTTTTTTGGTTATTTAAATGGCAGCAGTCCTTTCCAGCTAATCAACAAAGCCACAAATATTGGTACCATGCACAGCTCAGCTCTGGTTTTTATGGCGGATCAACGACCCACATGTGGACTGTCTACATGTCATTCACAGGCTGCAGAACAATGCTCTTTTTTAATCACAGAAATTCAAGATAAATGAATTACAGAAATCCATCAGACCAAAGAAAATACTTCCAGGGTAAAATTCTTCCAACTTTTAGTAATTCAAAACTGTTACTGAAAAACAAGGGAAGTAAAAGAACATTTGTGACTAATCACATAAAAGGGCACTTTTGTTATGACAGCTCAGAAAACTGCAAGGATTTGTATGGACTTTCTTATATTATTTCTAAAATAATGTGTTTTATAACTGATGCAACTCAAAGTCAAGGAAAGTGGAAAGTAAACAGATGTTAGATTTATAGTAGCTAATCATTAGGGACTGGATAATTAACAGATTAAAATAGAACTCCATTCTCAAGTAATTTATCATTATATTCTTGTTTAAATTCTCTGATACAGAGTTTTTTCGGACACTTGATTGATTTTTAGTGATTAATAGTCAGTTAGATTGAAATGTTTCTTACACTTTCTTTTGTAGCCACCAGGATGTTAAATACATTGATGTAAATTGTTACCAGAGATACCTCTGAATATAATATATGCAATCATATCTGATCTAATCTATCTAATAATATATCTAAATGTAGAAAAAAAAATTTATAATAATGTCTTCAATCGGTTTCAAACTATAAACAAACATGGATGAAACCTTCAGTTGTTAATTAATCACACCTTATATGTGACCCATAAAAATAGATATAATATATAATATAATATAGAAACCAATAAGTATTGGGGTACCACATGGCACTACATTGGGTCCTCCAACATTTTTTCCAGTACATTAACAACATCTGTTCTGGATGTATATAAAAATAATTAATGAATCATTGCATTCTGTTTTAATTCTGCTTTTCATGTTACTTTTTGGGAATTAGAGTTGTACTTTGATTATAGCTTTTCCTAATTAAATATGGGAGACATAAGGGGTTTTATAAGCTGCCAAGACATGACCAGAAGGCGATGACAGTGATCATTTAATTAGATGTGCTGTTCTGTAATTAAGCTGTGAGCTGTTCAGTCACTCTTGCCTGTCACACTGCTGCTGACTGCTTTTGTGCGTTCGTTTCCACACGTTCCTTGTGTGTTGAAAGGTACATGATATGGCATGTCTCTATAGATTGATTTCTTCACTGTCCTCTGTGTCAGTGGTATGTGTCTTCTGGGTCCTGCTCCGTTACTGCCAGACATCACAGAACATGTTTCGACCAGACAGCAGTGTTGATTGATAAAGTAACAGGTAAAAAATGTGACTTCTGTAAAGGCCACCGAGCCTCTGCTGTTTGGTTTTGTCCATCCCATGTCTGCACGTGTCCCTTCCCACAGGCCAAAGACACGCAGGGTAGATAAATTGGAAACTCCAAATCACCCGTAGGTGTGAATTTGAATGTGTCTTTGTGTGAGCCCTGCACACAGCACCTCTTGACCAATGCATGCTGGGATAGGCTCTAGACTGGCTCTGAACAGATGGGATATGACACATAGTCTACAGCCATGCTCGAGGCTACATTACATCCTGTTTTGTTTTTTTTATTTCTTAGTTAAGCATGTTAGAATGCTGATTTATGCTAATCAGCACACTTTAGTCATAACCTTATCTAAATTAAATAAATAAAAAAATGAGATGGAAAGTTAAGGGATTACAGTTCATCCTGAGGGGAACATTAACGTGTGTCCCAAATCACATGGCACTAAATCTAAGAGTTGTTGAGATGTGCTACTTAAAACCACATGCCAATTCCTTGGTGGTGCTGAGGAAAAACTCCAGGAGGGGGAGGGAACAGGGGTTGTACCAGAGTTATTAGGCTTTATCCTCTGGGGACCAAACTTCATGGAAATTCATCCAATGTTTGTCGAGATAATTCACTGGAAGCAAAATATGTCAGATTATCTCCAAAACCAATAAGATTCATCATCTGTAGACCATGAATGTCTGTACTGTATACAATTTTATGGCAACCCATCTCATAATTGTTGAGATTTTTCAGTCTGGACGGACAGCAGCTCAATAAAACAAAGAGGATGGTAATTGGATGAATGATGGTTGAGGATGGAGGGATGAGAGGAGGTACAAATGGATGAATGAGGGTAATGTTGAGGAACCCCAAAGTCTCATTAATGAGGCTTTTTCAGCTTCATCTTCCCCTCTGTGCTTCTTCTACTGAGAAACAAAGGAAACAGAAGAAGGCTAGCAAACAAATGCAACAAAATGAATCCTGGTAGTGGGTAGTTACACAATAATTAAACATAGAGAGATATCAAAATATATAAATGGCTATAAAAACAGTCAGATTACTGTGATGTGCACAAGTTGTAGTGACCTATATACAAATAATAAAGGCTCAGTTTGAATGTTAAAACATATGTGCAGTGGAGGGATGTTAGAAGTGAAACAAACCGACTCTCCGTATTACCAGTCAGGACAGACGTGCTCTTTGTCCCTGCTCCAAAAATCACATTAGGCGTATTAATTCATTTGATTATCCAAAAATGCTGTGTTTTTTTTTAGGAAGTTGGCCTTTTAATGTCCCGTATTTTTCATTATTTGTTTGTTATTGTCATTTTAAAAAGCAAAGCCACTGTCTTTTCCTCCCACTCGGCTTTTCAGGTATAAAGAATTGGTTAAGGATGGAGAGTCGCTCTCGGCCATGTCCTGGTCTCTGCCTTTTATAAATGATGACTTCCCCCAAATAGAGTTTACTCAGAGAAGAGCAGGGAGAAATGGAACAGTGAGACAGCCGTTTTTCACTGTCTCAGTGTAATAGTCACTGCCCTAACGCATGCAGGAGATAATGCTTTATCATAAAACTGATTTCCAGGTCCATTCACTGGGCCGAGGTGTGCTGTGGAGCAGAGCGAGCTGTCTGCTTACTGTCACCCACGCAGCCGGCTCGCTGCAGATGCAGCAAGACGTGCTGTGGGTACGCAGCATCTCCGGCCCACAGGAGGAAGCTCCATAGCAACCCAACTCCTTACTGGCTGCCATCTATCTGTACTGTCTCCAAAGACAGAGACATTTCTCTCTTATCAAGCACTCCTGCATATATGCAACTCCCTTATTCATCAGAAACAGTCCCTTTTCAGACGTGCCCACACATCTTCCTCACACACCTACTGAGAATACACACAGGGGATCACACCTATCTCGCTCCTTATGCATCAGTTGGATATTCAGTATTCATGTGGCATAGAGCTAAAAGCATCTGCAGCAAAGGGTCAGAGCAGGAAAAAAACTGGATGTATTGTTGTTGACAGAAATAGAGTCCATTACAAGGTGAGAATGGTGAAGTAATGAGGAAATCCTGATTGTTAAATTTGCTGCGCTTGAAAGTCAGATTCTGTTCTGTTTGTTTTGTTAAGAGGAGTTTTGAGAGCAGAAGTCAGACAGCTTTCACTGTTCCACCTCATGTAACTGATATCAACAACGCTCTGCAGCTCAGGCCAGTGTAACGATGTCAGATCACTTTACCGCGCCCTGATTATCTGCACATCATCAAACTGGTGTGATGCCTCTGATCAGCCTCCGTACCCCGAGGTAGTGCTTCATACGGCCGTCTGTATGCAGCGGAAAGGGCTTCATTTCTCCCTGCAAATGCTAAAATATATGTTTTGTATGTATCTGTGTGAGCTGTTTATCTGTTTGTCGTATACAAACCTCCATCAGGATGAAAAGCAGAGATGATTAGAGAGGAGAAATCCTGCTTTTGTTGTAATCAAACAGAGGAGAAGGTGTGTCTCGCAAACATCAGTGTGTGCGTTGTGTCTGCTTTTCATTATAAATAACTTCATAAACACAGGAAAAAGGAGTCCCAACATAGCACATATAGCATGAAAAAAAGCTGGAGGAAAGAAACAACAAATTATGTACAAAATTTATTGTTGGCAGTTGTTTGCGTTTGAAAATCTTTATAGTCGTGGTTTCATGTTTCATTTTGTGGGTGTCACAGATAAACATATGGTGTAGAACTGTTATTATGGTTTGTGTGAGTGCTGCTCAATAACAAAGACAGAGTTATAGGGGGGTTGCATCATCTGTCGTCCGTATACAGCAAGTCAGCCCCAGTGTATTTGGTGTTTCTCAGTGTTGTACTCAGTGTTTCACTGAGCCTCGCAGGCTCACAACAGCAGCCAAACTTTACAGAGGAAAACAATATGCACAATGTTGCGACAGTAATAGAATAAGAAAAATGTGATTGTCATCCAACAATGGGATTAATATAATCAGTAGTGAATCCAATACGAAGAAATACAGTAAGACGAGTCAAAGGAACGGGTCCACAGACATGAGTCAGCTGCAGCTGTTGCATGATGCTTCAGCTTGGATTCGGGTTCAGTTACTATTTCTTAATGTAATTTATTGAGGAATTACCTTTTATTTCGCTGTCTTATTTTTTCCAGTTGTCCATGTCTGGTGGATCATGTGTTGCAAGCAGACATGCAAAGCCCAGTGGGAAGAGGGAAAGAGAAGAAATGTCAGTAATGCAACTGGGTTTGAGGCTGAATTTTCAGACTTAAAGGTCGTGTGTACAGGCAGCAAAATAGGGCTCATATTTATGTTTCAGACTGTCCTCCACCCCCATCTTGCTGATGTGGAAGTAGTGATTGACGGCGAAGTGGCGTTTTAATGGTGGATGTCACATTTGGGATGGGAGGGTCGCATGTGAAAACAAAAGTGAGTAACTTTTTATGTAACTTCAGTGGCTCACATGACGTTATTAACTACCTACCTTCCAATATTCACTTACATGTATTTACTACTTTAACCCTCTTCTCTAAGACCTTCCCAGGAAGTTTTTTGCCTTAAACCCAGGTCAGTGGTTTTGCAGCATAAATTCCCAGAAACTGCAGCCTGTACTTGTATGTATAATGACGCTTTTATGTGTGGTTATGGGTGGTATTGCCAACTGTCATTGAGGTTGAAATCTTGTTGGAATTTTCACCTCCTTCAGAAGTTTTTGCTGGCTCGATATTAATCAAAAACTCATATTAAATTAATATAGAGTACTGTGGTAATTACAAGTAAATTCAAGTGTAAGAATAGGGTCCAAAAAGCAGTGTGAGATCATGGGAGCTGTTGTTTTCATAGTTAGCGCCAATGAAAAATGACCCGACTCTGGCAGAAATAATTTTCACGTACAAGATAATTTATCGTAGCAGATGGTTATGAATTGTGCCTATAGGGTAACAAATAATGGAGGCTCTGTCGTCTGCACCAAGACGTCAAACTCTCTATTGTCTCCCACATTGTCAGAGCTGTACATGACAGCGCCCCTCCTTCTCTTCTTCGCTTTCAAAACAAAAACCCTCCACACATACACTGCTCACTGCTCGCCAGAAGGAATTTAAATTCACTCAGAGCATTTCAAACCAAACAGCTTACAGTTTTAGAGTTTGATGCATGTTAAGTTAAGTTAAGGTTAGTCAAGTTTATTCACATCATGTCTTTTCATTTTAAACTAAATCTAAAATTTCAAACATTTTCTGGTTTGTTTAACACTTTTTGTTTATTAGATAATCCCCTATGTGTTCCACTGTAGTTCTGATGTGTTTTAATATTAATATACTCTAACAAATATAAAGCAAAGCCATTTAATGAGAAGGTGTGTCCAAACTTTTTACTGGAACTGTACATTTGTTCAGAAAGGGAGCTTCTATATTGGTACACTTTGGTGCAAAGTCTGATTTTTGTTATTTGTCACATTGTATAATTCTACAGTGTAATTTAGCCTTCATCCAAAGCAGCGTACATACATAGTGTTTCTGTCAAATACCAGTTTGTTCATTCGTGGCTTTTCTTCTGTTTGTTTTCCCATTTGAAGGACACCCTCTCTGTGTAACAATGTATTCTGCTACATTTTAAAAGAACAAATTGAACTGGGCATAAAGTACAGGGTGCATACATTACAGTGCCGTTTCCATTTTTCAAGTTGAGCTGAGAGAAGAAAACCTAACAATGCCCTCAAATTATTCATCTCCACCTTGATACGAGGCGACAGTCGAGTAATGGATGTGGGCAAACTGAATCCCACTGAGTTTCACTGAAACGTTTCATTAGTCAACTATGTTGTCCGCACTACTTTATAGCAGAGCAGGAAATAAGCAAACCAGACCCGAGCATGGAAATCCATCTGAACAGAAGAAGATTTTTTCAGAGTTAAATAAATAAGAGTAATTTAACAAAGTTTATTTAAGAAGTAATTTATCTGGTTGATTACCTGCCATTAAAAGAGCATGGCTTTATACGGTGAAGGTGACTGTATGTTTATCTTTTCTTTTGCTGAGGTGTAAATAGAAGTGGGAGTCTGTATACATGTGGATCTGATTTATGGATTTGTACAGAGCAGAAGATATATGTGGTACTGTTCGATACCTAGAGGGTCATATTTCTAGACAGAGACAAAACACCCTCTCTTCTTTTTAACTTCCAGCTGCCGTGTCTTAGAAGTCCCGCAGCAACAAGTGCAGCGTGATAAATTAGAATACGTCTGACTGATGAGGGTTTGTGGTTGGGTGTGTTTGACTTGGTTATCCACCAGAGTGAGGTGTTAGAGGACGAGGCTCCCACAGCTGGACGCCATCACTCTCAGGTCTCATTTTCCAGCTCCAGTTCTGTCTTTTTTTGCCTCTTGTGCTTTGTCTTCATACGTGAAACTGAGTGTGTTGGGACAGGGTGGTCCCCTTCTTTCTACGTGGGATGCAGGCAGATGGGAGAGGCCAGGGTTGGATTGGTTGAATTGCTTATGTGTTAACTGCTGCTGCGCCGGATGGTTTCCTCATGTGCCGCACACATGATCCGGAGCTGGTGTCCAGGCCTGCGTTCAGCTCGACGAGACTGATTTGTCACCCTGCAGAGACCTGTGTGAAAACACTGAGAAACACTAAAACACTGCAGAGCTCTTGGTAGAAATGGCCCCATGTTTCCAGTTTGAGCCTGCAGTGTTTTATCCCTCTGTGTCTTGTATTTTTATTCCTCAGGTGTTTTAACATCACAGTGAGGAGTTTCACCGTTTGGAGCACACTGAAAGACAGATTCACTCCTTCTTTCATAGTGTGGAAAGATGCCATTTTCCCCAAAATATCCTCTCTCAGGACGCCAGCTCACATTGTGCACAGATGTAGATTGAGTGACTGCAGTCCAAGATGTGTCAGTACAGATGTGTGTGAGCGTTGAAGCATTTTGATTTCACTCCAATCTGCTCTGATTCAACCCTGGATCTCAGAGTTTGAGGTGTGACATGTCGTGTTTTATGTTTTTTTAAATGAGAGCCACATTTCTCATAAATCCTTATGGTTCCCATCTCAGGGGACACAATTATTTCTCCCTCCTCCCCGTTGTCACTTCAGTTATTCCAAGAGAAAAGAGAAGGATCAGAACTAATGTGAGCCCGTTCATGCAGTCAGATGCTGTTGTTGCCTGTATCCAGGCCTTTGAATCCTCCGATTCGCCTGGCATCACCACATGAAACTGCTTTCTGGGATAAAATAAAGTCAATCCAATCAGCGCCAAGGGTGGGACTAACATTGTTGTCAAGCTCTACAATAAGATCATGGGGCCACCCCCGGGGCTGAAAGCAAAGCCAGTGTGGAAGTGCTGACCTGCAGTTCCTCAACTGGCCTCCTGAGACCTGCTGCAAAAGGGACCAAAATCCAAGCAGTTCTGGTTTCTATAGCTATTTTACCCATCATGAATTTTTATAAAACTCACCCGGCATATCTTCTTATTATTGCCAGACATCATACTCTGTTTTTACTTCCCTCCAGTGGTGCACTGGCCAGTGGGCCTTTAAAAATCTTTTAAATCCAGCCTTGTGCGCCCCTGCAGCATCGTTTGAGGTGTGCATTAAAGCGTGCTGCCTACATGTTCTGGGACTGGCTTTACTGGCCAATCACAACCGAGTTATGTAACCTACACCTTGTTTGTGTTAAAGTCTTCACTGTAGCTTACACCGTCGTTACTTTTGTGCGGTGGATAAATTGTCCTGAGAGTCACAACTCCTGCAAATGACTCGTTTAACTATCACAGTTTGATACGTTTGATTCGATAACATTTGAAAAGCTAAGAAGACCCAAGTGATGGAATAATTTTATTGCACGGGGATAAACTGCAAGTTAGCTGGATCGGCCGTTGAAAGTCTTTACTTCCTCTCCCAAAGACTGTGTGTCAGACTGAAGCTGCAGGCCAAGTATTACGAGTTGACAGTTCTGTCTGATCTTGTAGGGATAGGAAACAAAAAAAAAAACATTGGAACCAAAATAAAAGAATACTTCACCAAAAATATGTCTTATGAATGCATGTAGTCAAAGAAAAATCACTTTTGGTTAACCGAGCATGTTGTTCTGGAGAAGACTTGTGCAACTTCTTAATTTCAGGCAGGATGTGGACAGCTGTTGCCCAAAGCCAGATACTTTGTTAATCCGTCCACCCACTTCTAAGAGGTTTCGCAGCGTTATCTTACTATTTCCTTCTTTGCACAACCAGGAAAGAAGTTCATCAAGTGACTGTAAACTTTGGGCTTTTGAACAAAGACCAATGATGTCGTTTTTATAGAGGACAGTCTCTTTTTGCTCTTTGATGTCAGCTAAATCCAGCTGTTGTCCTCCACCTGAAAGCCACCATTCAAACTCGAGTATTTGACACTAAAAAGACAGATTTCTGTTTCTGTCTTTGAGCTGAAAAATGAAATAAACATGCTGTTGCAGCGTGTAAACCTCAGTGCAGCAGGTGCTGATAGAGGCTGTCAACCCTCTCAGCAATATGTTGATTCACTCATGTAACTCTGCTTGTGAGTGAATCCAGCAATAATTTATTGATTTCTAATGAAAGCCTCTATTAACAAAGGACATTCATCTTCTTATGGCTGAAGGTGACGTTTCTTTATGGTTGAGTGGTGACGTCGTGGTGTTTGATTTTTATCTCTATGAACGTTCAGTAATGTGTCTTAGCTTTTCCTACAACGGGCACGTCTGGTTCTTTTTATCTATTTAAGACTTTCTGTCGTTTCAGCTGACTTGCAGTCTTGATTAATCTTGACAGAGGGAAAAACGCAGTTTGATTAGTGTCTCCATATAAGTGCTCCCCGCTGATCAAATTAAAATTCTGCAGTCTATCTGTCACCCCCATCTCAGCGCTGCTCGCTGCATTCAGGCCTCGTATAGAAATCAGTCGAGGAGGAGGAACGCTGCACAGAAACATTTCACACTCCTGATTTTGTTTTGCTTTTCCAGACACACTTGTCTTCAAAATCAATGAAGTCAAAATTGAAAAACTGTTGTTCAGTGTGTAGTGTATTTGGTGACTTCGCTGCTCTTGTGTCCTCCTCTTATGGTCTTTCTGTGTCTGAGGAGGATTTTATCACTGAGGATTCATCTCTGACACGTAGCAGGAAGAAAAACCCTGTTGGACCCCAGAATGTTTAAGTGGTGATAAGACTGAACCACAGTCCTGGTCCAACGGACCCGCACATATGGTCCTGCTTTATGCTGTGGTTTGGCTGCCGGTCTGCCACACCATACTTTCTGGTTTCAGCATTTTATTTTCATTTGCTTGAGGTAATTTTCACAAATGCTTTTGGGTATTTTGTAAAGAAAGGGAAAAAAATACTATCGAGCATTTCTTTAGCCTAACATCTTGTCAGTTGTGGATATTTCCTCGAGAGATTTTGAGGTTTGTGCAGTGAATAATTTGAATAATCTAAACAGCTTCTTCCCTCCTCTTATGTTGTCTTTGTGAATCTAAACACATTATTGAATCGAAGGGATATTTTTATTCACTTTTTTGCCAAGAGGAAGGAGAGGACAGATAGAGTTTTGAACAGACAGGAGAATATCAATCTTCTCGTCTAACAGTCAACAAGGAAGCCAATAAGCATGTTTCCCAAAATGTAGGACAGTGTTGGAATGTAAAGTACTGCTGCACTTACGTCGAACTGTGAGGTACTTTTACTTTCCTGTTGTATTCCCATTTTATGCAGCTTTGTACTTTTACTTCTCTACGCTCACAGCTAAATGTTGTCGGACAGCTTTAGTTCCTTTTACAGGTTTTCTTAACCTTCCTGTCCATGAAAATAATGTATTGTATATCCGGAGGAGTTTATTTTTAATGTGAATGTTTTTGTTAAGCTGAAGGATTAAATGTCCCTTTATGCGTTGAGAAAATTCTCCTACTTGTAATGCTAAATAAACTTTGAAAACCCTCTCGGATCAGCTGGAAAACACAGTCACAAAGCTTAAAGTGTTGACTTTTCTGAGTTAAATGGATCTCACAGGACAGCAGAACTACAAACATATGATGGTCTGAGAGAATACTGCTGTAGATTAAACTAGTGGTTCCCAAACTTTTCCATTCCAAGAACTCCCATAAAGCATTTTCCTCTGGTGGGGACCCCCTGTTGCAATTTTTTTTGTAAAATAACGTATACATGGCAGTGTTTCCCATTAATTACCTGGACTGTGTTGGCCTTCTGTAGTCTAGTCTGTTCACCATAGTCTAATTTCCCCCGCTAACGTTAAAACAACTACAAAAACACATAATACAATGACATCTCTGTTTATTGTATTATAGATGCTCATTTTATTTGCACACATTTTTTTTCTTTTTTTTACATTTTATAGTGTATTTTCTTTTCTTGTATCAACTCTAAGAAATTCACATTTACACAATGCATTTTACATTAGTAGGTAAGTACAGGTGACATTCAGCTTTTTCGGGAGCAGGTCCTGATCCATCTGTATCAAGTTTGAAACATTATCACAGAGAATCTCAGTGAACCTCCCCAAAGATTTCACGTTACGGCAGATTACACGTCTCGTCGCCTCTGAAATGGAGGTACATGATGAAACTTACTGCACATGCAAAACGTCTGCACAGTAGAGCTGATCTCTATCGACTAATAGCATACGTGAGTTTTAGAGCAGACATCTCAGGTGACATGTATATGTTTTTGTAATGCTACATGACCCTATTAGTCGCCAGTAATTATAGCACGTTAACATACAGCATGCCTTCACTGGCATCCTATGTGTACTGTAAGTCTCTCTATATTGGGTTTATACAGTTTGCTTGAGTCTCCAAAGTTCATTTCACGTCTGTTTGCTAAAAACCTTCATTAGCTCTCAAAATATCAAAGAAAATTCACAGAAAATGATCAAATAAGTGGAAAAACTGCAAAAAATATAGTCAAACTTCTGAACTGAAAAACACCTGACACTGTACACAGGCACTTGAACTGTGGTACACTCTTTGAGTGCATTCATATTACATCTAATAAGTGCTACAAAATAACATATCCGTTAGAAAAAATACTGACTCCAAAAGGTGTAATACTATTCAGAATATAAACCAACAGGAAAACAAATTTACAACTACAGAATGAGGCCAAACTTAAACCTTATCCTTGAATGTGTCTTGCATATTCGGGTTGTACATTCTTACATTGTGTGTCTCGCTCTACAAGCTGCAGGAGAAGGAGAATAAGTCGGTTTGGGTTAGATGAATGCGCTGCTCGAAGGTCTATCGAGCCTCATGGGGAGACCGAGTCGAGGAGTTTCTTTTCTTTAAATCAACACTCTGGTCACTCGTACTGTAGCAGCGTCTGCTTTAATGTCACTGCCACAGCAAGGATCAGGATGAATCACACCGGCTCAGTAAAGGAGTGAATCATACACTGTCGCTCTGTGTGTGTGTGTGTGTGTGTGTGTGTGTGTGGTCACATGTCCGCTCAACGTGCTCATATCAGCTGAAGAGCCGTGAGCAAAAAGAACAGCAGTGTTTGGTTTGTTTCCATTCATAACGCTGCAGTGATACGAGATGAATCACAAGTGAAGAGACCACGAAGTTTAATTGTCTTGAGATGTTCGCCGTCCATGTGACCGTGATACCATGACTCACTTTCTCTTCCTTCTCGGTGTTTCTTATCTAAAAATTGCTCACTAACTCTACAAGCTCTGCTGACAAGTAAACACGTCTTATTTCTCCTTTAAAGTACAAATATTCGAATTCTTTGCCAGAGTTTCCAGAGATTTTTGTCTATAGTCCAGCATATAGCAGAGGTGTTTTGCACTTATGTTTTTCAAAGCATACCAAGGCTCTGTATACTCATGCTTTGTAGTACAGATGTTAATAAGGGAGCTTCAGGAGGTGCTCCTAGACAGAGTTTGGTACCTCAGGACGAGTCGGGATAGCTGTTTACTTCCTGTTTCCAATGGGCTAAGCTGCTGGCGGGAGCTTTATATTTAGTGCACAGGACATGTATCGATCTTGTCATCTAAGTCTCAGCAAGAAGGTGAAAATTCAGTCAGCAAACCCGTATCTTTCTACATTTTTCTTTTGTACCTACCTACCTACCTACTCTACCGAACATCTACAGGTTGTTTACAGAAATCCTTGACAGATCTCTTGATAATCTTTAGTCGCACCACAACAGGAGGGACCCTGAGAAAGTACATGCCCCTGCAGGAATGAACGCCAAAGCAGTGCAGTCAGACTCAGCTACAGTATACTTCTTTTAAAAGATATCTACGCCGACTGCTTTTACAATTACTGCGAGTAGCAGGAGGGAGGCGGCATTAAAGTGGTCCTGTGTGATAAAAGGTGCCACCCCGCCTTGCGGCTAAGTGCTTTTATATCACCATGACGCGATATAGTAAATGTCAGTGGCCGCGGAGTTGGATAAGGAATCTGTCACGTCGCGCTGAGGCTTCAAAGACGGGCCGTTTGTCCCCCTTTGTTGTCCGTAGCATTAAATCCCGATGAGAAGTGTCTGAGCCGAGTGGAGCTGAGGGTAAATGAAGCTGAAACCCTGAGGTAATTACTACCTGCCTGTCAGGACGTCTCTCTAATGGGCCCCATGTTGACGTGAGCTCCGGCACCGATGCATTAGCGCCTCAGCACTGTTTATCAGGCTCGAGCTATACGCAAGACTGTGAGAGTGAGTGTGTGGAGTGCGGTGCTGGATAGTGAAAGGAGTTTGCCTCTGAGGGGTGTCCCAATTTTCCACTCAGTAAGCGTAAAAAAAAAAAAATGACAGATGGGATTCCTTTTTGCACATTTTTTTCTTCAGTCACGAATTCATTTAAGCTTCTGTTTAACAAGCAGCTCTGTTTACTGGGTCACCGGTGACGTCAGACATCATCACAGTGAGTCAGCAGAGCTCCACAGTCCGGAGATGTTTCTCTCGCTGCACATCCAGGCTCCACAGAGGCACCCTGCTGAATCCGCCGAGTAACACAAGCCACGAAATGAAAGTAATGCACCACAAACAGGAGACAAACATTGGGGTGTGTTACATTATAAGCATGAAATTACTGAAACACAATCCCTGGGGGCGCTGTGAGGAGGTCTACGTATGTCGGGCGCAAGCAGAAGCCCGAGGAAAAACACAGGTGATTGCCGAGCCGCTGCACAGCAGTTGACCTTTCTGCCCAAATATGAGTCACTTTCATCAGCCGATCTCAAACAGTGACGCAAACATTTTACAAGATAACATGCCATGAAAAGCATCTGTGGTTAAATGATAAAAAGAACAGGGAACTTCAGAAGAAGTTGCAGAGTGACTCACGGCTCCCCCGCTGCTTTCTGTATCGCAGATGACGACGGGGGTCTAATAGAGTGAATCCTACGGAGAGAGACAGAGCATTATCTGAGAGTGGGACGCCACTGAGGAAGATGTGAGAGGGGAAAAGGCTGCTCTTTGAGGAGGAAGGTCCCTTTGATGCATGAGGAAACAGAAAGAGGAGATAATGAAGAACCTTTCTGCCTATTTACCTTTCAGGCACATATGTTTCATGGCTAGTGATAGTGGGATTAACGGGAAAGCTTTCTACGTTGGCAGTTAGTGAGAATTACGTCAATATTAGATACTGGAGTAGTCAGTTAATAGGAGATGCACTGGCACATATCTATGATAATGTATCTGCAGTGACGTTGGTACAGACTGGGGGTTGGTATTGCCGTAGAGGTCGTGTCCAGGCACACTGATTGATAGAGTTGGACTCTATACGCAGGGATGAAGAGTCGCACTGTGGCCCAAAGGTGCTGGGAGGTCCGCACAAGTCAAGTCTTTGCTCTGTGGCCACTTCAGATATGAATCAGAGTCAGTTTTACATTCCCGTGTGGCCCCTGCCCCCCCGCTTTCTTTTTGGTCCACGTTTCAAGTCCCCACTCTCCTCTCCCTGTCTGCAGCTCTGACGCCTCCTCTTCTTCATTTCCTCCTCTTCCTCAGACTTCAGGGGGAGGCGTGTCAGGCTGGGGGCCGCCGTCCACCCTCACCACTGTGGAGAGAAAGTGAAAAATATGTCAGCCTGTGGAAGAGGACACGGGTGATCTGTGGTGATATTTAAATCAGCGGCGGTTCATGAACCTTTCTCTTTCTCACTTGTTAAAACACACACAGTCGTCTGAGCAGCTTCTCTTTAGTCAGTGGAAGACCTTTCATTAAGGGCGTCTTCATTAGTTTGTGTTTCATTTTTATTCCTACGCCTGTCACAATGATTATAATATCGATGGCTGGGCAACTTCGCCCAAATCTTCTCTTACATTGTGTAGTTTCCAATGACTTGTCAAACCCAGCAAAAATGATTGAGACAATGTCCATATATTGTGCGATATTGAACATTTTGACCAACTTGATGCCATAAAACAGCCGGATTTTCCCGACTATTCTAAGAGTTGGACTTACAGTGGAATTAAGTTGAAGAAACACAAAAAAAACTTTAACACATGCTTCTGTCTTTTCATCTGCTCTCCATGCTGGAGTTTCTCACACACACACACACAAGTTCATACATCATATTAGCATGATATCAGTTGTCTTAAATGACAATAATATCAGTTATATAATCCCACAGAATGCAGTTATCATGTCAGGCCAGCAGCAGACAGTAAGTCCTCCTCTTCCCTGCAGGGGGCCCTGTGGTGTCACTCACTCATCTGAACCTGTTAAACTGGAGTCATTAGCCGGATGAGGATGGGAGACAAATGCTCTCTTTTCCCACAAACCTCTTAACCTGTTGTCAATTGAGGGGAGCCATGGAAACGCCTCAGGAATGCAGAGGCGTTTCTGAGAGGACCCCCGACTCCGGTGGGTGTTTTCTCGTCTTTATCAATGCATCCTTGTGCCAGGGAAGTGTAGTACAAGAGGGTTTATTTTAAAGCTTTAGAAGAGGGGGATTCTTTTGTCGACTCATAACGTCATGCCCTCCCTCTGGTTTCATTCCTCTCCCCTTCCTAAAGCCCATCTCTTTCCACACAGTGCTCTGGTATAAATACGCTTGGACTGCTCTGCGCTGCCTCTCTGCTCGCTGCTTCTCCCACATTGATTCTGTCCAGTGACGGCCACAGTCTGCAGCACTCCTCTCTCTTCCTTCCTGTTTAAACACACACTCTGCAGGCATCAGCGGTGACACAGAGCAGAGAGCAGCTGATGTTGGCCAGTGCACAGCCATCTGTACACACACACACACATGTTCAGGCATCTGCACAGTGGCTTGCACCTGCTTCTACCTCAGAGCTGCGGTGATAATAATAGTGACCACGTGGCTGTCCGACGTTTTCAGCCCAAACTCATTCCAAGAATCGATACAAGCTGTCTTTCACTGAACCAGCTCAATCTGCTCTGAAATGTGAAGTCGCAGCAAAGCTTCTTCTTCTTCTTTTTTCTTTTTAATCAGCACATTCAGGCGATCCTGATTGGACCCGAAGCCACGATAAAAGCCTTCAACGATGCTCGTTGGGATTGAATTTGAGAGGTTTCATGGTAATCACATAACTCCCAGGGAAAACCGAGCAGACGTTGGGATTGTTTTACTAATTTGAAAATTATATAACTTGTTTTGCTAACTTTTCTTATCGCTCCTTGGAGGCAGCGCTTCATTGCACAACTTTTCCATTTAAACCCTTAAATTCCTTGGACACATAATAAGGAGTCAGTGTGCACCAAAGGGCACCTCCTCCTGCCTACAACACCAACCAATTCACTTACTGTCATCTGGCATCTTTCTCTGGAGTATTGTGTAAGATAATGATAACTCCTCAAAAACGTATTGTTTTCTTCCAATTAACTTCTACAATGAGTGACTGGATCCCATGTGGACACAATACAGTTTATGTATTTTCTGTGTCAGAATTGTAAACAAGAAAATATTAACAATCATATTTGATCTACTCCCCGAAAACCTCCATGTGTTTTCTCATAATCATCTTCTGCTGTCAAATATAAAAAATGAATTTGCTAATTTGATTGTAATCTGTGAACTACCTGAAGGAAACAGCCAATATTTGGGGGATTTTGGTGTCGCCAGTAAAAAATCCATTATCTGTGTATCTGTAGTAAGTCTTCCTCTTCTGTGCACCATTCTGTCATTAATTAGTGTCTAATTAGAAACTTTTTTAATACTTTCTTGTTTGTTTTAAGCCCAGAAACACTTTTGCGGCTCTCTATGAACAGATATTTGCGTGTGAATGCAGACAATTATTTTTTAGTATTAAAAAGCTAAATCGTTGTCAGACAATAGATGATTGTCCAACGTTTGATGCTTTTCCTCCAATGTGCTCTCCACATGGACCTTCTCCAGTTAACCAAAGTCTGCCCAGACATGACCGGCCCGTGCTGCTTGGACTACAAATGGAAACCAGAACGAATCCGATAACAAAATCTTGCGCGGCTGCCTTCAGATATCTGAATTTTAATGCAGATATCCTTTTTGTTAGAGATTCTGAAACATCAGTAGAAATGAATCGGTTATTGCACTACTCCACCTAATCTTCACGGTTCTTCAGATGTAGTGGGAATGTAAACAGAAAGAGATTTTTCGGTCTTTAGTGTAGTTCCTGAGTCTCTAAGCTCGGGGCTTCGGGGTCTTTGAGGCCCGTGGGCGTGAGCACTGCTGCCCAAAAATCAGGAAAAAACATTTGAATCCCCATAAAATGAACAAAGGAAGCTGATATCACCTGCATCTCATACTGTTGTCACCCGACTGTGATGTGAATACTTCCACACGGAGAGGTTTTATTAAAATGCGAGAGAAATTATGAGTCATCCGTCCTTTATTACTGAAACTGCATTAGTAATGTGTTACATGACTCAGCTGCATTATTACTGTAACTTGCTGCAGGATAATGTTACACACTGAATATACTGCTGAGCTGCTGCAGGTCCCTCAGGCTCTCGTCCAGAATCACAAACTAAACTGCAAACCCTCCACCGCCTTTGATTACAGTGCTGTAATAAAGAGCCTCCTCCCTCAGGGTTTCTTTTAATCATAACTTCCTCGTGGTTTTCAGATATTAAGCAAACGACTGATTTTGCTCTTTATTCTGGTGATTAACAACAAGTTTTACTTACTCTCCAGACTCTACGCCTGCTGCTGCGTTATTTCCAGTTAGTTTTAAAGCTCTAGCACCCAAATTTGTTCCCCTTTTTTATGCCCAAATCACTCCTCTAATAGTTTTTTGACTGGCATATGCCTTGAGTCCATTTTGTGTCGACTGTGAGGTCAAACACAGGACAGGGATGCACGGATGGGTGATGCGAGTGAGGGCTTAGAGTCTTGTTTAAATTTTAAACACATTCAATATGCACGATTCAGAGGGGGAAGCAGGCAGCACAAGAGGTTTTGGGGGGGCAGGGAGCGGTGCTGCGCAGATAGACGGCTCTTTTTAATGGAGATGAGCAGACAGAAATGAGGCCGAGCACCCTTCATGTAGCAGCTCTCACCCTGCACCAGTCACTCACACAGGGAATACCCTCTGAATGTTGTCAGTCAAAACAAGGGACATTTTCATTGCTCCGTTTCTCTTTTAAAAGCTTATTCGGCTTGTTTTGACTGGAGGTGTTCCCATTATTTTAGCCGGCAGTAAAATATGGTTCGTTGGAAACAGGAAACCCCCTGCGATTATCGTGGATTTATAGTGCATATTCTCACCCTCTCTCCTATTTTAACACAACCAGTTGGTTGTGGAAGCACCGACGGCCCCCAGCAAGAGAGCATTTGCTGCCTTTTTTAATGGCTTCCGCACCCGCAGACGGTCCTAATGCCAATTAGCACGTGCTAAACGCTGGCGCAGGATCAGATTTTGAAAAGGCAGCGAGACCAGGCCTGGATCCCGTCTCGTAACACCTGCTAATGAGCCAATCAGTGGGAGAGGCGACAGGGTTAACGCGGCAGTCATCTTCTCAGTGCACCAATCCCGAGCTGCTCCTCCAAAAGAAATTCCTTCTTTTCTTCGACGTGCTGCAGGCTTTGCATTTGTTGAGTGGAAGAATGGAAAAAGGGACTCCAACAAAACACAAAAACAAAATGAGCTTTTCCCAAGCCTCATTAGAATGTAATGGGTATCCCGGAAAGGACACAGTGATGTGGGAGGATTTATCAGCTGTTTGGCTTGTTAGCACATTATTATCCCTGTATAACCATTTTCTAAGCTGCACTATAATTCACAATAACACCAGGAAGGAAACATATGAGATCCTCTGAGAAAGAAGCATGAATGGCTGAAGGAATAACAAGATCATGACTGAACTTGAGCCTTCTTCTTCAGGTAAAAAGCCTCTCAGGTTTATGTGTATAGATCGAGTGAGAGCGCCGGTTTCATCTCTTTAATGTAAGTGCTATTTGAGCAGTGAAGGAAAGGTAGACTGCTCTGGGGTCACATCTCATTCCTGCAGCACTTACTCTTCCTCTCTGAAACGTTTAAAGGTTATCCCTTTTTGTCGACACTCCTCAGATTCCCCTCAGTGCACCGACGGGCTTATTTTTTGTGTTCATACCCGCTGTGAGTGAAATCCCCGGATCACACACGTCAAGTGTGGATGGGAGAGCGGGTGGGTGTTTAAGAGCCTCAGCAGCACATTCTGAAGGAGGCTGATAGGTCTTAAATATAAATTTTAATAACCAATTCAAAGTAGTATTTTCTTTATAGCTAAAACTTCTGTAAAAATCTGTCTTTTGAGTCAACAAATGTAAATCATTGTGCGGTTGTAATAACCAACTTGCGCACCAAATTTGTATTAATCCACAGCTCAAAATAGTCCCTAATTTGCTAAAAAAAAAAACTGAGAAATTGGATTATTTATTTGTGACCCATTTTGAATGATCATTAGTAACAGTTTTTATGGGATTTATTATCAGGAAGCATAATATAATTATAAAATAATATTTTAAAGCCCCTGTTTTATCCTTTAAAGTAAAACATATACAAGTGATTGTGTCATTTTGCAAACTACATATTTTTAAATTTTTCTTGGCCCGATGCCTGTCATCAGCTGGTGTAACTGTAAGAACACATATCAGAGATCAAATGGTGGATGCCGTCTTACTTCTTACTTATAAATGCTGAGAAAACTGAAATGCTAATTCTTGGTTCAAAGCAGATCAGAAACACATTCTGAAATAGAAGTTTCTGTTTCTTATTTGATCCTGATCTCTGCTTTTGAAAAGCCAATCACCGAAATGACAAAAGCTGCATAAATCAGCTGAAAAAACATGCAAAGATTCTTCCTTTTCTTTCCACTTTATGATGAAACTCTTGCTCATGAATGTCTCATCTCGGCTCGACTACAGTAATACAACTGTCCCTGAATCACAGAATAACAAACTAAAAAACTGATCATATTACTTTTGACTTGCACAATCTTACAAGGCTTTGCAAACATGGAAAGCCAAAACCTGCAGTTCCTTGAATGGCCTGGTACAAAAAATAGGTTTGTATCTTGACATAATTTGGCATTTCAGGCTGTTCTAATGAATTCTTAATAGTTTTTTTCTACAAAAAGTCATGCACTAGAATTCTTATTTCTCTCACTATATTTTGTCCACTAATTATGTTAAAAGACACTTTGAACTTAGGACTTTAGACCAGGAAACCAGTGCTTTTAGCCTGTTCTTTTTCCCCTAACCTTATCCAAATGGTTATGAGGCCTAAACTAAACCTAAACTTCTTGAGGGAGAACTCCTAGTTAATGGCCTTGTAGTTGTAGAATATGGTGCAGAATAATATATTATTTAGTGTTTAATAGTGACTAATAAAGAGCCAGTATTCCACTAATATGCATGTTTATAACACTGACACTGACACTCAACACTGACAATGTTCAAATCCAGGCTGAAAACCGTTCTTTTTAGCACTGCTTACCATAACTGAGAGTATCTTTCTGTAGTCTTTACTTTAAATTTTAAATTAAATTATTCAATGATTTTAATGATTATTTATGTTTTTATGGAATGATTTTTAATCTGCTTTTTTGTTTGTTTTTTCTGTCACTGTAAAGCACTTTGAATTGCCTTGTGTATGAATTGTGCTCTATAAATAAACTTGCCTTGCCTTGCCTTGCCTATAAGCAAATACTTAATGGTGATTATGTGTAACCACGGTTGTCCAATTTAAACTCAGTGTATGTGTGCATGGCTCAGGATCTGGACTGTGTGTGTGTTTTCTCACTTCTGTACTTTTTTGTTTTGATATTGAGCTCTAAACTTTGACTCGACTTGTTTCTGTCTTAATGCACTGTGCTGAAAGAAGTAAATTAGGCTGCTGGTAAATTGCTTTATAATAGATCAGTAAAGTGCATAATGTTGTTTTTCTCCCTCCAAGCCAGACGTGATCTACTGAGTTAATCTCACAAAACCTTTTTCGATTTTGTCTGGCTTGCAAAAGACTGAAGTCTGCCCCACAGACGTCCACCCGGAATAGTTTATGAGTCAAAGAGGGACGGATATAGACACAGGGGAGTAGTAAGAGTAGTAAAGGAAAATATAGATCAAACATATGCAGTTACATTACAATTCTTATATAGACTGAACGCTAATATAGAAACTGTGTCAACCGTCTGTCAACGCTGAATTCGTCACCCTATCAATGGCATTACCTCAACATTAGAGATTCAGAGGCAAACTGATGCTCAGTCCCCGCCTCGTATTCATGTTCCTGCAGGTGCCTCAATCAAAATCTCCACATTCCTGCAGTCTAATATATCATGCATGCAAGATATCTGCTCCTGGCAGCGAGATGTTCGCTCTGCTCACAGGTGATATATTGTTTTTGATCTCAATCCTCCAGAAATGTGTCTTTTGCTCTGAGGAAAAAGGCTGGAGAACATTGCTCAGGAACCACTACACGCAAAATCTCAGCGGAGTGTCTCGATGTAATCCATAATGACAGCTGGAATATCACGGTGTGAAGGAGGAATGTATTCGTGTCTCTTATGTTCAGTTAGAGTTTCTGTGGTGAATATAAAGTCGTGGGTTCAGGCCAGGAATCACTCTGAACAAAATATTAAACACCTTGGGGTTTAGTTTTTTGATGCCAGGACTGAAATGTATTTCACAATATCGATCACAATATTTTCCTTATACCTATATCTACTTAGTGGCCACTCTGTTAGGCGCCTGTGCAATTAAATGCAATCCAATCCAAAGAATCTGGCATTGTTGGTAAGAAGGAGAGGGAGACACGGCAGCAACGGAAATGCAGGAAGTGAAGGAGTTACAAGGGCGACGTGAGCCACAGAAAAAAAGTTGTTTACTTTTGTTTTCTCCTGGGTGAAAGTCTGCAGTTTGTTCATTATTGCTCTATTGGTGGTTTTTAGGGGAGACCAGTCTCAAAGTCAACCACACACACTTCTTCGCTATTGGTTGAAACTGAAAAAGCTGAACTCTGATGCAAAGATGCAAATATCTTATTTTTCCTTTGTTTTGCATTGAATGGAGGTGAACAGGCCCTGAAACCAACCTGTGTCTGTGTCCAGCAGCTGTGTGTGTGGAAGTAGTTCCTAAAGTCCAACCCAAGCCAAGTGTTTTTTTTGTCTTCTGTGTACACAGAAGTTTATTTCTAAAAGCCCCTATCCATGTGTAAATTGCTGAGGTTTTTCCTTTTCAGAACCAAGGGTCTGAGAGCAGAGCGTGTTGGTTGCTGTAAAATTGACTGCATTGCAGTTCATTAACCCCCTTGTTCCATTATAAAAATATTGCCATACATTATGACAAAAAAATAGATTTCAGGCGTACCTATCTGTTCCTGTGTGCGTGAGTGTGAAGGCTGAGCCTGGACGTCAGCCTGGGCCTGCTGCTGCTGCTGCTGCTGCTGCTGCTGCTGCTCCTGCAGACTCTGACTGTCCACCGAGATGCCGCTGTCGCTGTGCAGCTTCTCTCCCTCCGGCGTCACCATCTGGTTGTTTGTAGCCGCGCGGTTATTAGCTGCCTGCTTGTTCTGCTTGCAGCTATTCCACCTGTGGAGAAGTGGCACGTCAGAGGAAGATAACAGTTCGCTCGATAGGATGTGATCCTGTCTTAACCTCCATATTTTAATTTCATGAGTTATAAAACAATAACTGATGAGTTATTGTTTTTGTTTCTTGTATTGAACAGAACATTTGTCCTTCTGTGGCAAATGGAAAATGTTCTTATTTTCATATCCCAATGCTGACAGGTATGAAATGTTGTGAGTTTAGCCGTTGAGAGCCTATTTAAGAACTCTTTTACATGATTCTTTAAAACAACATGAAGTCCTGATGGAGACTCCTGGAGTTCACGCTAGCTTAACGAGCTAGCTGGCTACAGCTGAGCCCTCCAGAAATGATGAACCTGCCTTTGTCTACCTCTATCTATAATCAAGAACCCATTGTGTCAGAAATGTCCATAAATTTTCTGGTGATGAATAATAATAATCACTGTAAGCTGCATATGTGCTGCATATTTGCCTATGAATAGAAAAGTATAATTAAATGCTTATAAGACGGCATGAAAAAGCTTCTTCTGAGACGAAGAAAGACTCATGAATCAATGATTAAAATATTCATGAGGTATTGAGTGTTACAGTGCAGTTAACACCTCTGAAGTGTTTACTTGTAAGATATTGGGTGTTGGAGAAAATTCACATGATTTGTAGTGTGTTTGCTGCATGACGACAGGTCGCTGAGGGTTATTGGCCAGATGTGTGCGTGACTCTGCTGATAAATCTGGCTCTCCAGTTTCCCCTGGTCGGCACTTTTCAAACAATCAATGCCACTAATGAGCTTGTTTACTTGTTTCAGATGTGTTTGAGCTCAGGCTTGTATCTGTCTGTATGAGTGCTTGCATGTGTGTGTCCTCATTAATGTGTTTGTGTATGTGTGTGACCTCTGTAATGCATTAAGTGTTGCGACTCATTGTGGTACAGTAGAGTGATTCTCTCAAAGTGGGTCAACACCTCTTTGGCCATCACAGACCTGCCCCGGGGCAACATCTGTCACTCTAACACCACCGTCTCTGTCCCCCTCTTTGTCCTAATTTATATTGTGAGGTGCAACTTCATGTCTTTAACCACAAAGCGTCTTTTCTTGTCATTCTTTTCCCCAGCTGACCTCTTAAAAACGATGTAGGCCACGAGGCCGACCACCACGGCGGCCAGGATGGAGCAGTAGATGGGGATGAGGTTTTCGTTGAGCCCGTGGCCGAGCAGCAGCGGAGAGCCGGCGCTGGACGTGGTCGTCCCTCCTCCGGGCAGCGGGCTGTCGGAGGCTCCGGGCAGGAAGTAAGTGGTGAAGGAGGGTGGAGACAGATCCATGTCAGAGGTGGGAGAGGTATATGTTGGGAGGAGAGGATCTGTGTGGGAGAAAAGGGAGGATCTGTGAGAACAGGAACAGGCCTGGATACAACTGAATTAAGTGTGCAGCCACGCTCGCAGCGCTGCAGTAAAGAAGAGATTTAAACTTTATGTCTGCATGCAAACATCCTGCTGTTTACACGCAGTTTTTAAATAAAGTAAAAGTAGCACAGTGTAGAAAAACTCTGTTATAAGTTATGACCTGCATTCAAAATGTTCATTAAAGTATCAGCAGAAAACTTCACTTAAAGTACCAAAAGTAAAAGCATCAATTATACAGAATGGCTGAGAATTTTATTGGGTATAATTGTTGATTGCAGTAATGGGTAAAAGTCATTACTGTATTTACCGCTTTCCTCCAGGGGAGCAATTATGTCTCTTCTTATAATTATATATCTTCAGTTTGTCTGTCTTTTTATTAATAATCTGAATATGCAAAGCAACTGAAGTTATCAAGTCATTTCAGCGAAATATTTGCATGTTAACTGAAGCAGTCATGGAGGAAGTATTCAGATCTTTTGTGATTTTAGTTAGTTAGTAAGTTCTGATTCCACTCTGTGAAAATGTGAAAGTCTGCCATTAAAATTTAAACTTTTGTAAAGGTAAGTAGGTATAATTAGGGTAAATGTGCTTAAATTATAAAAAAGTAATTGTAATCAATGCAGAAAAGTAAAAAAAAGAAAACCCATCCTCGTGTTCTTACTAGAGACAAAGTCAGAAGATTACTAAAGTTCTTAAGATTCATCCTCTGTTATGTTTGTCCATTTGATAAAATACTTTACTGAATAATAAGAACTTTGCTGCTAAAGGAAAATATTTCATCGTCTGGGCACCGTGACCGGACAAATACAGTGCACTCCCTTGATAAAGCTCCATGAACACACAGTGTATTTATTTGACCACCAAGCCAAGTTTCAGTCCACCCTGTAGTTGTTGAGCTATTTCAGTCCGGACCAGAGAGCCACTCACATGGCTGAAAAGAAATCCTATGACGAGACACTTTCCTATCTTCTCTGAGAGCCTGTTTGTTGTTGTTCTAGTCATCAAGTCCCCAACCAGATGTCTGACACGCTGCACACATGCGGCAGCTGCTTCTGATAGACAGATGGGTTCTGGCTGAGTTGCCGTGTGCAGAAAGAGCAGGAATGTTCCCCGACGAGGGGGGCAAATATCTGTCGCCCAGCAGCCCAGCCTACACCAGGCCTGCATGGTCCCTGCACGCCGGGTCTCTCTCACCCTGTCCTCGTCTATATGATCTCTGCACATTGCATGACATCAAGACCACATGGATCCATGTAGAACAAAGTCCAGGGCTTTGGGGAGGTCAGCGCTTTGAGTGGAGCCTCTGCTGAGGCCAGAGAGGCAGGAAGGCTCTGTGCTACTGGATGTCTGGTTTCTATCATAGCAGGAGTCATTTTCATAAATTGTCCTGTTTCCTCTTTCTTTGTGAGCTCCATTAATGATTCAGTGTAATTTCCGTTGTTGCGGCAGCACCCTGCCCACTCTGATGGGCACGACTTGTGCTGAAAAAACAGTTTATCCATCAAATCTCACCGACAAGTCCTGCCATATTATCCTGCTGTTTTGAAAAGCCCTGTAACTAACACTGCAGTGATTCTGTCAGATGGTAGAAAAGCTCAAAGAGCAGTGTGCAGATTATTCCTGCCCTCAGGGTACGGTACAGCAGGCCGAGGAGAGGGTCTGTCCAGCCAAAACCAAAACTCCTCTGAGCTCGGCAGCCTGTTGGGGATGGAGAGCGTGCAGCCTGGTTCAGATCTGAGCCTGTAATTCCCAGCAGAACCTCAGGCTGCTCCTCATTAGCTCCGTACTGGCGCTCACAGGATTAACCCCACGGAGACCCCCGAGGCCTCCTTCAAGGCCGAGGACTGGGACGCTCTATCCCAAATACTTTAGGGGTCGTCCTACTTTACAATTGTTCAGTTTTTTTAGGGGTTTAACTCTAAAGTGTGATGGATAAACCTAACACAGTGATTCCAGCGAGTGAATCATTGGTTGGCACAGCAGATACTTTTCATTTTATTTGTACCGGGTTCCCACAGATATTCACTTCTTAAATTGCTTCCTTCATCCTAATTCACTGGAGGTGAATAACATTTCATCTGTGCTGCTCGCAGGATAGAAAAATTACATTTAAATAATTCAACAGCTGTGTGTCTTTACAGAAACAATGTCCTGGTTACTCTGGATAAACCACAGACCTCACTGTCAGGAAGTTTTATGGAAGTACTTTGAACTGCAGAATAGTGAAAACTGTGACAGTGTGTTCTGTGGATTATACACAGTGGTGAGGACATTGTTTCCTTTCTTGCAAAAACACATTGCTGTTGAATTTTTTAAAGTCCCTCGACACTCAGAAATATGTTTTTCTTATGTTTATGGCCCCTAAAATATCTGACCTCCACTGCACTGACTTGTATCTTGTGCACAGATTGCAGTTTTCACATTCCTCTAATGAAGACGGAGACATCTTTGCACTTTCCCAAAATCTGGAACGTCATAACCTCAAAGCTAATCACAACACCCTGTTCCCTGAGGGTACTGATATTACTGTACGTTTCCCAAACACTAATGCTGAGTCAGCACCTGCCAATTATAAGCTAACAAGCTAAAAGATGCTGACTGCACTATTCTGATACGGCTGCTTGTCCCCGATTTTGGTGCAAAAAAGGATCCTCACCCCTCAACACACATGGCTGAATGTCTCTGATGTTTCAGGTTGCGAGTCACTGTTAGCACGCACTGCTTTTTCACTGGTCAACCTAACATCAGCAGCTGCAGTGATGAAGTTTTCAAAGAGGAAGAGAAGTGTGGATGTACACTGAGCCCGCTTTCAAATACTTTCTTATGTGGGAAACCATGTTAAACTAAATATAAATCATAGCTGAGCATTTTTACTAACTTTAAAACCTGGATACATAAACCCAAAAGCACTTCAAAAAGTTATTACATTTAGCAGCTGTTGTTTTGCACACGGGTGGATGCAGCTACTGTGTCTCAGCTTCAGGGCTAAATGTTTGTATTAAAGCAGAAAAGCAAATGATCTGCAGGGACACGCAGGTATTTCTTTAATGGAGAATAAATGAAGTGTGACCAGTGATGTGGTCAGATGACAGGAAGAAGAAAGTCAGTGGACCATCACGGACAAAGGCTGTCTACACACATATATTCTCCTTTCACTGACGTGGCACATAGTCGAGTTTCTCCTCATTGATTTGTTGCATAATTTACACACGCTTACTCGCTGTAAGAGTCCGATGGGACCTTGATGGGCAACTTATGTGGACATGTTTAAAAAACTTCTGCTGGGCGTTAAGAGTCCACGTTGGTCTGTGTGTGTGCGCCGTGATGACGGGGCATTCCTGCCTCCCGTGGGGCAGATTGGTTTACTGAAATGGTGGAAAGTATCTTTCACGGACAGAAAACGACAGCACATGTGCGTGCCATACTTAGAAACACAGAAATAATGCAGAGGCCTATTTCGAGCGCTGCTATTGATTCAGACCCGTCTAAAAGGAGGGAGCGCTCAGAGGAGTGGAGCACGGTGTCTGATTTACACGCATTTCTTGACCTTTCCATGGGATGTAGTCAGGTTTCCTCAGCTCCGCCATACATCACCCAGCTAATGCAGGGCTGGCTAATGGTGTTAGCATTGCAACACGAGCTGCAAATAGAATAAATTGTGAATGGGAAGGTGTGAAAGTGTGCAGACTGTCTGGCTTCTTATCCAGTTTGTCAAAGAAGCTTTTCCTTTCTAACTCCGGTCCATCATTCATCCTGCCGGAGCCTTTCTGGTGAAGTCTGTTCTCTCCATGCAGATGTGTATACGCATCAGTCGCACCTCAGGACTAAATTGTCTTTCTCATTCGGAGCCGAGATGACAGCTCTCCTGGGAGCCTACTTCACACACCGACTCATCTCAGAGCTGCGGCTTAAGTACAGTACACTACATCTTCATTGTAACTCCCCCTCTGTCCCTGTGCTCCTCAGCGCTGATGGAGAAAACACGACTGGCTGCAGACCAAAGGATAAACCTGGGGCTCCAGAGGCTGCATACCTCAGCTGGAACAGAATGGAAGCTTAAAGGCAGCGGTGGAGCTTTAACAGTTTCATTTTTGGCTTTAGTGGGTTTAAAACACTCATGAAACAAAATAAAACTAGCCTGGGATTTTATGAGCGTGGGGCCGTGTGCGCGGGGAGATGTGTTTATTAGCGGGGTGTGGACGAGAGCGGGAGAAAAAAAGATTTAATTTTTATGAGCCACCGAGGTCTTTATGGTGAAGTTAACCCCGGGGTCTTGTGCTGGGGTTGGTGTCTTGGCTTCTGCCAGTTCAGGGTGGAGATGAGCAACTATCAGGCGCAGCACATGCACAATGACCTCTTTATCAGCCGCCAAACACTCCCTCTCTCTCAGCCCGGCCTCTATCTCAATCTTCCTCTGTGTTTGCCGCCGGACGCGCACACATCCATCACACACACATACTACATATTATTCAAGTGAGCGCTCTGTCTTCTATTAGGGAGGGTTAATCGGGAGAGCGGAGGGGAGGGCAGACAGAGAGGCAGAGTGTTAGGAGGGAGTGAGGAGGGGGTGCAGATGAACAGAGGAGCTGCTGTAAAGTGCTCTGATTAGCAGGAGTAATTATACTGCAGCGGTGAAGGCGCTGAATGCACACTGGCCACCTTCCACCGCTCGGCGAGCCCAGCCACTCGAGGGCCACTGTGGGAAGAGATAGAGGGAGCAACCGAAGGGAGGAGGGGTGAGAGTGATGAGCGGGGTAATAAAGAGCAAAGAAGTCTGCCTTTATCTGTTTTTTTATCCTCCTCCTCCTCTCTTGTTCTCGAGGACAAACACTCGAACAGACACTCAACACTTCAGACTGAACAGCATTCATTTTTGGAAAAAGCTCCGCGAGGCCAAACGGACGGAAACCTTCGTAAAGAAAAAGACGCAGGAGGTGTTTTCAATATGAGATCAAAGCAGTTCACACATGTGCCGCGTCCGGAGTTTAATGAAAATGTACAAGTTAGGAGGGAGGAGCGTGCGTGTGCCGAGTTCGTCTGCTGATCAGCTGTATTGATTTTGGACGCTCATAAAAAGTGTTTGTGTGTCTCAAGCTGGAGAAGCTGGTGTGTGTGTGTGTGTGTGTGTCCTGCAGTCGAGTGTGGGTGCTCATAGAGGTCATTCAGCGAAACCTGAGCATGAGCAGAAGAAATCCCAGGACACGAATCGACCCTCTGCATAGAATACCAGCACAGCACATATGCTGCAGCTCTCCCTGCCTCTTTCTTTCTCTCGCGCTCTTTCTGCCTCTGTCATTGTATCATGTAATTGACACTTGGTGACAGCTGGATATGAACTGGGGATTTAGGGATTTTAAAATACCCCAATCATATTTTTAACTGTATGCAGCAGAGTGAGAGAGAGAGCAGGATAGGACAGGGAATTAAAACATATTTCCCTGATATTAAAAAAATATGCAAACAGGATGAGAATCCCAGCGAGGAGGCTTCCTGTTTGCTGCAGGAAACGTATCTGTAAGCATCCTGGACCACCATGGAAGGCCTGGAAACATCATCACCGCCACATGTGCCATTACCCACAGGCCCACGGGTGCTATGACAGGGCTCTCTTTTCAAACGGGCATCCCACAAGGTCACTTATCGTGCCATCTCCAGTGGCTACCGTCCCTGCCGCTACGTCGCTAAAGCTAAGGACAAAGAGGGGTCAAAGGTGAGAGCAGCTGCATGGGTGGGCGCTAAGTGGGCAGCAAAGGGCTGTACTGTGGTCTACTGTACATCAGATAAGAGGAGAATACAGTAGATATTCAGCGGTTTTAGGGGGCAGAGGGGGCAGTTTGTTTTGAAGGCTGTCAGTCACGTTAAAGCCCCGTGAGTGTTTCACAGGGGACGTCTTTTATCCATGCTGAGACTTTACTAGACTACATTACTGTACAGTGTAAGTTGGATGAAGAATAAAGCAGGTTTTGCAAGAACCAGGGAAAATAGTTGTTCCTGACCTCTCCCCCATGTGTGGAGTTCGAACACTGCTGGGATTTTATTTTATTTTCCCATGTCCTTGTTTGTATTCTATAAACAGCCGGAGCTGGCACAGATGTGGACATCGCCTGGTGCAATGATCATTTGTTTGTTTTGTGTTATCTTTCAAATCAACTCAATCATGTAAAAATTGTAAACAAGACCGAGAGTCCACGGCCATGGAAGCAGCTGTGAGGCTGTGAGACTCGACAGGGCTCTCTGCAACTATTCTGATCAGTTTCAGTTGAATTTTAGCCACATGCTAAACAACTTAAAACTAGAAGATGTTAGCCATCAAATGTAAGCTCATTTGTACAGTTTGGCTTCTTCTGTTATCAGCTTTGGGTCAAATTGTTTTTGGTCTAATCCTGTCTCTAAACAGATAGACTTTTATTCAGTAAATTTACACTCTGAATTCTGGCTTTGATGGATTATTTTATTAACGTTTTAGTGTCCCAACTGCTTGGGAATTAGGGTTGTAGTTTAGTGTGTTAGCATGCCAACATTAGCTAATTTGCTCAATCTACAAGCTGACAGGGATGTTTTTAGTACTGGAGAAAATAAATATTGTAACCTGATGGTGGCTCTGGATAAAAAGTCGTGATCACCAAAGTTATTAGAAGTCAAGTGAGCTTGACATGAAAGTCTGCACCCATATTCATGGCAATCCGTCCAACAGTTGTCAAGATATTTCATCCCAAACCACAAATGTCATGCAGGCACTTGAGGAAAAGTCCTATAATTTCACTCTCTGGGGACCGTGGAAGTCTGCACCAGATTTAATGGAAATGCATCCGATAGTTTTTGAGGTATTTCAGTCTGGACAGAAGAAACAGACTGACATTGCCGTCATTCATCATGATTAGAATCGGCAAAAGAAACATTTTTGTTCGAGAATATCTTTTTTGTGGCGTCTTCCTGTTAGAAATAAATGCAGCAGATTTCTTGCAAACTCGACCCGATGACACGCTTTAAAATCCAGAGCCGAGCCAAGCAGGAGCCACAGTGTCTGTTTGTGTTTGAAATATCTGTAGTGACGATTTATTGGTGATGAAAGTCTAAATGTAGCGTCTTTGATGGAGTTTGGTGCACATGGAAGAAAAGGTTGGAAGTCATCGTCTGTTATTAGCCTTTCTTCCACCTCGTCCCGCTCCTGCTCTCGTTCCTCACAGCCCGTTCCTGCGCTGCCTGTCGCTGCTATTACAGTCTATTAAAAGAGGAATTTACACCCTCCGTGCAGAGCGAACACATCCTCTGTCCTGCTACACGGTGTTGACAGATTTCTGAGGTTCATTAACTTGGTAGATCCAAATACCTGCCAGCGCCTTAAAGGCCGTAAAATCCCAAACAAGTCGTCTTTAGAAAGAGAAATACTGCCGCTCCAGTCTAATTCCCAACATTCATATCAGAAGCCACTATTAAGATGTTCAATTTCAAATTATAATGCACACAGAAGATCGATAAATGCCCTGCATTAGCAAGCCCTCCTGCTATTAAGAGCTATTTTAGAAGCATTTAATCACTCCACGACTTAAGTGCCTCTTTGGTCAAAAATAAAGCTCACATGAGAAGAAAAGAGCTTTTCTCAGGAACAGACAGCGGCCGCCGACTTCTCTGAAATCAGGATCTGTTGTTTTTGTTGTGATCGCTGAAGATGTGAAGTCCCACTTTCCACTCGTCTCTTATCTGATGTTGCTTTAAAGGTTGCTGAGAGCAGTGCCACCTCAGACATCTTTACCTCCCAGATTTGAGCCTTGTTGCCCCCTGATGAGGTCGATTTCACGCCTCGTCCAGCCCGACTGAATTTACAGCTTCCTTTGGTTACAAGCTGCCTCGCTCTCAGCTCCTCTCTGCTGCTCGGATGTTGCTGCTGCTTTGTGGGAGAGCAGATTATTCATTGTCTCTGTGTTGACACTGCTGCAGTCTTTGACCTTTTAATGCTGAAGCTTTTAACTTCCTGCCATTTGAAAACATGACCAGCGCCGACCTCTGACCTCGCCTGTTCTCACAGACACATGTGGGAGTCACTGCTGTGATTGAGATATATATATGATGGGCTGACTACCAGTGAGCAGCTTGTTCCCCGCGCTTGTTCTCTTTTAACGGTGCTTTCACAGCTGACCTGTCGGGCGCAGAACAAACAAACTCCACTGACTTTACCCGTTAGTTTCACTTCATTTTGGCTCATGTGAGCACTGATGGATGAACTCTGATACCGACCAAACAACCCACGAAGACTTCAGAAGTCTTCACGTCCACGTTTTCAAACCTCTAGTTTATCACGTGATGTTAGCACGACTTAAAAACTTCAAGTAAATTTACCCAAGTACTGAACAGTTTTGTGGTACTTACAGAGTAAAATATTGTACTTTTTACTCCACTACTTTTAGCTTTATTTACTTTTCCAGTCAAGATTTAACATGAAAAAATAATATTTAGAATTATGAAACACGTAAATAAACCACATAACAGCATATTAAGTAGGTTAAATGAGCTCTGCCTGGACGTCAGTAAAATGCTGCTTACATAAATGCATTAATACAAATAATCTAATATTATATTTATTTTGGAGTCCCTCGTTAAAATATAAGTAAAATGACTTAAACTGTCCCTTTGTGTTATATTAGACTACAAGAAGCTTTGTTTTTAGGCTCTTATTATTCTATACTAATAATGTTTTATGTGACCACTAGAGAAAGTAAATAATTTGCAGTGAGGTGAACTGTGACTTGCTGTCAGACATCAGAATTAAATTTATTTTAATCATGACTGCAACTATTTGTTATCTGCTTAACGAATCAATTAATTGTTTGGTCTGCAAAATATCACAAAACAATTTGCTCAGCCCAAGGCAACTTGTTCCGTCTAACCAGCTAATTCAAATCTAAAGATATTTGGATTACTGTCACAACAGTTTAAAAAAAGCACAAGTAGGAATGTACAGGCTCAAAAATGTTCCCTCTCTGTCCCTCTCCTCAGACCTGATGGTTTGGCTTTACCAAAAAGAAGTGACCAAGAAAAATGCAAATATAATCAGGTGGAAGACTGAGGCTGTCAGGGGTTTCTGGTGTTGTTGAGCCAGAAGGACAAACTTTGAACACTGAGTTCACAAACCACGACTGACAAATCCTACTCATTCATTTAAAGAAAAGCCTTTTCTGAATTTAGAAGCTGGAATGTTTGGAGGCATTTCTGCTTGGAGAAGCACTGCCACAGTTAATTGATTGTCAGGAAGTTGGCAATTCATTTTCTCTGAATCGACTGATCACTTCAGTCCTATTTCAGTTTGTCTTTTTCCGTTCTCTGGCTTGAAGAGATGTACCTGAACTGAAGGTGTGAGAGCGCCCTGCGTGTGTGTGTGTGTGTGTGTGTGTTGGACTCACTGTGACAGATCGAGTCACTGTTGGCCGTGCACTCAGCCAGCTGTATCTCGCTGTCCTCATCGCAGATGGTGCAGGGCAGGCAGGGGTCGAGGGAGCTTTCCCGGTCCGAGTACGTGTCGTCCGTGCACTCCTCGCACACGGTGTCGTGGTTGTGCTCGCAGTGCGAATACACGCCGTGGCCCACCAGACACACCGTGCACGGCTCGCACTTGCCGGATACGGAGTCGAAGTAGAAGTTGTAGTTGCAGATGCAGATGGCGTCGTTGGAGTCGGTGCAGGGCGTCTCCATCCGCATGAGGCCGGTGCACTCGGTGCAGGGCCGGCACTGCTCTGTGTGGCTGTAGTTCTCTGAGAAGGTCTCACCTGCAGACGAGAGGACGGGTCGAAGGAGACAAAGAGAGGGGAGGAAACAGGAGAAGGGGTAGAAGATGGAGAGGGAGCGGGGAATATGAGGAGATAAACAGAGGGATAAACAGTGAGTCTAATGACATTAATCATGTTTACTGCACATTCATTAGAAAGGAGGACACATTGATCCACTGGGCTCTTAGTGATTTGTGCTCCGGGACAAGAAAGGTGCTCTTGTCGGGGAGCGAGTCAAAAGCCTGCTGTGCTCATTACGATATCGATCCCGATGTGTTTGTGCTGCGCCGAGTAAACTGCTTTAATCTCAGTCATACACACAGACGGGAGTGCAGGTGCACCGACACGCTGATGCGCGCCAGATAAAGACTTGTGTTTAGTATTCCCAAGTGACCGAGCAATCACAGGGATTTATTTAAAGGCTGAGAGAGTTTCTGCTAACACGGGACATTTCTGGGATGCCTGAATAAAATATGAGTGCATTTTATAGTTATAGTAGTAATCCTTCTTTCATGTTGTTGAGCACATTAATATAGTTTTGCTTTACTATTGATAATTACCAGCATGTGGTAGGCATTGGTTTCACTTTGTGAGTCTGTGTGTGTGTCTTTATGGAAAAATATGTTCCTGGACACACCGACTGTAGTGGGAACTAGAAGTTTTGAGTGGAGTAAATATTGTTCTTGAATCTATGAGCCTTTTTACTAAAGAGATATATCTGTAAAAATGATATGTTGTGCTATTTAATTTGCTAATAAGAAGAAGGATTATAGTTCCTGTGTTGAATATTTAATTACTACCAATAATGACCTCTGACAGTTCTTGCTTCTGATTGGTTACTTACATCTGTGCTCATCAGTCAGTTTAACAAAGCTTAAGAGCCGAGAAAACACTAGCCTTAGAGTTTGCATAATGCCTTTTTTTATTGTGCTAATGTTATGTTTTTTAGTTTTGCATGTTAGCATGCTAGCATTTGCTAATTAGCATGAAACAAAGTGTAGCTGAGGCTGAAGAGGGTGTGGTTAGTTTTGCAAGTATTAAGTCGTAAACTAAAGTATTTGATGTTTATTATCTGGGGATCATGATTTTTTTAGTTTATATGCATCTTATAGTTTTTATGAAAAGTTTTCGGTCAGAATCAACTGCTTGAAAGTTTGTGTTCGTCATTCGTTAAACCTTCACAGGGTTTGGGTAAATGTTGCCTTTTGGATGAATGCATGTGTCCAAAAGATGCTAATTTTAAAGCATGGCTCCACTGCATTATATTGATTTTTTTGAAAGGTTGTGAGAGCAGTGTTGAACAGGATGAGGTAAAAGCCGTGCTGACTAATTGCCTGCTGCTTTTCAATTACTTCAAACACTTCAGGTTTGCTCTCCAGGAAGGTTTGCATCAGGAGAGTTCATCGCCGAGGAAGTGATGACCTCAAATTAGCTTATTCTTACACCGAGAGTTCCTCGGGGCTCAAAGTAATCTATTAATATTGCATGTTCATATAGAATTATTTTCAGATATAATTGGATGCCTGCTGAATTATTCATGCACTGAGAGAGGGAGGGGGGCTGCCGTGTGTTTTAGTGGTTGAATGAGATGGGAGTGGAGTGGAGAGGCTGACAGGGAAATAAATCCACAGCTCAGATTCACTACAGAGCAGCTTCACTCTGCTCCAAATCCCATTTCACTGTTTTTTTGTGGCGTGCTTAACATGAGAGCGGTCACCTTGCAAGAGCTGCAGATCAGACACAATGTGTGATGTTTTGTTCCCTACTGCATCAGGGAAAACATTAGAGGGGTGGAAAAGGTTAGCATCCATCCATCCTGCACAAAACTCACAATATGAGTTTAAAATAAGAAAATAACAAAGCACAGTATCGCTATTTTTTACATTTTACGTTTGCCTGATTATATTTACTTTTATACCTTTTTAATATTTCCAAAACAAGTTAAACTTTTGTACAAGAGCAATAAAATTACTTGTTTCTTGGTGCTGAGTTGAGATATTTTATTTAATTTTGATTTGGACTAAGAAGACAATAATACATAGTGTTTAGTTCGACCCATTCCAAAAAAGTTGGGATGTTGTTGTAGATTTTTTATGACACGTTTCTATCACCATGTCGGCCGGTCTGTCTGCCTTAGAATCCCATTGTGTCCTATAAAAGTGAGACGAACAGACAGAAAACTTTTTATCTTGTTGCAAAGGTTTCTTTTGGGGAATAAGTCAGTATATCACAAAATATACCATGGTCTGGGTGAATACTGATCTCTGATTGGCTGCATGGAGTCCATTATTCCCTGACAATGAACACCTACGGAGTTGTTAGTTTCTGTTCATTGTTCTAAATTGGTGTTCTTGCTGGTGGTAACCAGTAGCAACAAGATGCAGTCAACGCCTCTGTTTACGATTTATTGCCGTTATTTACAAGGAAACAGTAACACGAGCTGCACGAAGTCCACTGGCCCTCTGAACTTAGTGGTAATAACACTTTAAGTGTACGGCAGTGTTTCCATTAAAGTCGAGGCAAATTTTGAAGCGAAATTTAGAACTGTCACATTAAAGAAAAGGCGACTTTCGATGTAAACATTCTTTGTTCAGAAGGTGGCATTGTAATGTTTTTCTGTAGGCTAACCCGTCAGTAAACAGTAGAAGAAGTAGAGATTGCGTGAGAGAGAAAAAACAACGACAAAAAAAAGGTTGCTAATCAGACAAGTTTGGCCACCCACGAGAGAAAATGTAACAACAGCGGAAACAAACAGCTTTTATTTCTTTCAGGTTTTCTGGAAGAGCAGACTAGAAATATCTCCTCTTTTCAAGTTGTATGTAGGATTTGTCCTCTTTACTGGAGTAGATAACAACGTTTTCATTGCATATTGAACCTTATGGGATGGTAATGGATGTTCCAGGCATTAAACAAACCCTCACTATCCTTCATTAATTCTTGATAATGGACAGCTTGTCGAGCATCAGCCCTTGCATGCAAACAATCTTGTTTGGTAATTTAAATATGGTGATTCTATCGTATTGTGTGGCCTAGTTTATGAGACATGACTGCATATTGAAACACTTTGTAATCTGTTAAATGACCCCCTGTTTCACTCTTCATTTCACAGATGAAGCATATAGCGAGTTAACAATGATTTCAAATCTCCTCGGTGGTTAAACGCTCTGTCTCACAGCGAATAAATCACCGGCGCTGGGTGTAACTGTAAATACAGCCACATGACTGTGTGGATATGTGAGACTTTTTTTTTTTTTTTGCAAAACTCTTATCAGCATATGCATATGTCTGAGTGTGTGTGTTTTTCTTGGGAAGTGCTTAGTGGGTGTCGTGTTGAGCAACAGCATATTGTCAGTGTGAAAAGCCCCGCAGCAATGTCCCAGCACTTGCTTTGCGTTGTAAGCGGCTCTGGCAAGTAAACGCTGGCACAGACTGGAGCTCTAAACACCTTGTAAACAGCAGCACAAGCTAAGAAGCCGGCGATGAAAGCTGTCACATTATACAGGCAGACTGGAGGAGGCAGACTGAGGTAATGATTTAGAGACAGGTAGGCCGAGAGCGGCCGCTCGATCTGCTCGAGTGGATCTCGTGACTGTTGGACTCGGGGTGGTCTGGTGAGCCCAACATGAGTCTGAAAACATGATTTTGAGATCAAAGTGTTGCCTGGGAGGGGAGGGGTCGGGGGAAATGGTCCAGTCAGGGATGTAAGAGAGTTCAGTTTCCTCCACACACTCTTTTCTCTATCTGTCATCGTGCCCTTATTCCTGTCTGCAGGCTGAAGTGATATAAGGGTGACACCGACTGAGCGATCCAGACAAATAACAGACCTCCGACGTAAACGATTATAGAAATTTGTGAGCTTTGTTTTTCTTTGCAGTTGGGCGAAAACTCTCCTCATTCATTTCAATTATCCACCGCGCGCAGGCTTCCCCCGCTAATTTTAGCTTGCATGCATGAGCCCCTTCCCAGTCCCAGTGTGTGTAAACACGTCTAAACGCGACCATATGCACCGAGAATTGTGTGTCTAATTTATGTGTCGGTGCTTTCATCTGTGGGCTATAAGAGGAAAGTAAAAGGCCGTCGAGAATCAGGTGTCTCCTTTAATAAAATATGATCCTTTTCCTAATTGCCCCCGATTGAGTGATGACTGCTGCATCTCTGCAATCAGAGTTTTCATGTTCGGCAGTAAAAAACGCCCGTTGGTAAAGAGAGATTTGTCTGAGCACCGGGGGAGGTGGAGCACTTAAAATGTGCCACTTCTGCCCGGGAAGACCCCCCTCCAAACACTGATGTGTTTGGGCCCCATTAGTGTCATCAATAATGTAGCTGTGGACGGCCTTGAAGCTGCCCGACGATCTCCACAATCAGCACTTTAGGTGTAAGCTTTTAGCGAGGACGGCCATTTCTGCGCGTCGGGGTCCACGTTTCAGCCGAGGCACCACTTTCCTCCCGACCCTCTGCTGACTGCGGATAAATCATCTGCGTGACGGCTTTATTCGTCTTTTTCAACATGAGACATTTTTGTGTGTAATTATCGCCCTGCTTCATTGGTCCACTTAGCTCCCCTGCTGATGTGAAACAGGTGTTTTAGGATATTACAAAAGCTTTTATTAGAGGCCGAATGAGGGAAGTCGTAATTTAACAATCAGCTGTTGCTGTTGTATCCTGTGATCAACTGTCATGGTCCAATATTAACAACAGACCAATGGCCACGTGGGCATACTGAACCAATACTATTTTAAATGTATCATAGTTTATAGACTATATTCTCTTCTAACAAATCCAAAATATGTTTAATATATGTCTTAAAAAGGGCGTTTACTGGACTTAACAATTAATTGGTCATTCTTGAACATTTGTTCAGTTGGTTCTTCGTTTTTTTAAATGCTTTTTCATGCTAAATTATTTCTTTCCAAGACACTAAAGGAGCACCTCGCAACCTAAAGTGGTGATTTGAGTGATTCTTTGGAAAACAAATGTGTTTACAGGATTTCTTTAGTCGAGGACAGCCGTACTGCAAGCCTTCACTGCACATTTGTCCCAAACATTCACATTTATTCACGTTTCAGCTCAACATTTTTCCAGAAACAGCAAACTGTTCTTGTTACCAGCGAGCTGCTGATAATGTCGGGCCTCTGAGGTTTGGGTTTACTGAAGCTGCTCCAACTGCTAATGCAATCCTGACAGGAGAGCCAGAAACACGACTAACAGGAATTTAGGAGTGAACGTGGCTAGAATATGACAAAATATACGGACATAGTGTATTTTATTCTGTTAATATCTTTT